>OX421496.1:29294984-29844984 GCA_949126835.1 Anisus vortex | reverse complement strand
AAAAACAAAGAAACATAAACGTTCTTTATCAATCCATTTGGTGAAAACAAAGACTAGGCCTATAAAAAGAAAGGCAGCTTGTGTTTTCGGTGCACAGCTAATAAAGCTGACTAAAAGACTTCCACTGTATACATCTTTCGATTTTTATGTAACTTGGGTCCTAAAGTTATAGCCTATATTTTATATTAGAACTATTAAATAAACCGGAAGTCTACAAAACAGTCTGAGATCGGGAAATTCCGTACAGCAGTTTTCGAGTCATCAAATAGCAGAAATATCCAAGCGAGCGGTCCATCTTATTAAAATCTTTGATGTAAACAGCGCCAAAGAAGAGATGAAAGAAATGACAAGGATATGTGTAGGCCTACTATTATATAGGATACGAATATTCAATTATTAATTTGTTATTTTTTTATTGTTCAGGCTGGAGACCGAATTGAAGTGATTCCCTTAAAATATGTTTATTGATTGCCACGTGTACAGTCCGTTTTCTTTCTTACGGAAAATACTTTAAAAGTTGTTTAAAGACTATTTACAATATGAATAAACCGAGGGGAATTTCCCAAATAATTGTGGGTTACTTATAGAGAATACACTCCTTTCTTTCTTGTGTCGTCTAATGTCTGGTATGTTGGGACAATTTTAAAGATTGGGATGGGGGGGGGGGGGGCACATACCAACCTAATTTTGTGTAACCCTCTTCCAACTTTTTCTTTTCTAACTGTAAATGACCCAAAAAAAAAAAAAGCCCGCCTGTCTTAATAATATAATGAAAAAAACAACATATTCAATGATTCAGTTACAATTGGGACACGAGTCACGAGGGTACAAGAGCTGACCTGTACTTAGATCTCTATATATGATCATGGGTGCAAGTGCTGGACCCCCATTTGGCCGGCAAGTAAGAGTTGACAGTGCCAAAAAGCCGGCAAAAGTTTCTGCCTAAAATAATATAGGCCTACTAAGCGTTCGTGTCCGCGTATTATTGTATTATATTTATATATTATACCCGGTATATATATAGGCCTATATATTAGTCGTCAGGCTCTTTGTTTTTTTTTTAATACATTCATACATTTTCGATATTGTCGGGAAAAAAACAACAAGATCGCATATCCCGCATTTTTTTTTTTTACAAATAGCCTACGATCGCCGAATTCGGACATAATTCGGACATTTGCGAGAGAAAAAAGAAAGGATATCAGGTCAAGGTCGCAGCGCAACAGGTTACTATATTAATACTAAAAATGTAACAATGTAGTGTAGGGCCTACAGCGAGCTCAGTGTTCTACAAAAACAAGTTTATAGTGACGATTTTAAATCATTGATAGCAATAATTGAAACTTTGACGTTGGGCCGAGATAAAGTATATTAATAAATAGTTGTTTTCGTTTTAGTAGGCTGATAAACAAAAGTTTTATTGTAGGCCTAATGAGGCTAATGCCTAGCCTAATGAGCTAATGAAAACAATGAGTTTTAATAGCCGCGGCCGCAAGTAACGCGTGGCGTATAGATTGACCTAAATACAAATTCGCGTTCGAGTCCAAGAAAACTACATTACCGGATTGCGATAAAAAAAAAACGTTTTTAAAACTCTGGAGGCACGGGTAGGCCTATAAAAATTACCGGGCGACTAAAACTAGGGAAACACTGACCTAAATATAAATATAGAATCACGCATGTGCGGATACTTTGGTATTTTCCTGTTGCTCTTTTTATTTCGCCTTTTAAGTTTTCATTAAAGAAAAAAGTCGATCATTTATAGTTTGTTACGGCCCAAAAAAAAAGTCCGATTTCGGTGCAACGAGTTCTACAAGAAATTACACATTAAGCTTGACGGCGATTGGCCGGCGTGCATGTTTCTAAAATTTAAATTGGCCGGCATGCCGGCTATAGCCGCAACTCTTGCACCCATGTATGATAGTTTGAATGGGAAATGTGCTGGCCTGTACTTAGATCTCTATATATGATAGTTTGAATGGGAAATGTGCTGGCCTGTACTTAGATCTCTATATATGATAGTTTGAATGGGAAATGTGCTGGCCTGTACTTAGA
The DNA here is from genome assembly GCA_949126835.1 of Anisus vortex. NCBI lineage: Eukaryota > Metazoa > Mollusca > Gastropoda > Planorbidae > Anisus > Anisus vortex. Next base: position 29,842,929 of record OX421496.1, on the reverse strand, counting down.
TCTCTATATATGATAGTTTGAATGGGAAATTTGTCGATGTCGTGACCAGTACTAGGTCATTAATGAAGACATGAACATGCTGTGTGGAATTGGAAAAAAAAACACAATAAATTTGAAGGAATGAATGCGAACCAAAAAACAACAACAGGAGTAGGCTACAATTGAATAGAAGTGTCTTGAAGAAGTATTTAATAGAAGTGTCTTGAAGAAGTATTTAATAGAAGTGTCTTGAAGAAATATTTAATATAAGTGTCTTGAAGAAATATTTAATAGAAGTGTCTTGAAGAAATATTTAATAGAAGTGTCTTGGAGAAATATTTAATAGAAGTGTCTTGAAGAAGTATTTAATAGAAGTGTCTTGAAGAAGTATTTAATAGAAGTGTCTTGAAGAAGTATTTAATAGAAGTGTCTTGAAGAAGTATTTAATAGAAGTGTCTTGAAGAAGTATTTAATAGAAGTGTCTTGAAGAAGTATTTAATAGAAGTGTCTTGAAGAAGTGCACACGAACCGGTACTAAACAAAATAGGTCAACGCCACCCAGAGTGACATCTCCTACCAATAGTCACACCCAGAGTGACATCTCCTACCAATAGTCACACCCAGAGTGACATCTCCTACCAATAGTCACACACTGATCTACTTATGTCATTGAACTGACACAATTTCATAACTGGGTCAAGCGGGGGCGGTTGTCGAAGGGGAGCGGGATCCTCTGGAATGTGTGTGTGTGCGTATCAGGTCTACGACAATAGTTTGTCGCGTCACACACCACTCCTGGAAATCAATTTCTAGTTAAACTAGTCGCACTCGCGGCCGTCCCCAAAACAGAATGTTTGTATCGCATACGACAATTCCTTCCCATCACAAATAAGGGGAGAAGAGGGGAGGGGGGCGCTGATTTGAAATATTGGTTAACATGAATGTAATTTTTTTTAAATATATAAATCAACGATAGAGGGCACTCTAGGGTACAACCCGCCCCCACCCCCAGCACGTGATGAGATGTATAAAGTATAAACTCCTCTCAAAATGTGCGCACCTTTAATATATTGTATCTAGGTCAAGAAGTGATTAACCGTACTTTAAATATTCCCCTCACGTGACGACACAGTTTTAACGACGCATTAAAACAGAAATAGTAGCCTCTTATTCTTTTGTAGTTGAAATAAATGTGAAGCTACGTCACTTGGTGCTGTTGGTTGGGCTTGCCAACTAAAAGGGAACGACCAGTTATTCCAAGAAAACAAAACATCAAGACTATACGTATCTCAGTGGACGGAAGAGCTGACGAAAATAAAGGCGCGAATTTATAAATTGACAACGTTGATAAATAGGTTCAGGCATGGGTGGGCGCAGTATATTTTCCATGGGAGAGGAGAGATATCCAGGCAGTCGCCCTCACCCACAAGCAGACGATCAGGCGTAGGTGTATCTTCTTTGATTATTTTTTTTTACTGCCCTCATGTCCTCCATCCACCCAATCCACTATTCCCCTTCAATTAGATTACTATAGGCTTACTTGCTTGTGTGATATCCTGGTTTTAAGGTCTAAAAATATCCTATTCAACACACTTAGTTTTTTAAAATATGTATACAGTATACATGTGTGTGATTATTTTTGTATATAGAAAATATATATATATAGGGCTAATAAAACAATAGAACAGTTTTAAATAATAAGATGTGGTTAAAAACAAATACAATTTTATTCTCCATGATATCCTAATCTCTTGGGTACAGGACAAAATCACAATGACATAAAGTGGACAACTGATTTAAATTTGATTCAGAACTATAGGATATAAAGAAGTGAAATTCAAGAAATATATTTATACTCCAATTTAGTATTATTCAGAACTAGAATAAGGACCCTTTCTTAATTCATTCATGGGTGAATGTCACAGTATACTACTAGTGAAAATTGGTAAAAAAAAAACATACACACACAAACTAAACTGGGGGAGGGGTGGAAAGCTTCTGGAGGGCTCCAACAGGAATCAAATACTGTATAGAGTCAGTAGAGAAATAAGTACACAACTGACAGCATCTTACATTAGAAAACAATTAGATTAATAGACCTTTTAAGTCACAAATGAATGGGATAGAAACAGTTGATCAATTACAATGTACACAATTTAAATTGCCTGTGACATCTGGTTATTTTTAAGCTGTTTACCTTTCTCACTAAAATAAAACAGCATTTATACCAATCTCCATGTATATATTGGGAATATATACTCTCATAACTGTTTTTTTTCATTATGAGAACAACAGTGCAAACCTATATATTTAATTTTCAGTGCCAGAGAAAAGTCCAGCCTTACCTTATTTCTTCCAAGATAGACAACAGCACTAGCCCCTCTCCCAAGAGAATCTGCAGTGTTCCATGTGTGATTTTCTGTGCTAACAAGAGTACCTTGATGGAACAATAAACATAAATGCAAGATGGAATCATATATATATAGTATTAAAAGTATATAGTATAGAATAGTATTAAAAGTATAGAGTATAGAATAGTATTAAAAGTATAGAGTATAGAATAGTATTAAAAGTATAGAGTATAGAATAGTATTAAAAGTATAGAGTATAGAATAGTATTAAAAGTATAGAGTATAGAATATTATAGATATCTTTTTAGAAAAATTATTTATTTATTCAGTTACATCTGTTTGGGTGTAAATTGTTCATTGTTGTTACAACGTAAATTATTTGTTGTTGCAACGTAAATTATTTGTAATATTCTAATCCTACTAGTTTTCAATTTTTTAAATTCTCAATGATTATACAAAAATTTTGACAAGGCTATTCAAAGTCTTCTTTTGTTTCTTTTTTGGCAGACAGTAAAAAAGAGTAAAGAAGAATAATATATTAACAGATTGCTGGGCAATATGAAAAAGAGAGGAAACCATTATTTATAAGAGTAGAGGGAACTCATCTAATGGTTGCCTTTGTCACCCCAAAAGTATAGCAGACTAGGAGGAAATGTTGAGTAGCATGTACTGGTCTTTAACTTCAGGGTTAAATAATGGATCAAATAGTGTCAAAGGTTGTAACGACTAATCAGTAGTCACATCTGTTATTGAAGTGTTCATAATGTATTAAATTTATTGTAAATTATACCTTTTGTTTAGATCTACATTTTTTATGAAACCTTATATAAATAACTTAGTAAAAAAATGCATGTGTGCCATAATATTAAATTTTGTCAAAAAATAAATGACTTTATAACTTATACCGGGTATTTGTAAGTTAATATTGTTCAAACTTTCCGTCAAACTATTTAATAACTAAAAAATTATTTTATATAGATTAGATACAAAAATGACATCTTGAAAACAATATGGCGTATTAAAGTCAAATATATACAAAATATAAAGACAAATGTCTTGGGCTAAGATCAGCAAACAGTAGACTGTCTATTGATTACAAATACTATAATATAATATGGGTATATTGGCAAAAGAGACAGTGTAGTCTTTGATATAAAATTAAGCGAATTACATGTATTAAAAGTTTACCATTAAAATACTCTTATATGGGGCCTATTATATATATATAGCCTACATAAATATTGCTATTCCATGATTTTACTGCTATGTATTTTTACAAAAATATAACTAGGCCTACGTATGCCATAGTACAAAAGAAATTAATTCTGCTTACCTTTAATTACAGGATATGATGAAGCAGATGTCATCTGAATGAAATACTAAGCCTTTAGGCATGTGAATAAGTGTTGGTCAGAAAGATATGATTCCAAACTAAATCGTTATATCCTTGTGTACATAGAAAGCTGTTCACAATAAAAGATGATGATGTGCCACAAATCAATGGATGTCTTTTATCACACAATATTGAAACGCCACACACAATATAAATATTTCCCACACTTCCTATTTATATGTTAGATATATATATATTTTTACACAATCAAAATATGTTACAAATGACACTATGGTTACACTTTATGTTGCAGAAAGTATTGTCTACTGTTGCTATGTTACTTCATTAAATAATAAATAAACAAATAGGTTACAAGCTGTAGTAGTATCCGAGTTTACATCTGCTAGCAGGAAACTAGAATGGTCTTGATCAGGCTGTCTCTTCCTTGGACCAAGCGGCCTTATTAGATGTCGAAATATTGGGTCTATAAAAGTAAAGTGGATATCGCTATAAACTCTCATCGAGGTTAGATTGACTAAAAGCGACACTAGATATTTAGACGCCGTGGTGGAAAGAAATACAGGATTCTTTGGTAGGATGATATCATCGCAATTTGAAAGATGACAATCTGAAAATAAAATTGATTCAATTAAATTAAAAGACTAGGCTCATAAAAAAACAAACAAATAAGTAAATATATTACTATTACATAAATATAAGTTTATATAAAAGGCATACGGCTACAATTTTAGACCTCTATAGAATGTGAATGTTTTTTTTACAAGTGTATTATTATAATATTTATAAATGGCAACAATCCATCATAATAGACATCATTTTAGTGCAGGTAACTGGTTGATTCAAATAAAACATTTTAGAAATTTTTACAAATAAATATAAACTAATAATATTTGTATTTTTATATTGCAAAGCCGATTAGCCTTAAAAAAAACACCTCTATATTCATCAAAAGCATCATTAGCCTACAACTGACATCTTATCAACCGATGAGTCTGATGTCTCAAAGCATAAAATGAACGATGTGGCTATTCGGACCCGATAGATTTAGTAATAGATAGTTAGTATCGGTTAGTTTATATAGGTTATGGTTGGCTTTGTAGTTTGTAGTATTTTTGTAATAGTTAGTTTTGGTTAGGTTATTATAGGATAGGGATAGATGTGTTGTTTTTTGTGCTATGTCTTACAAAATATCTAAATATGCTAAGAATTACAATATATTTTGAATTTTGTGTTTTCCCCCTCTTTATATATTTATTTTTTTTGGTTCTAAGGAATTCCGACTAAAGCTGGGTCCGAATAGCCATTTACGCAATTTACGGCTAAATAAACCCGGGTCCGAATAGCCGCAGCCTAAAATGAAAGTGTGTTGGACTAAATTTTGTACCAGTACAAGCAACAAGGGTAACAAGGCTGATACTGATACGGCTTAACTTAAGACATGTAGGATTTATGCCAAAATATTAAATTCATAAATTAAATTATCAGACCTTATTGAACAAAAAAAATTACATTCCTTGTTACTAATGATTATTAATTTTAGCCAACTAATGATTAGGCCTAGCTAGACTCTAGATTCTAGATCTAGACAGAGTAATGAACTGAAAATTTCAGTACCGGCACTATTTATATAATTGAAATAATTGGCGTCTTAGAAATGTTTTAAATAAAAGTTGAAAAGGTTACAATTTTTTTAGGGCTAATATTACCAGTACAGTAATTACCCACATTATCCCATTACTTAATTGTATGATTCTTTAATGCTTAATTTGGTTAATTTTGCTATAAAATGTTGACTATTTGAACGAACGTATTTTGTCATGGAGCAAGTTACAATTTTGCGATAGAAATTAGAGTAGTTTCCCTTATATCGTGTTATTAAAATTTATAATTGAATTGGTTGTAGGCTATTTATATTTTAAAAAATGTACATATTATGAAGTAAAGGAATGAAAAAAAAAATATAGTTCACGTTTTTAATTTAGGCCTATAATATTAATATTTTGTTCAGACGCCAGGAGTGAAAGGTGGGGGTGGCACATAATTCAAGGTAGAGGGCGGCACAAAGTAGGCCTACTCATTATTTTTAACAAAAAATTGTATCCAGCAATGCAATAGAAATAATATGGCACTGACTGACTGACACAGAATCGGCGGGAAACGGCTAGTCTCAAAAGTCAAAACAGTGAACAGATGTTCGAAAACTAGAAAGTTAATTTGGCCATTTTGTCATTTATAAGTTATTTACTTCCCCAAAATATTGTTTAAGCTTAAGTTGTTTTTTTATGCTTCTTATGTCGACTATAGGCCTAGAAGAATATTGTTTTATTTTTAGCTTTGTTATAATTTATATAAATTGTAACTAATTTTCTTCGTGGGGATTACAAACATTGTCCATTGAAAAAACACTATTTTGAAAATAATTATTCAATGCCTTTATATGTAGGGCATGCTGACCACGCAGGTCTATATATATCGAGAGACAAATCTAATCTATAATACACACGTGATAACTTATATTTAGAAAACAAATGTCTAAATTTAGATCCTAAATATGGAAAATTACGAAGCTTTCTGAAAAGCCTATACTAAGCTTACAGTCTATATTCTATAGGCTAGATATGATAAAATATAACTATATATATAGCCTACATTGATAATTCAATTGTGACTGGTGTCGTGTGATGATGTCTCATTAATTAATTCTGGTCCTTAATAATTATATGTTTAAGCAGTTACATCCATTGCCAGCAAATATGCCTTTAAATCTTTAAATCAATGGTGGGAAAACTGTAACTAGATTCAATGTGTAGCTACAAAGGCATGGGAGCCATAAACAGTAAAAGTGGAAGAATGGGATAGATAATATAGAAAGATGTAGGCATATATAGACACAGAGACATATATACAGACAGGTAGATAGATAGATATAGATACATGGATAAACAATCAGTGAAATCCTAGTCTAGTATAGGCTACACCAACAGGAGCGGCCCCCAACCTTTGTTTCATTTCTGATGCCCCCTAAATGCTTCCAGCCGTTTCACCACGAACCATCAGAGTTTACAAGTTCATAAGTTGCCACTGGCTGATCAAAATACCGAGTATATGGAAGTCTCAGTACTGCTTCCCTATGCCCATGTGTATATAATTTGATACATGTATGTAGGCCTAGTCTGTGTATGTTCGTGAGAAAAGAAAAACGAGGCGTCTTACGATTGCGCTAAAACGAGGCGTCTTACGATTGCGCTAAAATGAGGCGTCTTACGATTGCGCTAAAACGAGGCGTCTTACGATTGCGCTAAGTGTATAGAGAGCTTGGTGGGGAGAGGCATCGATAAAAGAATCTGACCCCTTCTACCATCTTAACTCCTAAAGGTACTCAGGAACATCTCCATAGTCGCAGACCCTGAATGATTACTCCTGTTTGGTTGTTTCTATAATGTGGTGTATATATATCTATAAGGATACAACACTTCTTTAGAAATGTTTTAATAAAATGCTTTTATTATAATATATTATAATGTAGTGGTGGAGAGTGCAATGAGTAATATTGGTAACGGGGGAGGGGTCAAAACCTTTCAATAATAGTGTGCCAAAGTAGAATTTTTAATTCCCTTTAATGTACTCAATTACTCGAAGAATTGACATTTTGGGAGTCTTCCGCGTGCCATTGAAACTCACTCTGCGTGCCAGGTTTGGCGCGCGTTCGTAGGTTGCCGACGCCTCGCTTAGAAAAATCAAAAGCCAGCATTCCGAGCCTACCTATATAGGCATAGGGTAAATTAAACCAGATGTGATTGAAAACAGATATTCATCAACCAACGAGATGAAACATGTGAAGTTGCATGTACCAAGTAGGCTTACATTCCCTACATCATGGGTCAAACTATGTTAGGAATTTAAGCCACCAAACAAGTGGGATAAGACTCGAAAGCCAATGGACCCAAAACAAATATAGTTGGTACTCATCAAACGGTGACATTACAACAAGAAACAAGTTAAACCTTAAAAAAAATATTTGACATTCAGTCACAAACAATTTAATACACGAGACCCAATTGAGGGCATATATGGCATAGATATAGCTGGTGTGGACAAACGCGGCTTTAACAAACCGATTTAATTTACGGTATTCTATAAGCCTAGACTAGTTTTGAAATATAGACTATGTAGCATTTAACTTGCCATTGAAATTGCATTTGAAACATAATATTTTTTTTATATTGAAAAAAGTCATTATATTAATTTGATTAGGGCCTACAAATTAGGCCTACACCATTTTGTAATATTTTTAATTAATAAAAAAATAATTATTCATTTTGATTCCTTCTTTTAATTAAGTAAGCCTACATTTTCTTTTATTAGGCCTATTTAAATTGCCGCCAAGGCCCAACACTTAAATGTCTGTTTATTAGACGTAGGCTACTCGGATGGATAGTCTGACCTTACACCAATACATTTGAGGAAAAATAACAGTGTCTCTAACAACAAATTGTGCGTAGTTCTATTATATAACTACTTAAAAGTATAATAATTAGTGTTTTTGTTCTATCTTTAGGCTATATCGGAGAGTGTCTCATAAGATACCGTTGCCTATAGACAATAATATAAACACTTCATATTATATGAATTAAATGTTAACATATTTATTTTCTTAACTGCATTTTCATATCCGATTATATGCTACCATTACATTAGGCCCTATGCTTAATAAAAATTATATAATTATATGTTAATATAAATCTACATATTCTATTTATTTTACTATTATACAAAAACATTTATCAAGATTTTAAACGTTTCTAAACTTATTTTTCATAGAAATAGAAATGTTTTTGAACATGCTATGTCATGGTTTGACTTAGCCTACCGTTAAGTTTTGACTAGTAGTGTAATAAGCTAATGTGTCGATTTGTGCTTGTATATTTTTTTTATTTTACCGGGATAATTATATATTAACAAGGCCTATATAGGCCTACAGGCCCTACTGCTTCTAATTTTGTTTGATCAAATGTGTGTTCAAAAGATGAGAATTCAAAGTTTTGCAATATTCAGTTTGAGAAACATTGATAGATAAATAATAGATTATTTAAAAAAAAAATACCTTAGGCAGGACTCAGGTGATTTTGTGCACAGATAGATAGGGCACATGGTCTAATATCACTTACTCTATAGTCTAGACAAAGCAATTATAATAGGGCCTATAGGGCCTACTAGCTAGTTCTTTGTAGCCTATATCAGCATATAGGATATGTATATTTTATAGCCTATATATTACCTATAATTCTATAATTTAGCTCTATGTCATAAGTCATAGATAGTGATATTATTATATTATAAATTCTGTTAGGGCCTACATTTATTATTTTTTTTATTTCGCTAACATAATAAATTATGATAGTGAAATTTAAAAACAAATGATATCAAACGAAAACTATAATTTTTATTTAGGTCACAAATAGCCTATTACATATACGAAGTTGCTATTCGGACCAGATAGACTTAGTGATAAATAGTTCGTATCGGTTAGTTTATATAGGTTAGGGATGGCTTTATAGTATTTTTGGTAATAGTTAGTATCGGTTAGGTTATAAAGGATAGGGATAGATTTGGTGTTTTCTGCGCTACTTCTTATAATATATATGGTAAAACAACTATATTTTGTGTTTGTTTCCCTCTTTTTTTATGTTTTCTGTGAGTTTTAAGGAATTCTGACTGAAGCCGGGTCCGAATAGCCATTTCATGCTAAAGGGACCCGGGTCCGAATAGCGGCAGCCTTACATATATAATATTATAATATAATATGGATATTTCTTTGTTCAATTAATTAAAACGATTCAAAATGCACACATAATCATCTGGTCATTATTATTGGATCTAGATCTACATGTTATAAAATAATATTATATAGAACTATTGAACAATAATAATTTTGCTCTACAAAATGTGTGTAAGGAAAAGTAGGCTACTTTTAGTCTACGTGTCTGGACAATTTTGTTACCAGCCATTGTCTTTTTTTTTCATAAATTTTTTTTTTAGCGTTTCGGAAACGAATCAATATTTGACTAGATCTAGGTGTTTAGTTTATTTATAATCGACTATAGCAAAATTATACTGGATGCGTATGTAACAGAGTTTCTTGTTGTGCATGTGTGTTATATAACAGAAAATATGTAGAAGCTATAGAGGATGACATTGAAAACTAGTCTAAACCTTGCTTGCAACTAACGCAGTAGGCCTACTTATTTTTTTCCACACAGCTCGACGACGACCCATCGACACGGAAATGTACAACCCTTATTTGACCTAGATTTCAAGGCTGCAACGCGTCGAGAGAATTTTTATTTTGATGTGGATTACCACTGTCAATTTGAAGATGTCCAGGGTATAATTTCATTAACCAATGTTTTGTACCTTTAATGTTATATTAAAATTAGAAAATGAAAGAATCTTACCGTGAATTCGGGCAGTTTTAAGGAAAATACCCTTGAAAGTTATGTTCTATAAATAGTATCAAAAAAACCTAAGCTATTTATAGGCTGCATGAACTGTCATAAACCTATTATATTTGGAAAAGGGGAGGGGGGTATTAAGCAGACAATAATAATTTTCAAGTAGAGGATCTTTGTCGAAAGACTAAAATCATTCGATTGGTCATCGATTCAAAAGAAATAAGTGCTAAAACCGTCTTAAACGATTGGTAACGGTCATTATTATTAAAAAGCCGAATGGGCGTTTCCACTACCAGTGCAGTGGAGTTGTCGATTAGATGGATCTGTTTTTTTATCGTGACACCATATCGCTAAGCCAATCATTAAATACGACTAAAATTGAAACGTAATAAACTTAATAAACAAACAATACACGAGCATTCATTACGCATGTTCGTAAAGAACAGGGCGTGAGGTAGGCCTAACCCATAAATAACGCCATGCACTGGCCTATATTTTTAAGTGGGTTAAAGTCTATTACGAAATCGCCACCAACTTCGACCAATAGTAATTCGCTAATATTCGCTATCACTATCACTGATCTACAAATAGATCAATGTTGACAAATGACAATGTAATTTTGGAATAAGAGACTTACGGTTTATAAAACTGAAAATGAAACGCAGAGTCATTAATTAAACTTACTTTCTTGTGCACTAGATTTATCTATTTCAGAAATTTTGTGTGTTGCTTTTGAATAAAATGATTATTAAAATTGGTTAAAATCACCTGGCCGACTTTTTCCGACGCGAAATAAAATTAAGAAACACATAATAGATCTACCAGATACTAGAATGTATATATATTCTAGTACAGGGATCATGAACCTATGGCTCGCGAGCCAGATGTGGCTCTATCTATCGCTGCATCGGGCTCGCAGGCAAATGTTCAATTATAAAAAAAAAATGTTTCTTTAGAATCCTTTGATCTAGGCCTACATATTAATTGCATATCAATATTTCATTATACAAATGAGCTAAAGTCTACTGCACGCATCAGAAGTGGTAAAGGAGATAAACTCCGCTGATCTGAAAGACAGAAAAATAGCAGCCCTGCATTCATTGTAATTAAAGGGAAATAACTCTGCCGTATATTGCTTTCAAAAATAGCAGCAGATGTGTGCACGTGCAAAAGGATCCGCACAACATATTGTCGTCGGATCAGAAAGTAAACTTTTCTTTTTAATCGCGTAGTCAGCTAACTAATTCTGGAAACCTTTTTGACAAGATGCCTTAAAGAAAGAAAGACGATGAGTATCATAGGTCGGGTTGCCATCCGTCCCGATATATCGGGACTGTCACCGTTATATACCTTCTTGTCCCGACATCCCGGCAACACCCAGTTTTGTCCCGATTTTGCAAAATACTGTTACGAGCTTGGCTCAGGAACTGAAGTAATGTCATCTGTTATCGCAATATGTAAATGCAGCCTGAGTTAGTATAAGTTAGTTTTATTTATGTCAACAAGTTTATGTTGACAAGGTCGTCTCACAGACGGCGTCGCATGTTGCGTATTCTGTATCGACGATGCAAGTACCTTTTAGATCTAGCTCCATCATTCGAGAAAATACCAGACTGACTTGCACTTGCATGGAGTTTTATATATACGTAAAAGAGAAAAATAGACTTGCTGAAAAAGGTGAAATCTTCTGAAAAATATGGTGTACCAACTACTTCTGCCGCAACATGTTCCTTGTAATTGTGTTCTAAATAAAAAGTAATTATATAAAAATACATTTTTTACTTCATTTCTACACCATTTCAGAGTGTCCCGACGAGATCTCAGCTAGATATGGCAACCCTATAAATCATAGGCCTACTTTTCAGCAGGAATGGACGGAGGAATTGGCCTTTGTGGAGAGAACGGGTTTAGCAATGTGTCTAATATAGAGTGATAAAATTGAATTCTATGAAACGGTCAAATCTAAATCGACACTACGAGACACGCCATTCTACATTTGCATCGAAATATCTTATCTTATAAATTATAAATATCCTGCGGGAGACAGCAGGAAGAAAGCATTTCAAGACAGCAAATCCGTGTTTAGACCCATCAAAGTGACTGGAATTCGGCTAGCTTTGCTGGCGCTTTAGCAATTGTGAGAAACGGAAAGCCATTCACCGATGGGGTGTATGCCAAAGCATTCATGCTTGGTGTTGTCAATGAACTTTTTGATGACTTTTCGGATAAGGACAAAATAATTAAACGGATAAAAGACATGCCTCTGTCGGCAAGAACTTTCACGATCGTAGCATCATGATGTCAAATCAAATTGAGGCAATGCAAGTGAAGGACATAAATGCGGCACCGTTTTTTTCTTTCGCTTTGGATGAGTCAACAGACGTCAGTAGGCCTAATTTATCCCAGTTCAGCGTGGTTGCAAGGTATGTTGTCGGTGATACACTACATGAGGAAAGTCTTGCTGTTTTGTGTATGAAAGGCACAACAAGAGGGCAGGATTTATTCGAGTCCTTCACAGAGTTCGCTAAAGAAAAAAATCTACCGATGGATAAACTTGTTTCGGTGTGCACTGATGGTGCTCCGTGCATGGTGGGGAAAAACAGAGGATTTGTCGCTCTTCTTTGTGAGCATGAAAACAGACGCATCATAAGCTTTCATTGCATTCCACATCACGAGGCGCTTTGTGCTCATGTTTGTGGCGAGCAGCTTGGTGAGGTGATGTCGCTGGTGGTTCGGGTAGTAAACTTTAATGTTGCCCGAGCATTAAATGATCGCCAGTTTAAAACACTGCTTGATGAGGTTGGGAATAATTATCCTAATCTGCTTCTGCACCACAACGTGCGTTACTTTTAGTGTTGAAATTACACAAAATGCACACATTTACGGTACTTGAATTTTTATGTTTTAAACATAATGTATGGCTCTCATAGAATTACTTTTCAAAAAAGGCATATGTGGTGTTCATGGCACCCTCAGACAAAAAAGTTCCCGACCCCTGGTCGAGTAGAATAGTAAATTACTCAGACCAGTGGTTCCCAACCGTTTTTAGGCCGGACCCCTTAATACAGCTTCTAATGCTGTGGCGTCCCCAAAAAATAAAATTAATTTCGTCGTTATCTTAATGTATTTACCGGGGTACTACTGTTATGAATTGTAATGTATAGATCTGATATGGAAGTTGTATTTGTATTGTTACACATTGAACATAATTAAAGCATAGCGATTAATTAAAAAATAATTGTAATTAAATATATGTAGCCAATATTTCTAATTGAAACACGAACGTCAGCGAGCTATGGTTAAGATTGTGTCTTTCTCGTCGGTTCAGAAATTCTGGGGGCAGTCGTTGTAAGAGCACAACTAAGCAGATTATCGTCCACATCAAGTTTACTTCTGTATTTACATTTGATAACCAACAAGGTGGAAAGCCATGCTTTACTAAGATTTTTTGTTGGAATGGAAGAAGAAGGCGCTACATAATCTCAGTCAAAATAGTTTATGACTGCAAACATTTGACCCAGAGTTTTGCGCCTGGCATTATAGAGAAATCTGTTCTCGATGCATCGTAGTTAATAAGTTCAATAAACTCCTTTGTGCTTTCTCAGGAACATCTTCAACTTTGAAAGTGAAAGTGCATAGATATGGTGTGTCAGGTAGATTTGGAAAGTACCATGAACTTTCATCTGCATGTGTTCTTTCAAAGAAATTATCATCATAATCATTTTGTCTTCTTCAATGTATAAATTTTCAAAGAAAGAAAAGTAGACCAGGACCCACAAGAGTAAAAAAAAGTGCTGTTGCCAGATCTCCTTTCGAACACTTGTCATATGTAAATTATTTATTTGCATTACCGGTACTTACGTTTTTAGAAATCTTTTAAAAAGATCTGTGGACCACTTTGTCAAACTGTCATAAGAGTTACCATTAGAATGTAATTATATCATTCACAGCCTTACAGGTATATTAAAAACTTTAATCAAGTAACGTAACTTTTTCTCCGATTCTGATGATTAATTGGATAAAAAGAACCAATAGCGAAAATATTGGAGCTTATAACGTTGGACGATTACATTTTCAACTTGTCACAATTCATTTTTATATGGAATAATTTGACTGTGAAAAATGAGAGAGGAAATTGAGAATCTGGACACAAGTTAAGGTAGGCTTCAAAGTGAAGTCGTGCTTTCTGATTTAAAAAAGGGATCCGTTAAAAAAAAAGATTTCATCATAAAGCTAAAAAAAACACGTTTACATTTCTCTCGACCATCATATCACTTAACTGTGAAATAGCAGAGCATTGTTCGCATCATTCAACTCGTTGCACGGTTGCGAAAACAGTCGACTGTATAAAATAGAAAACTAAAATGCTATCTTACATTAGTTAGGTCTACATACTAGAATATGAATCATCTGTATGGAACCCATCAATTAAATATAAAGATTAGAACAAATTCAGAAAAGAGCCGCTAGGTTCATTTAGAAATACAGCCCAATAACAACTTGTTGCAATGCTCAGATAAACGTAAGGACAGAAACACTTTTCTTATCCCTTTGCGAGAACAAATCCTTATAAGTACTCTTGCTTCTCGAGGTGGCATTCGGGCAGGGAATGGGTTACCTGAACAAACCTAGGAAAACCAGTAACTTTACATCATTTAAAACATGAATAAAGTTGCAAGACTTAGACTCGGACCACGGATGAGCGTGGAATGTGATATATAACATAAGATCAGAAGAAAAGTGGAATGTGACGCAATCTTCTGTGACCACTTATTACTGGTTGGTCAGTCCAGGCGTAATGGCGAGCTTCTGAAACTTGGATACATGCGTAAGACAATGTCCAACATTTTTATCATTTGTGAATGAACAAACTATTTCCTTTCAAGTTGGTTGGAGAGATGGAGGCTTAAGTTCTATGTAGCCTACGTGGACCCAGATAGCCTTTTTTTTTTAACCAAGCTACAAATTGGACGTTGAAATTTGGTAAACATACTTTAACATAGGCCTACACTGTTAAACATACCTAACCCAAGTAAACATACTTTAACATACTCTGTATGAATCAGTGCATGAAAGTAGTGGTTATTACATGAATAAAGGCAGTGTAACACCCCCCCCCCAAATCAAGAAATAGTTCTAATATAACCCAGAATATATGGATAGCCTACGTACCTAATATTGAGATCGACCGTTAGAGTCCATGATTCTCGATCAAACCAGCAAGATAAAAGTAAAAGTCATCCTTATGTATTAACAAGGTGAAGCAGTAGAACAAAAGAATAAACTGTTGGTTTGTATGTCTTACACATGCCTATCTATTTTTGCATTAAATGTTATTGTATGATTGTTTAAGGAGTACCCGATATGACATAGGCGTAGCTAAGAGGCACACCGCTTCCCCACAACTAATCTCAAGACATAGGCCTACTTATTGTTTCCAAAACCAACAGTTTGAAAATATAATATTTTATTTTACAATTTCTTTTCTAAAAATTGTATCTTAGAAAGGAAACAAATTGTAACGACAGTTAAATACAATTGGCAGATTAGTCAATTTTGTTCGCATTCACTTAATTATCCTTTTTAAAAAAACAAAATCCATTAAATTTTCAGTGTGAATAGTCTAGGCCATTTACAAAAAGTGTTAAGTCAACAAAAACTGATATTACAGAAATCAACTTTTTACGTCGCAACTGAGCATCTTTTGATAGGTGCGTCATATTTTCTATGAAATATATTAGAATTAGAGTACTAAAAACTTTTACAAGAATTTAGAGGGGTAAGTCATTGTTTTGGGGGTCAAATAAATTGGATTAGCATCTTTAAAAGTTGACTAAAGTGTATTATTTGAATATTTATTTGTGCTCATTAAATTTATGCTCCATGAAGCCCACAAGAAACTGTGGACCACTTCATGTTTGAATGCCCTGAGCTAACCTACATCAGATACACCTTGCTCCCCCCCCCCCTTCTCAACCTACCTTTACCAACACAATATATAGCAGTTTTGAACAACTGAAAAAGACATGTAAATATGTTTGTCTGGCATTGACTGCAAGAGAGCGAACAGCTCTGCAGACTGGCTAATAGAAGAACATTGATGCATGAAAAAATATAAACTTAAAATGTGTTTAAGTTTGTTGCGTTAAAATCATCTGTTGTGTTAGTATTTAAATCTTATGAATAATTATTAGACATTTTTTTTCCCTAATGATAATTTAAAGTGTTGGAATATTTAATTCAAAGTAATTTTATCGTTTGAACTATTAAAAATAATAAGTTAATAAAAAATAAAAAGTTAATAGTGCAATTGTGCATTTTTCAGAATTAGCCTGCAACTCCTCCCTCCCCCCATCAAACATGTTCTATTCCCTCGCTCACCTTGCGCTATTCCTCATCTACTTTAGGACCTACACTGTTTGTCCATACTTATCCGCTTCCCCCTCCCCTACAGTGCACTATTTGCCCCCTACCAAAGTGTCTGCACCATACTGCAAAAGTTAAAATTCAAGACATGACATTGACAAGAAACAAACCTGGCATGTGGTCACTTCGCTGAACACCAATTGTTACTGGCGTCTATAAGACCTACTGACCACATTTCAGTTTGAAATTGTATTTATTATTAATAACGTTCCAACTATAAATAATTTTCTTATTGAGAATTGAGATGAATGAAAATGAAGTAGATTAGTGACAATGAAATGTACTCAACCTTTTGTTGAAAACCCGCAGAGAATCACTTTCGTTCTATAAATATAATATAAAGAGAATCACTTTCTTTCTAACAAATGGGGTATTGATCTTGAAATCTGAAATATAAAACATAACATAAAGGTAGATTATAGAATATTACTCAATTATACTTTGAAGTATAGTTTATTATTTATGTCCTACCAGGCATATTTTATCACGCTATTTTATATAAAGCTCCCAAATTGACACGTATTACTATATCACTTGTTTTTCTTATGCCCTATATTATTATATCTTATGTCTTGAACTGAAGATTAGTAGCCTATAGTGTGTATACTGTATATAATATATCATTTATGATATTAAAAATATATATTACATATTATTAACAGTCATAATAAAAATATATAAAAAGAATATTATGTCACGTCGATTAGGTCATACTTTTAAAGCAAATGTAATATTATGTGACATATAACATATAAAGCCCTTTTTATTACGCTTCTCCGCATATCACATCAGTTTAATGTAGACTATCCCGCATATAAAGCACCACTTTCATATTTTATACCAAACATATTTTATTACCTATATGACATTGATCACCTATACTATGACACCATTATAAAATCACAAATAATATGGCAACGATACATAATATCGGGCGTGTATTGCATTACTCATATTTATACACCACAAAGGAATTGATAGCATCTGTGAAAAGTTCACCGAGAGAAGATATCAAATCACTACAATCAGCTGAAGAAATTATATCATGCACTGATAGAAGGTGCTAAAAAACCCATGCCCCCAGGTGTGTCGACAATAATGCTAATACACGTATTAAATCATGATATAATATCAGGGTTCTTTTCCTTTTCTGTCTAGGATTTGACCCCGGACCTACTGACTAGGATTCCAGCGGAAGTGAATTGAGTTCGCCGGGTATTTTACCCATAATGCCCAGGACGCGTTACTTCCGGCACTTTTGTACGTCCTCCATCCCAGTCCCAGTGTGACCAATGAAAAGGATCAAAGACTAGAGGATTGTGGGGCAAAAACAACAAATTCTCTTAGTGATTCAATATAAATCTGTAAACAAGATCATAAATATACAGTTGTAGCTCTGTAAGAAAAAGTGAATCTGTATCGCTACTGAAGCAGCGCTTACATGTTTCAGTGGGTGCGAAATACAAAGAAATTGTGTGGCAGGCAAAAACAATGCGGCTCTTTCTTCTTTATATTATTGTGGAGACCCCGTTAGGACCGAGGAAAAAGTCCACAACTGACTTCAGATACAATTTTAAAAAATCACAATCAAGAATTATAAACAGATGACAGAGTTTCACTTGATGTATTTAGTCCAGCTCTTCAGTGAAGATTTGAAAGCCAGCACAGATGGGGCAGTGATGGAGACCTGGTCCAGTGTGTTCCACTGTCTAATGACTGACGGAAAAAAAAATATTTGTTGACGTCAGCGCTTGAGCGTGGGACATGACCTCGGGTAAAGCGAGACACCTGTTTGATGAGACCTATACTTTCCCTAGCTAATTTCAGGTACCCATTAGGGCTTTAGGGGATGGGTAGGTTGTCAATAGACGAATTTTGTACTGGACATTTGCAATCATATTAAAACTAATCAAAACGTTAGCCTTTACTTTAACCTACGATGAGATTGGGACACAATTTTAATATATATTTCTGATCACAATTTTAATATATATTTCTGATCAAAAGAAATGTCTCTAACACATACGATAAAAAGATACGTTTTAATTAGCGAGTATTTAATACATAAGCTGCTTATGTATAGTGTAAACATATAGCCAGCTTTGGGGCCACCTATATAATATGTATGCCAAAAAGTCATGTCTGTGTGCTGCGTTATTGGTTGTACTGAGAGTAAGAGACGATGTAAGGGATTAAATTTTTATTTCATTTCCAAAAGATGTTGCCGAAAGAAAACGATGGATTGTGAACGTCAGACGTGAAGAATCACATATTTTTATTCCAAAACTTATTGCTTGATGCATTGGAATTTTCGTTTTGTGTCTTTGTGTTTCATGTTTTATTGATAGCAGAACTGCTACTCTTGACTACTTTATTTTTTTAAAGCACGCTAAATTTAATTGAATGCAACTAAAACGTCGAGTATTAATTATCGCCTACTCAATTTCGATGTTAAAACTGATTCATTATAATTAATTTTGTGGCCTTTGTATATTTCTAAAAGAGCAGAACTGGCCGTCGAGGTTGAAATAAATTGTCAAACACCAGCAAAAGCGAAAACATCATTTAAAGTGTGCTGCCGGAATTTAACCGGAAGTTCATTAACACTATAACCCCTGAAATATTGAGACTGTCAGGCCTCATTAAAGTTGATCTATGGTCACAAGAAATTGTTTTACAATAATATAATGTAGTTTTTAAATATCGTTTTTTTGCGTACAATAAACTTTATTAAAGAAATACAAAAGAACAATATAATTTTACTACCTTGAATACTGCATAAAATATTTGATAAATGAACACTATAATTACAAGTGAAATAGAAACGCATGAATAAAGTGGATATGGATACAGTATACCCTCACCTATTCGCGATTCCCCATTCGCTGCCCCGCATATTCGCGGTGTTAGGGCCTACTGTCCTCCTGTACCTACGTTTCTTTTTTTTTTTACTAAAATAAAGTATTGTTGCAGTACAAAATTAAAATGTGTTTACATAATGAACACTACATTAGTGAAATACATTAGTGAAATCAATAACTACATGCAACTACATTATTACTGTATTAATGAGTAAGACTGTGTTTATAAAGTGTTCGGGAAGCATTTAATACCGTATATAATCTCATACATAGACGTTTTAAAACTGCATCCTATATAATATATGATTTTGGAAGAGTGTTGTTGATATGATTTAATATAAAGCATTACTTGGTTTTTCACCACAAGAGGAAGTATTCTATACAACTCTAAAGGCTATAATTAAAAAGAAATGGAATAGTGGGGAGGGAGGTAGAGACATAGAACTCAATGACACATAAGAAGATTGTCTAAAGACATATAGTCTACCAGGAAGTGAAAAACAAAAGAAAGGTTTTTAAATAGATATATAAGTTAGGTCTTTTGAAGACATTTATAACCTATTTTCCTTATAAGGTAAAGTCCAACATAGAACGTATAAGTATAACTATACCTACTCGGTTAATATTTCACTATCACTATTCAATATCAGGAAATTTAAAAATCGTTTATCGAAGACACTTCAATGAGTTAAATAAACTTAATTGTTCGTTAAAAAAAATATCAAGGCAGGTGTGTGGCCCTGTCTTATGTAGTCAGGGATGATAAGTGGGTGGACTAGCTTAAGAAATGAGCTACTAATTAAATCCAAGGCAATTTTTTTAAACTTGCAATCAATTGTATGTGACTGGATATATATATATATATATATATATATATATATATATATATATATATATATATATATATATATATATATACAGAGAGAGAGAGAGAGAAAAAAGTGAGATAAAGATGGATACACTGAAAGAGAATGAGCGAGGCAAATAGAGAGAAATAGTTACAGATACATTCATGGAGAGATGGAGAGACGGACATATGGACATGAAGACACACACAAAAAAGAGAGCGAGAGGTAGAGAGCAAGAGAGGTAGGGGAAATCGATAATAATTCATAAAACTCTTAGTGCATTAACAAGTCCTGCCTTTTTCTTAGTAGCCTACTATAAATAACACCTGAGGTTAAAGGTTGGGTGGAAGGCGAGTGCATAGAGGTTCCATTCCCCATCGAGCCAACCATAGGATCTGCCAAAATATGAAGTTAGCTGAGGTAGAACCATATTAAGACATATTTATACAAACAAACTAAAAATATAACTCCAATAAAAAGTTTGTTATTAGGGCAACTAATCTATCACTAAACCGGTTTCTGAAGTGATTGAGCAGTTTGTCATATTGGCTCTTCTTAGAACCCGGATAAAAATAAACTACAGGGCTAGTCTTGCGTTTTGGTGGTGCTCGGTAAATTTGGCAATGGTAAATTCGGAACCGGTAATTTAGGCAAAGTGATTTTGGCAAGGGTAATTTCGGAATAGGTAAATTCGGCAAAACACGCAAAGCGGTAAAATTAGCAACGGTAAAATTGGCAATCATATAATATCCATTGTTTTTATTAAAAGTATTGGTTAGACTACACTCTAGTCCATGGATAGGCAACCTAAGCAATGCGTGCCATAATTGGCATGCAGAGCGTTTTTAAATGGCACATGAAAGACCACCAAAATGGTGAAAAGAGCATGATAACATTAAGGAGCACTTTGGCTCGTTATTTAATTTAACGTCATCTAATGATCAAATACAAACATTTTAAATAGGCGCCAAATGTACCCCTTCCCCAGCCCCGGCGTTTCTCCCCCCCCCCCTTAATTTACGCCTCAGCAAAGGTGAAGGTAGGCCTATGTGTGTAAGGTATCTAAACTGACTTTACGCATCAAAGCATACGCCTCCCTACGATATTACGTAACTCTGTCTACCTGACCTCCACCCCTACATAGTATGATACCGGTTGTGTAAACAAGGCCAACGTATAATGCCCCTCCTCCCATCCCGCCCCCGACCAAGACCATCGTAAGTACTTACCCGACTCCCCTTACGAAGTATTAGTGACTCCAGGCTACAGCTGAAAAAAAAAGGTGTGGGGGGGGGGGCGGGGTTATGGGGTCAAGGCAAGACCATCGTAAATACTTACGGTGGTCTTGGTCAAGGAGACTTTTTTTTTCGTTCCTAGTTGTTGTTTTTTTGTTGTTGCTAGTTAAAAGTTATTCTTTCTGTCAATACATTTGTATTTGATTTTATTATAAAAATATTCACACAATATTTTATAAAATTTGTCTTTTATATTTACATTATTTTGCTTACGATAGGCCCTACTTGTATTTAAATAATATAAACGTATATGTCTAGTAGTATCTTCTTATCATTTTTATTCATATATAATCAACATGTTTCATATCAATTTGATGAACAAGACATTGATATAGTTTCAAGTCAGAGATGTGGATATAGTATGAGTATGGCGGGAAAGTAGACTTACTCCCAGAAAGAGAAAAAAGTAGCGATTGGTAATAGTATTAGTGCAGGATTAGGATTTGTAACGTTACGTAACTTTGCCAATTTAGTGGCGTAGCCAGGAATTCAACGTAATAGTCATTAGTGCAAGTCGGCGCAGGGGGGGGGGGATCAGATTGTATAAAGTGGGTTGGGGCAAATAGTGCAATGTGGGGGTAGGTACTCAAACTTTTTGTAGTGTTATGTAATTCCACGATTTTATCATGAAGATCCTTCCCCTCCCCCCCCCCCCGCGCCCATAACTTGTGTAAAAGACTCATTCTAAACAGAAATGTTATGCATTGGTGAATTTTAGGGCTTACGCCTCTAACCCGCTTTTTAAGTCTTTTGAATTTAATGTTATATTGTATCCTTCTGTACACTTGTTTACTCCGTTCAGACACGACCATACTTGAGCCCAGGGTTGTTTAGATCGTACGGGAAACATTGCAAACACATTACAACCCCCCTACTTTATAGATCTTTCAAAAACGAACACAGTCCCTATTTCTTGACCGGTTACGTCAGGGAGAGTTAAAGAATTACTTTGCTGACCTATAGGCCTATTCTCTCAACACGGGTTGTTGAGTGTGTGTGTGTGGGGGGGGGGAACACCATAGACATAGAAACTTCGCCCAGCTCTTTTAGTTTTCACTGCTTAGCCTAAGGCTACCAAGCTGGTCACTAACACTTTAATCGGTGGGGAGACGGGGAGGGGAGACGGGGGTGGGGAGATGGGATGGGGAGACGGGGGAGGGAGGGGCTAGCATTTGCTTTTTAAACACGGCGAGTCTCATTCTGGTGTTTAAAAAAGAAGAGGGGGGTGGCAAAAAATCTACATTACGTAATATTGCTTTGCCATAGTTTCCTTGTGCTGTAGACGGGATGGTTACATTTGGCGTCTATTAAAATGTTCCTTTTCTTATGCATTAGTTAAATAGCGTAAATGGTAAAAACATTACAGTGTTTTTATTCAATGTTTTTCTTAAATTTAATTTTTAGTCAAACGAATTAAATTTTTTTTGTTACCTAATTTGTATGCTTTATTTATACATTTTTTTTTGTCATTTTAGCACGTCTCATAAACTCAATGCCTGGGGCTCATCTCCTCTGGTTACGCTATAGCAAACATGTCACAAATCAGGCACTTTCTAAAATGCTAACTTCATTTCGTGCCATTAGCTTCATTTAGTAGACTAGAGCAGGGGTCGGCAAACTTTAGATAATAGCGTCCCAAAGTATCATTTCTAAATCTTTCAGGGTGCCAACGGCCTTAATGTCATCCTGCTCTTTTCATGCAGAAGATACTTAAACTTCCTTTTTGGTGCTCTTTCACGTGAAATTTAAAGCACGCCCATCTCCTGACTAGAGTGTAGTACTACCAATATAGTCAATAAAAACAGTGGATATGTTAAGTTTGCCAAATTTACCGTTGCCAATATTACCGCTTTGATAGTTTTGCCGTAATTACCTTTTCCGAATTTACCTTTGCCAAAATTACCTTGCCGAAAATACCGTTGACGAAAATACCGTTGCCAAATTTACAGTGATTCTGCGTTTTACATCTAACATTAGTTGAGGTATTCGGTTTTAAAAATAACAGCCATGTTGGAGATTGTTATATTTAGTTTAGGTATTCGGTTCTATAATAAAAAACGTTTCATATTTCTATATTTAGAACGTATACAAATACACACATCTATTCAGGTACACATTTTACATTCATTAGGAAAATTTGTGTCGATAAATTAACCCCCCAAAAATGCCAATAGTATCTCTTATATCAAACAACGTCTGCAAATATTTTACAATGCACAGCGATAGCTTGCTGGAAAGTGGATAACATTTGATTAAAAGATTAGCAGTTTATTGAAAAGTGTGTATAAAAGGTTATCTTTAGGTTTACTACAAAATCTTTTAGAATAAGATTAAAGCAAGGAAAATTCTATTCATATATTAAAACAACATTTTAGAAGTATTTCAGAAACGTAAATCTAAATCTTTGTTTCAAGTTGTTTAGATGCAAGATTTTACAAACATCATAACTAGGCCTACCAATGCCTATAACATTTGTTGCGTGTGTTTAATTTAATACAATACCAGAACGATCTGAACGTAAACAAAGCTTGGACAAAAGTGGGAAATTATTAAAGACTTTTCATTTCATATCAGGGCAAAACTTGCCCGAAAAGATAACGGGATTAGTATTTCGGATGAAGACTATGAACAGAATTGAAACATAGAAACTGCAAAACTTAAAGCGTCAAAACTAAAGAACTTAAGTCAGTGTCAAAAGTATAGAGCTTATGTCCCAAAACTATATAAACTAATAAAGCGTCAAAACTAAAACTCTTAAGCACTGAAAATTAAGAACTTAAGCTTCAAAAGTATAGAAATTAGGTGTTAGACTTAAACTCCGTAGAAATTAGGTGTTAGACTTAAACTCCGTAGAAATTAGGTGTTAGACTTAAACTCCGTAGAAATTAGGTGTTAGACTTAAACTCCGTAAAATTAGGTGTTAGACTTAAACTCCGTAGAAATTAGGTGTTAAACTTAAACTCCGTAGAAATTAGGTGTTAGACTTAAACTCCGTAGAAATTAGGTGTTAGACTTAAACTCCGTAGAAATTAGGTGTTAGACTTAAACTCCGTAGAAATTAGGTGTTAGACTTAAACTCCGTAGAAATTAGGTGTTAGACTTAAACTCCGTTTGGTTTGAGAGCTGGGATTACTCATCCCTTAGAGCCCTGGAAATTAATTCTGCCGTACATATGAGTATGCCTATGTCTCCGTAGAGATCAGAGGAAAGTGGGTCACCCAACTAATCCTTTCGAAAGTTGACGAAATGGTGCATTCTCGCAGGATGTGGTCCACTGTCTCCTCCCTTCCTCCCCACAGTTACGACACCGCGAGTTGAAGTTAGGCCGGAACCTGGCAAAGTAGGCAGTGGCCAATGCGGAATCGTGATATTAAAGCTTGTTCTGACCTATTTAGCCACCACCATGGATCGGCGCGGTTAAGGCGGGGCAGATGCCGCCAGACCTCTCGGCCTTTATTAGACTTGTCCCAACTCTTATTCCTTGATCAGTATCCCACCTCCGGATCAATTTACGGGTTTTCTCAAAATAACATAGCGTGGTGCCTGGCTCCTTAGAGGTGGGTGTGTTTGACCCACCCTTTTTCGCAAGGTGGTATGCTATGTTTCAAGGTATGCCTGTATGCCTTAGGACCTACTGCAAAGGAACACGGTCTCCAAAGCGCTGGCTTAGCACATCAGAAGCAAGAATCAGTCTTCCAGATTGTGGGGGGGGGGCAGTTGCTCAGGTTCGCAATAACCTGGAGCACCGACAACGCATCAGTGAGGATTGCAACAGTCAAATTAGGTGCCAGAAATATATAAGCTAGTTTAAGCGTCAGAACTATAACTCTTAAGCCTTAAAACAAACAAAATTGAGCGTCAAAAGTATAGGTGAAAAAGTTATATAGGCTAGTTTATGCGTCAAAACCATTGAACACTCAAAACTATAGAACTTAGGCGACAAAATTATATGAAATTAAGAGTCAAATCTATAATGGCTAGGTTAAGGGTCAAAAGTTAGGTGCCCTAAACTATATAACATAGAAGCCAAAACTATATAGGCCTAGCAATCGTCGACTTTCTCTACTCCAACTACTTGACCCACTCACAGTTTTCTCGCCTATAGAGCGTTTGCAATGGGCGGAGCTTAAGTTTTTTAGTGACGTCATTTGTAAATATAAGCCACTATTGAGGAACAAAAATGGCATATGGTGAAGTTTCTTATCATGCCAAATTCACATATGAATATTGGCTATCCTACTAAAAAATAAGGAGGTAAATAGTAGTACTATAGATTAATGGATTAATGTGATTAGGCTAGGGCCGGCCAGACCTATTTACCCTTTCAATTTCACTTTATAGGCCTACACTTTTAATTTTTCGTAGGCTAGGCTACTGGGCTAATGGCTAAGTAGGGCAGCTACGATGCCAAGTGATAGTGTTGATGAATGGGCTATCTAGTCAAGTCACTAATAGGCTCACATCGTCTATGATCTATGTCTATGATAATAATAAAATAGCCTATTTTATTTAACAGACATAATACAGCTTAAATCGTAATAATACTTAAAACACAAAACATCATTTAAAAAAAGCTCGAGCCTATATGAAACTTTATTAATACAGCGGCCATTGTACTTGTACACCACTACACAAAGTAAACAAAAATCACGTGCTTTTTGTCACGTGATTGCAAACGCCCTATACTATCCTTTAAGGAAACATAGGGTATGAAATATATACACGAAACATTCATGCTTATCCCTTAATCCAATTGACTGATTGAGTAAAAATGTTCAAAGACACTTATCACTCAAATAAAGACCCACAATAAAGCTCACTTGAATAGATAGTTATCTGTCAACTTATTGAATGGATTGCTTCAATTCAATCTTTAACATACGGAGTATACCAAGCAGATCAGTTATGTAGACTTGGTAATTTCGGGAAATTCTTTTTCCTCCTCTCATCAACTCTAGATCGAATGAACAAAAAAAAAAAAACAATGCATCACAAATATAGAAATGAATACAATTGCGATTCTAAAAATCAATAACATTGCAATGCTATTTAAACTGTTTTAGAAAGATAAGGTAATTATTTAGAAAATTAGTCCAATATCTTGGAAAAACGATTAATGTTTTTTTGTCTTTTGGAAAAGAAAAGATTGTTTAATTAGAACAAGGCATACCTAATTGTTTTTCGTGTAAAGATAATTAGCATCCTAAGAACACGATGAAAAAAAATGGTATGAGCTTTTGAGTGGGATATCGCGTGGATTGTTAATGTAACATCAAATGTAATATTAATACGGTTTGATACTATCTTTTTACTAAACCTGTCATTTTATAAAATTGTCATATTGATACAACTGTCCTATTCACGGGCGAAGCCACAACCCCCTCCCTCCGGTATTTTAGAAAATAATAATGTCCTAAGTTTTTTGTTTACATATGTACTAAATACTCTAAAAATTTGGTTAATGTTTGTCAAACGAAAGTTTAGCCCCCTCCCCACTCCTGGAAAAAATTTCTGGCTTCACCCACGAACCTATTACCATAGCTGTGGATTGTTGAAATATCAGCCATTTTACTTTTGCTGTTATTATTTTACAACTGTCATGTTAATACATCTGCCATATTACTACAGCTGACATATAAATCTGCCATATTGCTACAGCTGACATATAAATTTGCCATATTACTACAGCTGACATATAAATCTGCCATATTACTACAGCTGACATATAAATCTGGCATATTACTACAGCTGACATATAATTCTGCCATATTGCTACAGCTGACATATAAATTTGCCATATTACTACAGCTGACATATACATCTGCCATATTACTACAGCTGACATATAAATCTGCCATATTACTACAGCTGACATATAAATCTGCCATACTACTACAGCTGACATATAAATCTGCCATATTACTACAGCTGACATATAAATCTGCCATACTACTACAGCTGACATATAAATCTGCCATATTACTACAGCTGACATATAAATCTGCCATATTACTACTACAGCTGACATATAAATCTGCCATACTACTACAGCTGACATATAAATCTGCCATATTACTACTACAGCTGACATATAAATCTGCCATACTACTACAGCTGACATATAAATCTGCCAGATTACTACAGCTGACATATAATTCTGCCATATTGCTACAGCTGACATATAAATCTGCCATACTACTACAGCTGACATATAAATCTGCCATAGTACTACAGCTGACATATAAATCTGGCATATTACTACAGCTGACATATAAATCTGCCATATTACTACAGCTGACATATAAATCTGCCATATTACTACTACAGCTGACATATAATTCTGCCATATTGCTACAGCTGACATATAAATCTGCCATACTACTACAGCTGACATATAAATCTGCCATATTACTACAGCTGACATATAAATCTGCCATATTACTACAGCTGACATATAAATCTGCCATATTACTACTACAGCTGACATATAAATCTGCCATATTACTATAGCTGACATATAAATTTGCCATATTACTACAGGTGACATATAAATCTGCCATATTACTAAAGCTGACATATAAATATGCCATATTCAAACGCTGACATAAAAATCTGCCATAATACTACAGTTGTCTTAGTCTTATTAATACACCTAACATATTACTTTAATTGTCTCATTACTACACCTCACTTTTTTCTACATCTGTCATAATAATACGTCTGTCATATTACAACTTGTGTGAACTTATTATATACGCCATCCGCCATACTTAATACCACAGTCACAGTCACATGTCGTAAACATGTATGTATAGGTGTCTTATTACTTTATCTATCAGCTTACTGAGTACATATAATTATAATCTATGAAAACCACTGTTTGAACATTAACACTTTCATTTATTTGTAAAATAAAGAAATTCAGTTAGAAATTCAGTAAAAAAAAACAGATGCAATAAAGACCAGTTAACTAATATGTCTACATTAAAGTCAAGTGTAGATTTAAGTTTTAAAAAACCTAATCAAGGCTTTCGCTTTATATATTTATTATAACGGACAAATTCCTTAGTCCAGGAATTAGTCGATTTCCGTGAAGAATACTATATAAACATACACAAAATATCAGCACAAAAAAGCCGGGCTTTTCCACGAGAAAAAGAACAATTTTCCTTCTGATTCTCTTAAATTAACATCAAACAAGAAAGAAACCTTCCCAGGGTTTGTACGAAACACTAAACACAGGAAAAGTTCAGGAAGATACAGCGTTGCGTATAATTGATGGTATTTAGGTTAATGGGATAATTTTGTGGACTTTTCTAAAAAATATTTGTTCGGAGAATTAAAATAAAACTTTTTTTTTCAGGAAATAAAATTATACAATGACTAACAGAGATTTAAACATTATGGATACTTTGTTGAATGTTAAGTAGCTAGTGTCACAATAAATGTGATAGTTTTCATGTCCGTTGATGTCATAATTTTAACAGTTAAGGTAACGGTCAACATAAAAGTTTATGTGACATTGATATTCCCAAAATTATTTTTAAAGGGTTAAACCTTTCAACTGCACCCAATGCGAAGTTCTAAGCTGATACTGTTGTGTCCGAGATTAACGTCAGAAGGCAAGTCTTTCTGAAAAAATAAATAAAACAGCACAAAATAATTTTTGATAATATCTTAAACATCTTCGGTTAAAATTAAACTTTCATTGCAGGCGATATAGAATCAGCCATACATCAATTTAGTTTGTATAATTATTACGTATTACTTCCTCCTTGTGCAATTTGATCGGCATTTTTTCACTTCGAGTTAAAATAATGTTAGAGTAAATCTCATTTATGCTGAGATCAAACTCAGCAAACATTAAAGACTTAATATCAATTACCAGAAAAATTTCTTGACAACTAAGTTCAAATGTTGATAACTATTAATGTTTAAGTTGAGTAGGCCTAATGAAATTGTGTATTAGCAATGAATGTATTTTTTTTTAAAAGCTGATAATAACAAACAGGTTAATTTTTAATTAACTATAAAACGCTTTAATGATTTTCTCTATTACGCTCCTTTTCTTTTGGTCTTGCTACGGCACTAAATAAATTGTCTTATAAAAATAATATAGTTGATCAGTTTGACTTTCACGCTGTTGGCACGCTGAATGATTCAAAATGATTGTAATAAATTAAATTGTTGAAATGCAATTTAAATAAAAAAAATTAGAAACATAAATTTGCTTCGTGGCTTGTTCAAATTATTCATTCAATTATTTTTTTCCCGGAAAGGCCCTTTTTTTTCACAAATGGTCCTTGGGGGAGCAGCCGCTCCCCCCTGCTCCCCCCTGCTCCCCCCTGCTCCCCCCTGCTCCCCCCCTGCTCCCCCCTGGCTACGCTACTGTTGTGAATATTCACTAGTAATTCACCTTGCAGGTCTTTTATACAATAGTTATAATTTTATATATTTTTTTTAGCCTATAGATCTATATGTAATAGGACAACCCAATCTATGTGTTCCGAAATATGTATATAAATGTGTTTATACACGCATGGTAGTAGGCCCAGGGATCGGCAACTTTTTGATTAAAGTGTGCCAAAGCAGGACTTCTAGTTCCTTGCGCGTGCCAATAGCCTAGAAATCATCTTGCTTGAGCACCCAATTTCTTTGAGAAGAGACTTCAATCGCCTTCGTGAATTTGCCATTGAAATCGCACTGCGTGCCAAGTCTGGCACGCGTGCCGTAGGTTGCCGACACCTGTTATAGCCTATACATAGCCTATGTATATTGGAAATAAAAGCTGCATAATAGGCCTATATATATATATATGTATGTGTGTGTGTGTCTGTGTGCGTTTGTGTGTGTACATTTACTGTTCACATAAGGACTATAATGTTACAGCCAATAGTATTATATCTACTGGCCATGTTTTGAGCTTTTTAAATTAGTTGAAGAGTTATGCAAATATTTCCTTTCATCACTTAAAGAAAACTACATAGCGAGTTAATGTAATACAAATATAAACTCTAACAGCACATTGCTAGACCGAGTTAATGTAATACAAATATAAACTCTAACAGCACATTGCTAAACCGAGTTAATGTAATACAAATATAAACTCTAACAGCACATTGCTAGACCGAGTTAATGTAATACAAATATAAACTCTAACAGCACATTCCTAGACCGAGTTAATGTAATACAAATATAAACTCTAACAGCACATTCCTAGACCGAGTTAATGTAATACAAATATAAACTCTAACAGCACATTGCTAGACCGAGTTAATGTAATACAAATATAAACTCTAACAGCACATTGCTAGACCGAGTTAATGTAATACAAATAGAAACTCTAACAGCACATTGCTAGACCGAGTTTATGTAATACAAATATAAACTCTAACAGCACATTGCTAGACCGAGTTAATGTAATACAAATATAAACTCTAACAGCACATTGCTAGACCGAGTTAATGTAATACAAATATAAACTCTAACAGCACATTGCTAGACCGAGTTAATGTAATACAAATATAAACTCTAACAGCACATTGCTAGACCGAGTTAATGTAATACAAATATAAACTCTAACAGCACATTCCTAGACCGAGTTAATGTAATACAAATTAAATATAAACTCTAACAGCACATTGCTAGACCGAGTTAATGTAATACAAATAGAAACTCTAACAGCACATTGCTAGACCGAGTTAATGTAATACAAATAGAAACTCTAACAGCACATTGCTAGACCGAGTTTATGTAATACAAATATAAACTCTAACAGCACATTGCTAGACCGAGTTAATGTAATACAAATATAAACTCTAACAGCACATTGCTAGACCGAGTTAATGTAATACAAATATAAACTCTAACAGCACATTGCTAGACCGAGTTAATGTAATACAAATAGAAACTCTAACAGCACATTGCTAGACCGAGTTAATGTAATACAAATAGAAACTCTAACAGCACATTGCTAGACCGAGTTTATGTAATACAAATATAAACTCTAACAGCACATTGCTAGACCGAGCTAATGTAATACAAATATAAACTCTAACAGCACATTGCTAGACCGAGCTAATGTAATACAAATATAAACTCTAACAGCACATTGCTAGACCGAGTTAATGTAATACAAATATAAACTCTAACAGCACATTGCTAGACCGAGTTAATGTAATACAAATATAAACTCTAACAGCACATTGCTAGACCGAGTTTATGTAATACAAATATAAACTCTAACAGCACATTGCTAGACCGAGTTTATGTAATACAAATATAAACTCTAACAGCACATTGCTAGACCGAGTTTATGTAATACAAATATAAACTCTAACAGCACATTGCTAGACCGAGTTAATGTAATACAAATATAAACTCTAACAGCACATTGCTAGACCGAGTTAATGTAATACAAATATAAACTCTAACAGCACATTGCTAGGTCTAAAACAAACTATTCCAAGAGCATAGGGAAATATTTTTTTGACAAGGGTTGAGGATTCTTTCTTTCTTTCTTTCTTTCTTTCTTAAATCTTTTCCCGTATTACCGTAACAGCACCCCACCTCTTTCCACCCCCCCCCCCCCACCAACATTCACCAGTGATAGGTGAAGATGTAGACAAGATTGAACAAAAACTCCCAGTGCCAGTAGACCGGATCAGCGTGGCTGCATTCTCTATTACATCGCATATCGCTTCCTGATTATCTTTCCGTTTGTTAGTATTATGGTTAACGGATGTTTGAAATATATAGATAAATGAATTCCGTGTTACTGTAAATGTCGGTCACAGCTAATTGGCACGACTACAAGGAACATAGTGTCAGACCATCTTGACATCCTGGTCCGTATGATGTCAACCTGATCTATAGCACATTTCTCTAACAGATTTTAGTGCTGCAAACTCAGTAAATCACCAATTATCCATACATTTTGTACAAGCATTAAAATAATACATGGCTAGATGTAAATCCTGTGTAATTTTTTTAAATTTGTAAACCGATTTGTGTCTTTTTGAATTCTATAATTATAGAGATTGTCTATGGAAGACTTCTTTCATATGCTAGATAAACACAGTTTCGGAGAAACTATATCCAACGATCATTTTAGTTAGGAACCAACGTCAAACATGAACTAAAATATATTTTGTATAGATATAGACTACTTGGCAACAATTATAAAGTTAATTTACTTTTTTATGACCCAGCAGCTAAAGCGACATTGGAATCAAAACAAATAAATTGTATACTTTGTATAGATGGCAACATTTCGGAGAACATTTTTCTTTTGTTTTTATCATTGTATTAATTTGTCAATGTGTCGCATTATATAGTGTAGAGTTGCATTTTATTATTTTTGTTTACGAAGCTGCTAATATATGCTAGTCTATTTAAAAGCAGGGAAAACATTCAGCTAGTTCATGGTTTAAACATGGTGAGTAATTTAATTATTGTATTGTTAGAATATTTAAAAAAAAATTTCTTACGTATTAGGCTCTATCGCTCTATCTAAATGTACATTGTCTATTTACAGTTTCTTGTTTAACATACCTGTTCTTATAAACCTGTCTGGTTTATCTATCTATCTATCTATCTATCTATCTATCTATCTATCTATCTATCTATCTATCTATCTATCTATCTATCTATCTATCATCTATCTATCTATCTATCTATCTATCATCTATCTATCTATCTATCTATCTATCTATCATCTATCTAGCCCATCCATCTATGTGTCTGTCTATCATATAGGATAGGCTATCTGTTTATCTGAATATCTATCAGTCTAGTCGTTGATGTATATGTCCATACGTTCGGATGTCTATGTGTCATGCATTATATGTTAATATCAATAAGTAGCCTAAACAATATGAACAGGTATCTGAACTAAGTCAAATGGTTTCTTACTTGTACACCTAGAAATAGCACTAACTCATATGCGTTCTCACACAGCAACAATAATACTTATACAAATCTAATTGTAGCCTAATTGTAGGCCCTACCTATTATGTATATCAATATATATTATAGTGAGTACTAAGTGGCGAATATAACTAGATCTACGTGTTAACATTTGAATCGAAGTAGACAATTACAAGCAGTATATTTACTGGAAACCACAAGCTAAAAACAACAGCGTGCATATTAGGCTTTAAGAAATAGGAGGGAAAATTGAAACGGGAACTATGTTTTGCTTGCGGTTACATTTCCAAGAAAAATTATAGGAGCGTTACGTTTTCGGTGATTCCCCCATTTCAAATAAACCAGCTTAAACTTAGATAAAACCAGAAGAAGAGAACCAGGTGTAAGACTAGATAATGACTATCAACTACATTGGTTTGTTATTTTTTTTTTTTTCTTTTGCCAAAATTAGTACAATCAAAAAGTAAATTATAGATTGATTTAAAAAATACACGTTAATATTAAAATACATAGAAAAGATCCAAACATCGGGCAGTAAGTTGAGTAGGCCTAGTGTGTCTTCTTTGGCCTAATTAATTATTGTGGGTAAAACTGAGTTACTTTTTTCTTTCTAAACAGGCACTGGCTATATAATACGTGTGCTGAAACAAACAACAAAAGCCTAAGTTGCTACCAATTGAGTGAATAGTGAATTTATTGTGAACGAAAATTAAATAAATAGATAGAAAATAAATAGAATTGATTTCAACACACCACCGTGTCTTATCCACTACGTTAGCTTAGACCTACTTTTAGATGTAATAACACACAAATAAACTCACACACACAATAAACACACACACAAATAAACACACACAAAAATGAAAACACACACACATAAACACACACACAAATGAACACACACACATAAACGCACACACAAATAAACACACACACATAAACGCACACACAAATAAACACACACAAATAATCACACACACAAATAAACATCCACACAAATAAACACACACACAAATGAAAACACACACAAATAAACACACACACAAATGAACACACACACATAAACGCACACACAAATGAACACACACACATAAACGCACACACAAATAAACACACACAAATAAACACACACAAACACACACAAAAATGAACACACACAAATAAACACACACAAATAAACACACACACAAATGAACACACACACATAAACGCACACACAAATGAACACACACAAATAAACACACACACAAATGAACACACACAAATAAACACACACACAAATAAACACACACAATTGAACACACACAGAAATGAACATACATACAAATAAACACACACAAATTAACACACACACAAATAAACACACACACAAATAAACACACACAGATAAACACACACAAATAATTACACACACAAATAAACACACACACAAATAAACACACAACACAAAGACCATTTATCTATTAGTTTTTTACTTTGTTGTTGAAAAAGCCGCACAAAACATATTATGACCCTCCCTACGCCCTTTCCCCTACTAAAAGTGTTGTCCAATGGCGACGAATAGGCGCCTCTCTCGAGAACTAAGTTGCTGATATTCACAAG
Source organism: Anisus vortex (assembly GCA_949126835.1). Classification (NCBI taxonomy): domain Eukaryota; kingdom Metazoa; phylum Mollusca; class Gastropoda; family Planorbidae; genus Anisus; species Anisus vortex. The sequence continues at coordinate 29,807,833 of OX421496.1, read as the reverse complement.
AATATACTCTATAAATTGAAAGATCACTATAGCCTTACTGTTTTTGTTTCACAAATACTTTCAAAGAAAGGAAATAAGCACTAAATTATATTATCATAAATCAAAGCTGCTAAACTTGGGAAATAGGAGAAAACTTTTAACTTGACAGAATCAAATATTGCGCAACTAGATAAATAACTCTTTCAAATACTGAGGCTTCACAAATGTAACAAGTTTGTTATTAATTCTTATCGTATTTTATTTCTTACATAAAGTTTGTTATTAATTCTTATCGTATTTTATTTCTTACATAAAGTTTGTTATTAATTCTTATCGTATTTTATTTCTTACATAAAGTTGTGGCATGCAACTCTTATCCGTGATTTGAGTCACAGTCTTGCATTTTTATAAGGGTTTAAAATGCCTTTTATTCTGGTTTGTTCAGGCCACCCATTCCACGCTTGAATGTTACTTGGTAACAATGTGAATTTATATGTTTAGACTTATATCAGCTAACCCAGGGGTCTCAAACACGCGGCCCACCTTTGGGATTTGTGTTGCCCGCTAGTAAACTTACAAATAATGTACTATTCGTGAAATTCAGACAGCTAGAACTGATACACATCAAATTGTATTGTTAATTTTATGTACGTAACATATTTAATAATAATAATAATAATAGTTTACTTTGGTATAATATTTTGTGTCTAAATTGTAAATTAGCATAGTATTAGTGATAAGTAGTCAAATGATTTCATTAAGATGTGTGCATTGTTTTTTGTTTACTAGGGTAAGGTTGTTGGAGAGTGTGTGCATTGGGGGGGGGGGGTGCCGGCCCTTGGCACATCTCTTAACTGATAAAATGGGTTTGAGAACCCTGAGCTTACCAAATACGACTTCCCTGTAAGTAGGCCTATCTTACGTGTTTTATTTAATAACAGGCTGTCACACAAAATAAATAGTGCAATGTACTAAATAAATCGTGCAATGTAGACCTAATAATTCAATTTACCTATTTAAATTGTGAACATATAGTAGACGAATCTTGAGCATGCACTATATAAATCATGCACATATAGGCATACTATTTATATCTTGCCTTGTAGCCTACTATGTAAATATTTCATATGTACTATATACATATTTCACAAGTACCATCACAATTCTTACACGTGAAGGGGTTAGTATCTTGTATATGTACTACATCTTGTATATGTACTACATCTTGTACATGTACTACATCTTGTATATGTACTACATCTTGTATATGTACTACATCTTGTATATGTACTACATCTTGTATGTGTACTACATCTTGTATATGTACTACATCTTGTATATGTACTACATCTTGTATATGTACTACATCTTGTATATTTTTCTCTCTCCCTCTTAATTTATCTACCAATTTTATAAACTTTAAAAAAAAGTTCAGTATCCCGTCGGACCAAATTGATCCATAGGGCCGGTGAAGCCGGCTGCCCTAGCGGTTAGTTCACCGGAACCAACTGACACGTCGCGGGTTCTATCCCTGCCACCGACGGATCCTTGTCGCCCTGCAGGAGTTTTGGGCCTGTAAACGTATTTGCGCCAGCAGGCAGCAGTGTGTAAACAGCGCATAGAACTATTCCCAACGGGATATGCGCTATATAAGTCTTATTATATATTATGTTATATATATATATATATATATGTACAGTGCTTTTTCAATGTGGGGAAAAATTATTACTTTTCTTGTATTTTAACGTTTATTATTAATTTATTATATTATTAATTTGTTAAAATTGAATTATTTTAAAAATGCGCGCAATAAAGATTAAAATATAAAATGCGAAAATTTTTTTAAAGTTAGGCCATCCATCACTGAGTAGGGCGGCACCTATTTTTTTTTTTTTAAAAGCACTGTATATATATATATATAAAGTTACTTAGTTATATATATATATATATCACGCTATATATATATATATTATAAATTAATATATTAATTATAAATTAATATATATATATATATAACTAAGTAACTTTATCTATAAAAGATCCTAGGCCGGCTGGCCTAGCGGTTGGCTCACCAGACTGTCAACCAAAAAACCACTTGACACGTCACGGGTTCAAGCCCCGCCACCGGCAGATCCCTGTCGCCCTACAGGAGTTTTGGGACTAGATGACGTTAATATTGAGTTGTTATCACATGCGCTTAACCGGCAGCAGTGAAACCTCTCACAGATTAATAGTCTTCTAGAGCGCACTGAGCATGCTAATATAGCATGGATAGAAGCGCTATATAAATTACCATTACCATTACTACTATTTTCTCTAGTAACAAAACAATTCTATCCCAGATAGAAAAACAATATATAAATTACGTTAAGTTGTAAAAAATTGTATAATTAGCTAAAGCTGATCTACTTTATGTAAAAATATGTCAATTAAAACCAACCTTCAACGTTCAGCAGTAAAGACTTATTCAAAATTAGAAAAATATCTTCTTCAACTTTTTGCATTTACAGGAAGTTGATTTTGGTTTCACATTAAAGCACTTGTTTTCAGTTTCGCTTCATACTTGGCCTGATGATCGATTTGTTTTTTCTAAAAGTTAAATACACAAATATAAAAGATAAATTTAGCTTACATCACGTTAAAAAATATATTACGTTGATAAATGTGTCTGGAAAAAAAAGATAACGGAAAATTCTGTAAAGTAAAAAAAAAGAATTACAAAAAACAACAACAACAACAACAAAAAAACAACATAATAGATATTTTATTGAAATGAGTTAAATATGTCTTTATAGTATTTAAGCATAACATGTTTACAACGTTTGTTATTATGTGCTTGCAGAAAAAGATGGGGGGGGGGGGGGGTCAGATAAAATCTTAGGACAAACCGAGCTTGTATTTATGAATTTGGCTTCGGAAAGACAGCATGCTGGTAATTGGTTTCCTTTAAAATAAATATATTGCATAAAGCAAAAGATAGAAAATAGAAATAAAGAACATTATAGGCGCTAATCTGCGTACGAAACAAAAACTTAAAAGAGAATAAGTGCCATACTATAAGTCACTTCGTCTCATCCCTTATATATTTCTTGTAGACATACTATGTGTCACTTCGTCTCATCTCTTATATCTTCCTTGTAGACATACTATGTGTCACTTCGTCTCATCCCTTATATCTTCCTTGTATCTCTTTTGTTTTCTTTTATTGCATTTACATATTTAATAGCGATATCGCAGGGGTACACCCCGACCCCCATTTTCCCAACACTCGTCTGTGATACCAGGGGGAGGGGTTTTTTGGTGACATTAAGACATATGTGTTCAAAACATTTTTTTTAACCTTCAACTATCATTAGCGCCCCATTCACCCCTAAGATCTCACTATCTTTCAATGAAAGAAGGGCGGTAACGCCCCTTTGGAAACCTCTGCAAAATGATTTATTTCATATCCCACTGGCAGTACAATGATACTACAATGTCGTAATGATTTATAAAGGGAAACAACCGAAACATTGTTAATAAGATTGCAACAGTTATCTATAATGTGAAGTGAAAGTAGGCCACCAGACTAATAAATAAGAACAGCCCCTAATACTTCTCACTTGTCACCTATCTTCAGTCTTTTCTTATATACTGGTTATAATCTACTTGCCGAATTGTTATTTCTTATATACTATATACTAATTATAATCTACTTGCCGAATTGTTATTTCTTATATACTATATACTAATTATAATCTACTTGCCGAATTGTTATTTCTTATATACTATATACTAATTATAATCTACTTGCCGAATTGTTATTTCTTATATACTATATACTAATTATAATCTACTTGCCGAATTGTTATTTCAGGGTAAACAGGAAATAAGTAAGGTTACTATTGATTTCTGTTTGAATACAGAAAAGAGCGGGAAAACTAGACTAATGCTTAAATAGAAAGAAACAAAAACCCTTAACACATTTGACCCGCCGTTTTCTTTCTGCAACCGGATGCCGGGTACTCATTAGAAATGGATAATACTGAAAATCTTTTTTTTTTTCATAACTAGACCATGGCGCTTCAAATGTCTAACGCTCTAGCCCTGGAGAATCCAAGTCCCATAATATTATAAAGAAAAATGGTAAAATGCGTTTTCATTCCAACAAAAGAATTCTTAATCCATTCGTAATTCAATTTCCAGACAGAGGACAAATTCTGCGACATATTCTCAGAATTTTTCCTGTAGCCATACCTGGAACTATCTATAAGCTAAGCTAGGCTGAGTATTAGAGTCTTCAGTACATGTAGTCTACAGTAGAGGTATAAGTTTATTTAATATGAATAAATATTCAAAGACAAAATAAAAATACTACCATATACATTTGTTCTGTGCAACGGTCCTCACGATATTGATTAATCTAAAAACAAGCACCTGTTTATGATAGTAAAGTACCATTCGGACCAAACTGATCATAGGGCGTGAAGCAGCGTTCACCAGTTTCTGTGGCCACGGCATACAAGGGGATGTGTGGCCAGCACAATGCCCAGCCGCCTTTACTTTACCCCAACTAATGTCAGGTACCCATCAGAGCTGGGTAGACTCAGGGACACCCTCAAGTCCTGGGAAAAAATCCCGGCTTCACCAGGATTTGAACCCAGGACCCTCGGATCGCCAGTCGAACGCGCTGCTGCTCGACTACCGTTATGATAGGCCTAGATGTTAATACTCAATCTTGACAAATTACATAAAAAAATGTTTTGTATTTATTGTTATTACTACTACTGTCGTTATTACTATATTATATAATTAACTTAGCATTGTTTCATTTAACACTTCTAATATTCTTCACTCATGAGATTGGGGAGGGGGAGGGAAATAAAATCGAAATAGCCTGGCATTGCATTAGGCCTACATCCGTCCTTGATCCCAGTCATTCAATTCAGTAACAGCTATATATAGTGTAGACAAAACAACTCTGAGATTACAACTCGAGGGAAATTACACAGCTAAAAATAACTGATTATTATTATCTAATGCTTTCTGCAATCAAATTTCCAAGTAACGATGATACAACTTGTGAAACGATTACCAAGGACCAAGCACACTTCTATAATAGTAAAAGTAAATAAAAGGATCCTTTTTCAGAATACGTTGATCTATACGACTTGTGTAGCGGAGTTTCCTAGCAACGGCACAATGTTGCCAACACAACTCCAAGTCACCTTTATAACTAAGAAGGGCTGAATTCTCTGGTACAATTCCAGAATCAGTCAAATTAAAGTAAATAACCCTTTCAGAGTGTAAAGCTGATCCATAGGGCCTGTTACGCAGCGTTCACAATTATGTGGCCATGGCATACCAGGGAATGTATGGCCAACACCAAGACAATATGTTAGAAAACTTAATGTAACAGTGCAATAGAAGTTCTGAAGAAATATTTGTGTTTAATTTACAGACATAGTCCTATTGATGACTAGCTGGAGAGTTTGAGTCACACATTCAGTCTTCATTTAGCATTGGCTTTACAATAGAATGGCTATAATTTGTTTTCTTCTTTTAAATGGATAATAGAAACAATTGCGATAATTAAAAAAAAAGACTACCTTAAAAAAGTAAATATCTAAATAGATAGATACAGAGATATATAGATCCACAGACAGTTAGATATAAAGATAGAGAGTCAGATAAATATAAAGATAAACAGATCCACAAATTGATAAAAACAAAATTCTCTCTAGCATTTCAATAGGAATAAAACGCGTACCTCTGTCAAAGCGACCCAGCTTTATTACGCTATAAAAAGAGCTCCCAAGATATAAACTCTCTTTATATGTCTGAAAGACCAAGCCCTAACATACTCAACAAATAAATTAAACGACAACGATAATAAACAGTTTGAAATACAGGATTGGCAAAGAAGCAAAACAAATTGAATATCAATTGAAGTACCGGTACATTTTCCTAGAATATAACGACATCCGGGCTTTAAAGGTCATTGACTTTGGTTATTGTCGAATGTTTCCATTTCGTCTATTTCTAATGACATTCTTCCCCACACATGAACTGAATTCTTTCAGTAAAACAATAGAATTCAGCTGGAAGGTCACTGGAAACAGCAAAAGGGAATTTTGGGACCTACACGTTCGTGCAGTGTCAAGGGACCTTTGATGGTGAGACCCTTCCATTAAAAGTCTGAAAGGAAATATTGTCGGAAGCCCTTGTGACCACCGGGCAATGTGTGCATTGCATTATTTTAACTGCTGCGCCACTGCGTTGGTAACCCTAATGACCTAGTAGTATTAAAGTTCAAAAGACGTTTTTAAATTCTTCTGGTGTGTTTTCTTTTATAAGTAAAAGTACCCGTTTTGGTCAATGAATCAGGGTTGACTAGTTTCTTTGATCATGACGTACAATGGGATTGTGTGGCCAGCACACATTGCAACTGATCTTGGTTATCCCATTAAGGTCATACGACAAGTTTTTATTTAAATTTATTTTACCATGGTTTGAGCTTGTATCCGATACCTTCGGGTTGGCTAACCAAAGCTCTTTTGATGGACCATACACACCAAGAAATGTATTTAGATTTACGAAGAATTTAAAATGACACCATAGTTATTCCCAACATAAGCAATGTGAATTCAAATGCTAAATCTTAAACTGTATTTCGATATTTTCATCATGTACTTTGTTTTATACATTTTTAACTCACAGATAAGTTTAATACTGGTAATTTATAGTGATATGATTAACGCGAAGGTTAAATGATTTATGTTGAATGCTATGTAAATATGAGATGTGATTAATATTGGTTAAAAATAACACAACTTATACAATACACCTTATATAATAAAGCTTATAAAAGTCAAAGGAAATCAAAAACTCAAGTCTATATACTAAGGTATCCGAAATGATGTAGAATCAGGGACCTGCAATGATGTAGAATCAGGGACCTGCAATGATGTAGAATCAGGGACCTGCAATGATGTAGAATCAGGGACATGCAATGATGTAGAATCAGAGACATGCAATGATATTAAATCAGGGACATGCAATGATGAAGAATCAGGGACATGCAATGATGTAGAATCAGGGACCTGCAATGATGTAGAATCAGTAACCTGCAATGATGTAGAATCAGGGATCTACAATGATGTAGAATCAGAGACCTGCAATGATGTAGAATCAGGGACATGCAATGATGTAGAATCAAGGACCTGTAATGGTGTAGAATCAGGGGTTCGCAATGATGTAGAATTAGGGACCTGCAATGATGTAGAATCAGGGACATGCAATGATATAGAATCAGGGACCTGTAATGATGTAGAATCAGGGACCTGCAATGATGTAGAATCAGAGACTAGCAACGATGTAGAATCAGGGACCTGCAATGATGTAGAATCAGAGACCTGTAATGATGTAGAATCATGACCTGTAATGATGCAGAATCAGGGACCAGTAATGATGTAGAATCAGGGACCTGCGATGATGTAGAATCAGAGACCTGCAATGATGTAGAATCAGAGACCTGCAACGATGTAGAATCAGGGACCTGCAATGATATAGAATCAGAGATCTGCAATGATGTAGAATCAAAATTGTCAGCAGATAAAGACATACAATCTTCAGCCTGATATCATTAATAAAAGAATTCCATCCACGGATGTATTCTTATTTGATATAAATATGTCAACCGTCTCAAATTTGTGCACAGTACTTGTGGGTTTCCAGTAAGTTAATGCTTAGGATACAATCAATGTTTAGGTTTCATATTTAGTAAGCCTACTCAAAGGCAGGAGTCCTAGTAAATACTTGTTACTAAATACTAAATACTAAATAAAAGTTATTGACAAGTTATCGAGAAAAGTTTACAATTTATTTTTAGAAATATCGCAAGATAAGAATAGTATTCCTGTTTTTTCTTCTGATTTAGTGTATGAATAGATAATAAATCAAATTTTCATTTCAAACCCTTGACTTTTTATTTTAAATTATTATTTAGCTCAGTATACAATGTGCAATGTTTATTACCGCTTATACTATATTGATTCTATTTTCTATTCATATAAAAAACAATAAAATGAAAACCTAAGAACATCACCGTGTAGAGTGTAGGGCCTATCCGTTTTTTTTTCTTTTAAAAGTTAATTTTGTTTTTAGTAATATTAAAAATACTATAACATTTTCTTTCTGGCATTTTGTTATGTTTTAGCATGATTTTAAGTATAGCCCCCGAGTATAGACAAAGCCGCCTCTAGGTACCGACCACACGAGGCGCCAAGTGATTAGGGCGCCATCGAGGATATTCCCGTCCAAAAACAAAAGTAAAAAAAAATAGTCAAAAATAGTTAATTAAATATGTTTTGATTACGACATTCTTATTTCCTTTTGAAAATTTTAATAATTACATTTAAAATGTTTAGCTTATATATACAAGGCAGTAGTCGGGACAAAAGTGTCTAGAGATGTAGTAGCCTATACGTTACATACATAGTTTGTGTAGAGATGTAGTAGCCTATACGTCACTTACATATAGTTTGTGTAGAGATGTAGTAGCCTATACGTTACATACATATAGTTTGTGTAGAGATGTAGTAGCCTATACGTTACATACATATAGTTTGTGTAGAGATGTAGTAGCCTATACGTTACATACATATAGTTTGTGTAGAGATGTAGTAGCCTATACGTTACATACATATAGAGTGTGTACAGATGTGGTAGCCTATACGTTACATACATATAGTTTGTGTAGAGATGTAGTAGCCTATACGTTACATACATATAGTTTGTGTAGAGATGTAGTAGCCTATACGTTACATACATATAGTTTGTGTAGAGATGTAGTAGCCTATACGTTACATACATATAGAGTGTGTAGATATGTAGTAGCCTATACGTTACATAGGCTACATATTATAGTGTGTGTACAGATGTAGTAGCCTATACGTTACATACATATAGAGTGTGTAGAGATGTAGTAGCCTATACGTTACATACATATAGAGTGTGTAGATATGTAGTAGCCTATACGTTACATAGGCTACATATAGTGTGTGTACAGATGTAGTAGCCTATACGTTACATACATATAGTGTGTGTAGAGATGTAGTAGCCTATACGTTACATACATATAGAGTGTGTAGAGATGTAGTAGCCTATACGTTACATACATATAGAGTGTGTAGAGATGTAGTAGCCTATACGTTACATACATATAGAGTGTGTAGATATGTAGTAGCCTATACGTTACATAGGCTACATATAGTGTGTGTACAGATGTAGTAGCCTATACGTTACATACATATAGTGTGTGTAGAGATGTAGTAGCCTACATATAGTAAACATATAGTGTGTGTAAAATACAATGTTAGTGGGTTAACAATTACAAGCATAAAAATAACCTGGTCAGGCAAATATAATATGACTATACTTAAAAAAAACTATGGTTGATATAAAAGGACACAGTTAAACTAAGGATAACGGTTTAGCTACCGTAATTTAACCAACAAGTGACATAGACTCGAACTAACATCTTCAGAACAAGGGCTATAACATTTATAAAAAGCGACAGTTACATTGCACATTGTTAATTTTTGTCTAACAGATGGAATGTTATAGCGCCATATCTATGGCATGCTAAGAATGTCATAGCACCATATCTATGGCATGCTAAGAATGTGTTTTCTATATCTATTACTTACGTGGACAGTGGCCTTTATAAACACAACATACCACAAATCTGTAGTGTAAGGGGAATTCCCTTGGATATTTCCCACGTTACTATTCTAGAAACCACGTTGATGATTACATAAGTAATTTAGTTTATTCAATGAAAAATCGTTTTTTTGGTATCATAAAACTTGTATGTGTATAAATATTTATATTACTTAGGTAGTAAAACGCTAACAAAGTCATATATTAAAGGAATAAATGTTAATTTACTGACTTTATAATGGAAAGAAAGATAACCCTGTTTTCTAAAATAACTTATGCCGAAATGGATTCTCCCTATCTTCTTGTTAAAATGTATTTCTTCTGAAGATTTTAGCATTTAGCAAAATTATTTGAATTAAAAATAATGAAACAAAAAAAGCGATAGCATTAGAACTAATCAAATTGGTATCGCGGTACAACGGGATTATATGGCCAGTAGAGTCCTAATTAAGGCCTTATTGTTGGGATGTATAAATTAAAATGCTTGATGCCTGACGATAAATTAAAATAAACAGTATACATTTTTACTCTAGTAGGCTATTAATCAAGATATGAAGGAGTAAGCTTACAATGAAAAACGATACAATGAATTAGCCTACACAAAGTATGACATTTGTCAAACTTATGTTGCTAGCAGTAATTGGATCAACCAATAAGCACAATTTGGTTTCTGATTACACAAGCTGAAAATAGATTTTAGCCTACAGGGCTATATTGTTAGCTTTGGATTGAGTCCAATTCTTCTAATTACAGCCATAAATTATTGTTCATTTTTCAAATCTACTAAATCATTGAATAGATCATAGATTTATTCAATGATATATATCTATGAATATATGTTAAATACCTAGTCCGCGGTGTCTCAGGTGCGTGGTGAAATGTGGGTGGGGTGGGGGAAAATGAGGGACACAGCGATCCGCCCCAACTCTAGGCGTTCTACCATAGCCAAGCTGCTTGTTGTGCCCGCTCTAGAAGGAGTGTGTTGTGGCTGAAAGCTCGCACAATGAGAAGCATTGTGACATTGCACTTTTACAAGGAACCTGATAGATGATATACACAATTAAAATATCCCGCTCTACAAAAAAGGTGGCGAGACGGACAGTATGTCAACAAACTATCCGGTATAAATAAAAAGAAATACTAGACATGTTTATAAATATGGCCAATTGTTAATAAACGGAGTGCCGCTCCCGGGAAGGGAGGGATGGACAGGAATACGGTATTTGCTGAATGAGTATCTCGTCAACTGAAGGTATCCTAACATGTCAACTGTCAACTAAAGGTATGCTAACATGTTTATTTTTAACTGAAGATGCCCTAACATGCGACATACCAGCTCAACATACAACATCTAGCATGTTGCCATGCCTTAGACAGGAGATACAACATCTAGCATGTTGCCATGCCTTAGACAGGAGATACAACATCTAGCATGTTGCCATGCCTTAGACAGGAGATACAACATCTAGCATGTTGCCATGCCTTAGACAGGAGATACAACATCTAGCATGTTGCCATGCTTAGACAAGAGATACAACATTTAGCATGTTGCCATGCCTTAGACAGGAGATACAACATCTAGCATGTTGCCATGCTTAGACAGGAGATACAACATCTAGCATGTTGCCATGCTTAGACAGGAGATACTCTTCTTATTCCTCTACCCGTAAGTCTGGAGAGCTAAAAGTTTTGTTTCCCTTCGACTATACTTACTTTACTTAGGAGCCAAAATGACCATTTGGTCATCGAAACGATCAGAAGGAAGAACTTGGCTAAACAAAATAATTACTAACCCCAATGAAACCTTACGAGAAATAGATTAGGCGCACACTTTTGTGTAGATTACAACTTATACATTAAAGGATTCTATACTCGAATTTATAACCATAACAACACACAATATTGCAACGATATTGGCCCAACATTAGGCCAATATATAATTATTGACAAAGTTTTTGTACCAATATTGGGCAAATATAGTGTATTGTTAGAGCGGTCACAGTAAGCGATACTGTCTGTCTACTATGGTACTAGATACGAAGGTATCTGATATCAGACTGGAGAGCTTTCAGGTATAGTTTAAGGAAGTATAAAGAACACATTGAAATAATACGAAGAAAACAAACTACTTTTCAGTGATATAAAGAAATATTTAAGAGCTAACGTGTTAAATGAGTTTGCAAAATGTTTATTGACATGTCACTCCTTACAAAACACTTATTGAGAACTACCAACTAGAGTGTTTGTATTATCTGTAATAGTGCTCTTGGTTTATCTGTAGTAGAACTATCTTCCTGTTTATTATTATTGTAATATATTTATGGGCAGTAGTTTAATATTTAAAAGTTGTGTATAGTGTAATATTGTTTAACATTCCTACACCTTCCTGTCAACTGTGATGCACCATATTTCTTTTCATCTAAATCTAATTATGTAGGTTTGTCTATTTATTTAACTGTCAAACGACCCTTTTTTTTTATCTATCTGTCTAATTAGTGGCACAGCCAAGATTGAAATATGGTGGGCATATACAACAATAAATCGGATATTTGAGGTAGGGAGAAAAGCAAATAGTATAAATTATATGTGTGTTGGGGGAGGGGGTTGAATATTGCAGGTTATTTGGACATGGGGGTAGGGAGTCAATAGAAGGCTAGTTCTGACCAGGTGTAGGCCTACAATTTCCCCATAAACTATTGCAAAACTAATATTTTATCTAATTATAAATGGTTGAAACGTAGGCTACAAATTAGAACAAGTAAATGTTTCAAAGTTTAAAATTTTCATTTTCTGAAACAAAAATGACGTACAATATATATAATTATATTCGTAAAAATGAAACTAAAAGTCACACAACACTGACACTGTAGACAATGATGTAACATGTTCGACAAATATTTATAGAGAAATACATAGTCAATTGATTGAAGACTATACTTGGTGTATTTACTATGTAAGTTGTTTGAAATAGTAAATATATAACAACACTGTAACAGTATGACCTTTAGTTGAGGAATTGTGACCTTGCTGTGACTTAAAGACAACACTCACGACTTAATATGTTGGGCCTAACCTTGTTTGCTAAGTCCTTATCTTATCTTATCTTATACATTACAGACGCTCCTTATATAAAGAAGATTTTTGCGTCTTACGCTCATCCGTGGTCCGAGTCTAGTCCTGCATTTTTATTTGTTATGTTAAGTTACTGGTTTTCCTAGCTTGTCCAGGCAACCCATTCCATGCCCGAATGCCACTCGGGAAGAAAGAGCACTTATATGCATTTGTTCTCGCATAAGCGACAAGGAAAGTGTTTTTGTCTTTATGTTTATCTGAGCTTTGCAACAAGTTGTTATTGGGTTGTATTTCTAAATTAGAGTTTAATGCCTTATGTATTATTACTACTTTACTCCTTGCCCTTCTGTCCTCTAGTATTTCTAGGTTTAGTGATTTGACTAATGGTGTTACTCTATCAGGTCCTATCTTTCACTCTTGCTCTAGATTTCCTATTTATTATATATATGTAGGCCTATCTTTAGTAAAGTTAAGGCGGTAAAAGAAAAAGAGTCACTTATTCCTCCCCCCCCCCCACACACACATTTCACCACGCACCTGAGAATAAAGAAGCCAACGTCCCCAAGCCTGTGTGTCAAGAGACCTCTGTCAGTTGAAGACATCGCGGGCCAGGTATTTAACATCTATTCATAGATATATACAAAGAATGGATAGAGTATCTTGAATAAATTAGCTTGGACTTATTGATGCAATCGTAAACTAGAATTTTCTTACTCCATGATACTCATCTAATTGTCCATATATTATGCAAGTAATAGGGCCTAAGAATAAACCTTATAGGCTATATACGGTAAACCTACACGGTAAAAAGAAAGTCATTTGTCACTTAAATGTATTTACAGATCAGTGTTTAGGAAATATATTTTATAGATAAGTGAAATCCTAATATAACAATAACGACTTTTTAAAAATCTGTTCTTTTTTTTTTTGCATTAAGAATATTGTTTGCTTGCCTAATCCATTCTTTTTATAGATCAATGAAAACTGTACATAAAATTATGCACTGAACTATATATATTAAAATATATATAGCTCAGTGATAAATTTCAATAGTCAAAGGGAAAGAAATCAGAGTTTACTTTCAAGGAACAGTAGAGCCAAAGTTACGAGTAGACTCCCTTCGGCCAACGTTTTATTCAAATATTTAAAAAAGTAGATGACCAGTTTAGTGTAGTAGTTGTTCTAAAATACACATGGTCATTGTTGTGGTTTCATCCAAGCTCAACTGGCTACATGTATTATGAATTGAATACTCTAAAAAGGAGCTGTAAGTCATTAGCAATACATGCCTACATGGCATTTAATCACATGATCACCTCCTGATACAACACGCAGTCTAATTATAGTAGGTTTTGGTTGTAGGACTCATCAAGACAGTCGTATACGGAGAGGGGATGGGAAGGGGCTGGGAGGGAAAAAGGTAGATAGACAGAAAAAGATAGGGGCGTAGCATTAATTTATGAAATAACACCAAGGGCGTAGCCAAGTGGGACGGTGGGGGTGCAAGGAGAGGCACATGCTACCTCTCCAACAAACCAATGAACTTTTTTTTCCTAACCAAAGAGTTATTTTGTGTGTTGTTGTAGAGAGGGAAGCCTAACTCTTTTCATAACTCTTAAGAGTGTTATAGACTGTTATAGACTGTTATAGACTGTTATAGACTGTTATAGACTGTTATAGACTGTTATAGACTGTTATAGACTGTTATAGACTGTTATAGACTGTTATAGACTGTTATAGACTGTTATAGACTGTTATAGCCTGTTATAGACTGTTATAGACTGTTATAGACTGTTATAGACTGTTATAGACTGTTATAGACTGTTATAGACTGTTATAGACTGTTATAGACTGTTATAGACTGTTATAGACTGTTATAGACTGTTATTGACTGTTATAGACTGTTATAGACTGTTATAGACTGTTATAGACTGTTATAGACTGTTATAGACTGTTATAGACTGTTATAGACTGTTATTGACTGTTATAGACTGTTATAGACTGTTATAGACTGTTATAGACTGTTATAGACCGTTATAGACTGTTATAGACTGTTATAGACTGTTATAGACTGTTATAGATAGCCAACATATTTCTAAACTTGAATTATATTATTACACCTTTAAAATAAAATTACCTTTTTCTATAATTGTTTCATTTATTTATTGCCATTTTTATTTTGTTCTATTTCAATTTGGATACATTTGGCTTTACATTGAAATTGTTTTGAGACGTCAATGTTGTTACTTCCCCTGACTTTCAGTGTTTTCTTTTCATTCACAGATTTGCTTTAGGCAAACGACGCTGAAATGTACGTAGGCATCATACTGTACTAAAAAAAAACAATTCATTGAATAATGTTCCAAATAAGATATTTTCTATTTATTGTTGGAGAAAACATCACTGCTAGCTTTTAAGTTGATTGTAACAGAGATTATCGGAGTTGGTTTTTTCTAACTTTATATTAATGTTTGATCCTACTACTTGAGGCCACTATTCGAGTCCACTAATTGAGTCCACTATTCGAGTCCACTAATTGAGTTCACTATTTGAGTCCACTATTTGAGTCCACTATTTGAGTCCACTAATTGAGTCCACTAATTGAGTCCACTATTTGAGTCCACTAATTGAGTCCACTAATTGAGTCCACTATTCAAGTCCACTAATTGAGTTCACTAATTCAGTCCACTATTTGAGTCCACTAATTGAGTCCACTAATCAGTGGCGTACCGAGGGCTGGTGTCATACGGTGCGGTGAACTTTGGGTGTCACCCCCCGGCCCACGACTTTCACCATAGTTTTCTTCTCCTTCAAACAAACCTACGGTTCAAATATGACAAAAACAATAACAACATTAATTTAATATTACAAATTAAAAGCAATTAACAACCGTAGGGTTAGTATTTTTACATTTAATTTATTTTTTTTCTTTCCTTCTCTTCAAAACTGCAAACTTTTCTATCACCTCATCAAAATCTATATCATTCCCTATCCCTTTCAATCGATAACATAGCCAGATCAAAAAGTCTTGATTGCCCCATGGTGGAGCGTAAATAGCTTTTTATAAGCTTTAGTTTTGAAAAGCTCCGTTCACAGACACACATACCGTTAGAAATAATTGAAGGCCTAGCGAGAGTGTTGGGAGAGATTCTATGAAGTCCCATTTAGATATGAATTTCAAAATATCTAATACTGACCAGTCCATGGCTTTTTATGAGATCAATATCAGCTGCTTATTAGGTGTCGTCAAAGCCGTTACATTTCTTTTAAGAGCTCATCTTTGGAAAGCTCATCGAATAACGGACACCAATAACTCTTCTTCACTTGCTGACAGTAGAATCTTGGGCTGAACAGCCTGAAACATATTGACAACTTCCTTAAACGCTGTTGATCTGATCTGGAGTTCAGAATAAAAGCGATCAATAAACTCTAGCATCTCTTTACTGCTTTCTTCTTGCATAGAAATTCCAGCATCTCTTAATGTCCCCTGCCATTCTCTTCTTGAATCTTAATCTTCTCTCTACCGAAATCCCATGTTGGTCTGATTTTATAAGTACTTATTCAAAGCATGCTTCGCTAATTGACTCTGCTTTTCGTGCAAAAACAATTTTAAGGCGTCTAACTTGGTCACCACTTTATCAAGAGATAAGTTTTTAGTCTTCAGGTACTGCGTTGTAAGATTAACTTATTCAAGTATATTAGTCCAAAGGTTAAGGAAGCAGATAAACGTGAAATCACAGAAAGCTTGTAAAAGTCGTTGTGCTGCTACATCTTGTGGCCAAATTTTCACGAGGATCACATAAAGCTTTAATCGCCGAAATACATTCATCAAACTTATCTTTCACTGGCTTAACAGCAGCATCGTGAGCGCTCCAACGTGTTGTAAATAACCTTTTCAACGACACCCCAGTGTGTTCAATTAAAACATCCCATCGATGAGTGTAAGCAGCGAAGAAGGAAAACATTCTCTCAAGGGTACAAAAAAAGTAATACTGTCACTATCAAATAAATAGCATAAGGTGGCAACACCATAAAGAGATTACCATCGATACGGAAGAGGTCAGCACGGGTGACCTGTGATGTGTAACGAGCATTGCCCTCACAAATGAGGGGGTAGAGGGGGAATAAGCCCGGGGGGCGACACTTCCAGGGGAGCGGCAAATGTAGTCTAAATATAGCAAATATAGCACTAAACAAGCAGTTACAGTATGCAAGGGGGCGGCGCTGAAACTTTTGCCCTCAAGCGCTACATAAACTTGTAAAGGCTCTGGCAACGAGGGGTCATGAATGTGTGACGGGCAGTCAGGAAGAGAGTTATTCAGAGGGTGGAAGAAATACGGTGTTAGAGACATTTATAGAATCATAGATATCCCATAGAATGTTAGGATAGATGATGTAATTCATGGAACGTGAAGTGAGATATCCCATAGAATGTTAGGATAGATAATGTAATTCATGGAACGTGAAGTGAGATATCCCATAGAATGTTAGGATAGATGATGTAATTCATGGAACGTGAAGTGAGATATCCCATAGAATGTTAGGATAGATGATGTAATTCATGGAACGTGAAGTGAGATATCCCATAGAATGTTAGGATAAATGATGTAATTCATGGAACGTGAAGTGAGATATCCCATAGAATGTTAGGATAGATGATGTAATTCATGGAACGTGAAGTGAGATATCCCATAGAATGTTAGGATAGATGATGTAATTCATGGAACGTGAAGTGAGATATCCCATAGAATGTTAGGATAGATGATGTAATTCATGGAACGTGAAGTGAGATATCCCATAGAATGTTAGGATAGATGATGTAATTCATGGAACGTGAAGTGAGATATCCCATAGAATGTTAGGATAGATGTAATTCATGGAACGTGAAGTGAGATATCCCATAGAATGTTAGGAAAGATGTAATTTATGGAACGTGAAGTGAGATATCCCATAGAATGTTAGGATAGATGATGTAAATCATGGAACGTGAAGTGAGATATCCCATAGAATGTTAGGATAGATGATGTAATTCATGGAACGTGAAGTGAGATATCCCATAGAATGTTAGGATAGATAATGTAATTCATGGAACGTGAAGTGAGATATCCCATAGAATGTGAGGATAGATGATGTAATTCATGGAGCGTGAAGTGAGATATCCCATAGAATGTTAGGATAGATGATGTAATTCATGGAACGTGAAGTGAGATATCCCATAGAATGTTAGGATAGACGATGTAATTCATGGAACGTGAAGTGAGATATCCCATAGAATGTTAGGATAGATGATGTAATTTATGGAACGTGAAGTGAGATATCCCATAGGATGTTAGGATGGATGATGTAATTCGTGGAATGTCAAGTGAGATATCCAGTAGAATGTTAAGAAAGATGTAATTCATGGAACGTGAAGTGAGATATCCCATAGAATGTTAGGATAGATGATGTAATTCATGGAACGTGAAGTGAGATATCCCATAGAATGTTAGGATAGATGATGTAATTCATGGAACGTGAAGTGAGATATCCCATAGAATGTTAGGATAGATGATGTAATTCATGGAACGTGAAGTGAGATATCCCATAGAATGTTAGGATAGATGATGTAATTCATGGAACGTGAAGTGAGATATCCCATAGAATGTTAGGATAGATGATGTAATTCATGGAACGTGAAGTGAGATATCCCATAGAATGTTAGGATAGATGATGTAATTCATGGAACGTGAAGTGAGATATCCCATAGAATGTTAGGATAGATGATGTAATTCATGGAACGTGAAGTGAGATATCCCATAGAATGTTAGGATAGATGATGTAGTTCGTGGAATGTGAAGTGAGATATCCCATAGAATGTTAGGAAAGATGTAATTCATGGAACGTGAAGTGAGATATCCCATAGAATGTTAGGATAGATGATGTAATTCATGGAACGTGAAGTGAGATATCCCATAGAATGTTAGGATAGATGATGTAATTCATGGAACGTGAAGTGAGATATCCCATAGAATGTTAGGATAGATGATGTAGTTCGTGGAATGTGAAGTGAGATATCCCATAGAATGTTAGGAAAGATGTAATTCATGGAACGTGAAGTGAGATATCCCATAGAATGTTAGGATAGATGATGTAATTCATGGAACGTGAAGTGAGATATCCCATAGAATGTTAGGATAGATGATGTAATTCATGGAACGTGAAGTGAGATATCCCATAGAATGTTAGGATAGATGATGTAATTCATGGAACGTGAAGTGAGATATCCCATAGAATGTTAGGAAAGATGATGTAATTCATGGAACGTGAAGTGAGATATCCCATAGAATGTTAGGATAGATGATGTAATTCGTGGAATGTGAAGTGAGATATCCCATAGAATGTTAGGAAAGATGTAATTCATGGAACGTGAAGTGAGATATCCCATAGAATGTTAGGATAGATGATGTAATTAATGGAATGTGAAGTGAGATATCCCATAGAATGTTAGGAAAGATGATGTAATTCATGGAACGTGAAGTGAGATATCCCATAGAATGTTAGGAAAGATGATGTAATTCATGGAACGTGAAGTGAGATATCCCATAGAATGTTAGGATAGATGATGTAATTCATGGAACGTGAAGTGAGATAAGGTTAATGTAAATCCAAGTATCTGTTTACTACTTGTTGTGTCAATGAATAATAAACTGCTTGCTGTAAACCAGCCTTGATAGAATTATTATTGTTGTAAAGAAAGATAGGAAAGTCGGCAATCTGATAATTAGAACGATGTCACATCTGTCGCGACAACAACAACAATAGTGGCAGTGACATATACATACATAGATAGCATTTTCGGCAAATGAGTATTGACCATACAAGTTAAGGGAATGGCCCACACATCCATTAAATATGGCTTTATTGTTCTTTCTTTTCAAAATAGCTTGAACACCTCCATGAATTCCAGATATTGTGGCAGCATTGTCGTATCCTTTAGCTCTGCACATCATTATATTAAGTCTGTCACTTTTTAGATTTTTAAGAATGTCAGAACTGAGGTCGTCAGTTTAGTGGAAAAAAATCCAAGAAATACTTTTCACATAATTATCTGATGACTTCAGACATTTGGTCAGTGTGTGATATATCAGGTGTGCTGTCAAACACAATTCCAAAATATTCCAAATTCCATAATTCCAAAATACCTTGCAGTCTTTATATCCGTGCTCTGTAAAATTATCATTTAAAAATTATTTTTTTTTCCATTCGGATGTAACCCCCCTCAGAGGGTTTCACCCTGTGTGGTCCGCACCCCCGCACCCTCTCGGGAAGCCACTGCCACTAATTGAGTCCACTATTTGAGTCCACTATTTGAGTCCACTGAGTCCACTATTTGAGTCCACTATTTGAGTCCACTATTTGAGTCCACTAATTGAGTCCACTAATTGAGGTCACTAATTGAGTCCACTAATTGAGTCCACTATTTGAGTCCACTATTTGAGTCCACTATTTGAGTCCACTATTTGAGTCCACTATTTGAGTCCACTATTTGAGTCCACTATTTGAGTCCACTATTTGAGTCCACTATTTGAGTCCACTAATTGAGTCTACTTATAAAGTTAAACTTTTTAAATTCTTGTTTAAAAGTATGTTAAAAATGTTCTTTCTATGCACAATATTATTACGTCCAACTCTTAACCATGGCAATCTAATATGGTCATGTTTCCAAGCTAAAACTTGGCATTTAATCACCTTCTAGCAAAGTTGCTAATGAAATAATTCGTGTTTGTTTTGTTCCACAAAAATGTAAAGCGCGTTTATAGAGACTGGAAGTCCTGCAAAAACATATATTTTTATATAACGAGACATCAACGGAGTGTTTTCAGTGACTAGAAGACCAGCGACTGAGATGTCGGGTGGTCCTGTGGTTATTTCACCCGACTGTCAACTGACACGTCGTGGGTTCTATCCCTGCCGGCGACATATCCCTGCCGCCTTGCAGGAGTTTTGGGCCTAGTGGACGTAATAATCGTCTATCTGTAAACGTATAAGATATAAGTATAAGATATAATTTAAGACTATGTCCATCATATTGACTGAACCAAAGCCAAAGGTGTGCAACATACTAAATGACTAATATAAATATTCTAAGTAAGATGTTTATTTAGATATCTTTTTTTTCATTGTTAATCACAAATTGTAGTCTATATATTACATGCCAACGTTAACATTAGTCCGGTGTACGTTAAATAGGGATCGTTCAAATCGAGATGAGCAGGTTTGGGGAAGGAGGGGGGGGGGGGAGTAAATATGGGGTCCCTATAAATGAGGATTGAAGGTGTTAATAACAATAACATTCATATCGACACTTCAAATTTCAAATCTCTAAATAGCATGCGGGCTGTTTCTCTACATGCTGTGACAACATTTACCGTCACTGCACGCCACTGGTGTGTCGCATCCTGGTACTTCACTTTGTGGTGTCTTCCTGTATTACCCAGTAACACCCAGTCATGTACGTCATTCAAGTTTATTTTATCTTATTATGTACTTTAAATTTAAGCATTATATTGACGTTGTGCCCTGTTCATGTTTACATACACTAAAATCCTTGAAGAATAAAACAATATTTGTAGAAAATAATTTCTTTTAATAATAGATGTACAAAGAGATATGCAAAATATGAATATCAAATATTATATCTAAAGAGAGGGCACTGTGGTCCTTGAGCAGAGCTTTGATGGTATTACCCAAGGCCCAGGGTTCAAATCCTTGTAAACCAAAACATATTGAATTTTCGTTCTTTCTAGGACAATACAGCATATGGACATCTATCTTTGATTGATACAGCATATGGACATCTATCTTTGATTGATACAGCATATGGACATCTATCTTTGATTGATACAGCATATGGACATCTATCTTTGATTGATACAGCATATGGACATCTACTTTTGATTGATACAGCATATGGACATCTATCTTTGATTGATACAGCATATGGACATTTATCTTTGATTGATACAGCATATGTACATTTATCTTTGATTGATACAGCATATGGACATCTATCTTTGATTGATACAGCATATGGACATTTATCTTTGATTGATACAGCATATGGACATTTATCTTTGATTGATACAGAATATGGACATTTATCTTTGATTGATACAGCATATGGACATCTATCTTTGATTGATACAGCATATGGACATCTATCTTTGATTGATATCTTAAATCCGTTGGAGGTAAAGTAAATTCGTCTGGGTATTAACTCTGAACAATGTGTATCACTGTATTCTTTCTTAAATGAGTTAAGTGACTAATTAGTACAGTTGTGTTTGCGATTTTCAACTGTCATGTTTCTTTCTACTTGATTATGAACGATTCTCCACGACCATACAACAAGAGCAGTGGGCCTACATCTGTGAAGTGATGTATGCATTGTAATACCTTCCAAGATGGTTTAAACAAATCTAAGGTGTCTTTCGCACTATCCAGATGACCACCAAGATAGCTGCAGCACTATCTAATAAGTCTAGCTTCATCTCTACTCAAGACGGTACTAAACAGATAACCTCAGCACCATATAAGATATCTTTCCCCTTGTCAAACAATGACATAATACTAATAAATATTTATTTATAAATAACACAGTTTTAAAAAGACACATTGTAAATATTCAATATACTATAAAAATGGATGGATAGGCTTGTAGCAAAGTAAAGTTTAATTAAAAGAATTGAATAAGAATTCTTATCAATAGAAAACAAGTTTACTTAATTTCTTTTCAAGCTAAAGTTCACTACTTGGTAATAGACAGGTGAACCACATACTCCAATGGGCCAGGTGTCGACATGGACCACTTAACCTTAAATATGAACAGTGCATGAAGCTCACTTAATTACAACTTTAGTAATAGTAGAAACAAAAATTAATAATTGAAATCAGACCGTACAATCATTCACATTTTGGTTGGGGGGGGGGGGGATTATCTCAAACTTGAGCGACTAGAGACACAACAAAAGGTGAAACTAAGGTGTATGTACAAACTAAGGTGTATGTATAAACTAAGGTGTATGTATAAACTAAGGTGTATGTACAAACTAAGGTGTATGTATAAACTAAGGTGTATGTACAAACTCAGGTGTATGTATAAACTATGGTGTATGTACAAACTAAGGTGTATGTATAAACTAAGGTGTATGTATAAAATAAGGTGTATGTATAAACTAAGGTGTATGTGTAAACTAAGGTGTATGTATAAACTAAGGTGTATGTATAAACTACGGTGTATGTATAAACTAATGTGTGGTTATAAACTAAGGTGTATGTATAAACTAAGGTGTGTGTATAAAATAAGGTGTATGTATAAACTAAGGTGTGTGTATAAACTAAGGTGTATGTATAAACTAAGGTGTGTGTATAAACTAAGGTGTATATATAAACTAAGGTGTGTGTTTAAACTAAGGTGTGTGTATAAACTAAGGTGTGTGTATAAACTAAGGTGTATGTATAAACTAAGGTGTGTGTATAAACTAAGGTGTATGTATAAACTAAGGTGTATGTATAAACTAAGGTGTATGTATAAACTAAGGTGTATGTATAAACTAAGGTGTATGTATAAACTAAGGTGTGTGTATAAACTGAGGTGTATGTATAAACTGAGGTGTGTGTATAAACTAAGGTGTGTGTATAAACTAAGGTGTGTGTATAAACTAAGGTGTATGTATAAACTAAGGTGTATGTATAAACTAAGGTGTATGTATAAACTAAGGTGTATGTATAAACTAAGGTGTATGTATAAACTAAGGTGTATGTATAAACTAAGGTGTATGTATAAACTAAGGTGTATGTATAAACTAAGGTGTATGTATAAACTAAGGTGTATGTATAAACTAAGGTGTATGTATAAACTAAGGTGTATGTATAAACTAAGGTGTATGTATAAACTTAAGGTGTATGTATAAACTAAGATGTATGTATAAACTAAGGTGTATGTATAAACTAAGGTGTATGTATAAACTAAGGTGTATGTATAAACTAAGGTGTATGTATAAACTAAGGTGTATGTATAAACTAAGGTGTATGTATAACTTAAGGTGTATGTATAAACTAAGGTGTATGTATAAACTAAGGTGTATAGTATAAACTAAGCTGTATGTATAAACTAAGGTGTGTGCATAAACTAAGGTGTATGTATAAACTAAGGTGTATGCATAAACTAAGGTGTATGTATAAACTAAGGTGTATGTATAAACTAAGGTGTATGCATAATTTAAGGTGTATGTATAAACTAAGGTGTATCTATAAACTAAGGTGTATCTATAAACTAAGGTGTATGTATAAACTAAGGTGTATGTATAAAATCATCAACTATATTTACTTTGGGTTAAAGGATTTAAAAACAACAAGAACAATAGATCTTCACTCTCAACAGTTTTCATTTAGCATTTACTGTTTCTAATTATACACCATCATTACTGAAAATTTTTCAATGTGACACAGGGTGTGGCCTAAAGAGAAAGTGTTTCCCCAGAAACATCCCAACAACTTATTTCCTTATCACCAGAGAGGGTCACGTGTACATCTTTGTCAGTGCTAGTCCAGGTCTTGCCCTGGTATCTGAAGCCTCGGCAACTGCATTGTTTTACTCCTTATCGTCATACTTAGGCTGGGGGTGGGGGAAACTTGTGTGGCGGAGGATGGAAGGTTATGAGCGATATCTTTAAGAGGCGGGGGATAAATATATGGGGGTGGGGGAGGAATAGAACAATTGTATCTGAAGTTAGGCTAACTAGAAGATTGGCCGCCCAATCCAACTCTAGGGACCTGGATTGGGGTAATTAGTTTTCTCCTTTATACGACACACAAAATAGAATATGGAGGTTACTAAATATAGAACATATGTAGTACAGATAATACACAATTTAGAACACACACAGTACACAACATACGCAATAGAGAACATACAAAATATAGAACATAAACAGTAAAGAATATACAAAATATAGAATATGCACAAAATAGAGGGTAGGTCTACACAATATAGAACATACACAATATAGAACATACACAATATAGAACATACACAATATCGAACAAACACAATATAGAACATGCACAATATATAACATAGGCCTACACAATATAGAACATCGCAATATAGAAGGTACACAATATAAAACATACATAATATAGAACATACACAATATAGAGCATGCACAATATAGAACATACACAATATAGAACATGCCCTATATAGAACATACACAATATAGAACATACACAATATAAAACATACACAATATAAAACATACAAAATATAAAACATACACAATATAAAACATACACAATATAGAACATACACAATATAAAACATACATAATATAAAACATACACAATATAAAATATACACAATATAAAATATATACAACATTCAAACTTTAGAGCGTACACTATGTACCATAAACAACAAAGACCTATGCAATAGTAATACACATTTACAATATAGAATATGGTTTAAATTTAATAAAACTGAATGTCTGTTATTTGGATAAACACATTTATTGTGTAAATAAACCAAATTATTAGACTTACTGAGATATTTGAATAGTTTTTAGCTCATTATATATATGCACTAGCTAAATTGCCCGCATTGGCCGCGGTAAAAATTGAGAATACATAAAAAAGAAATGGCACAGAGGCTGCTTTGTTTAAATAAATGAATGACTTCATTAGTAATAACATAATAGATATGCAGCACTGTTCTATAAATATATAGGCAAGAAAATGTATAAATATAGATCAGTGATTTTATCCCATCCCCATCGACAAAAAAAACAACAATGTTTGTGCTACTTAAAATAGATGCCTCTAGAGAAGCCTATATAAAAAAAATTAATGAACTTTTTTTTCTTCATTTTACAGATTGCCTTATAATTAATTATTATTCTTACATCGTTTATACCTGATGGCACAGTGAGTGTTCTACAATAATAGCAGGGCAGCACAGCTTAGCGATTGTAGGAACTATTCTGGGTACTGGGAATTCCCAATGCATTAATGATGACCTGTCTTGGCCCTTATGAAGCAGTTTAATCTTGTCCTGGACACGTGAATAGACCTGTGTATTACCGCTTGACCTTTAGCTTGACCGGACATATACAATATCCATGTCTTTGTTTTTACATCTTTGTTTATTCCTTTCCTGTATTCCTCCTTTCATCCTTTCTTCTCGTCCATTTCTCCATAAATATCCATCTACGTAACCTATCCACCATTAGAAATACATAGTAGCAGGGGATTATATTGATAATCAAATATTAAATCATAGACTATAATATACATAGACTATAATATACATAGACTATAATATACATAGACTATAATATACATAGACTATAATATAACATAGACTATAATATACATAGACTATAATATACATAGACTATAATATACATAGACTATAATATACATAGACTATAATATACATAGACTATAATATACATAGACTATAATATACATAGACTATAATATACATAGACTATAATATACATAGACTATAATATACATAGACTATAATATACATAGACTATAATATACATAGACTATAATATACATAGACTATAATATACATAGACTATAATATACATGGACCGCTTGCTTTAGTTCTATCATAGACTATAATATACATGGACCGCTTGCTTTAGTTCTATCATAGACTATAATATACATGGACCGCTTGCTTTAGTTCTACCATAGACTATAATATACATGGACCGCTTGCTTTAGTTCTACCATAGACTATAATATACATGGACCGCTTGCTTTAGTTCTATCATAGACTATAATATACATGGACCGCTTGCTTTAGTTCTATCATAGACTATAATATACATGGACCGCTTGCTTTAGTTCTACCATAGACTATAATATACATGGACCGCTTGCTTTAGTTCTATCATAGACTATAATATACATAGACCGCTTGCTTTAGTTCTATCATAGACTATAATATACATAGACCGCTTGCTTTAGTTCTATCATAGACTATAATATACATAGACCGCTTGCTTTAGTTCTATCATAGACTATAATATACATGGACCGCTTGCTTTAGTTCTATCATAGACTATAATATACATAGACCGCTTGCTTTAGTTCTATCATAGACTATAATATACATAGACCGCTTGCTTTAGTTCTATCATAGACTATAATATACATGGACCGCTTGCTTTAGTTCTATCATAGACTATAATATACATGGACCGCTTGCTTTAGTTCTATCATAGACTATAATATACATAGACCGCTTGCTTTAGTTCTACCATAGACTATAATATACATGGACCGCTTGCTTTAGTTCTACCATAGACTATAATATACATGGACCGCTTGCTTTAGTTCTATCATAGACTATAATATACATGGACCGCTTGCTTTAGTTCTATCATAGACTATAATATACATGGACCGCTTGCTTTAGTTCTACCATAGGCTATAATATACATGGACCGCTTGCTTTAGTTCTACCATAGACTATAATATACATGGACCGCTTGCTTTAGTTCTATCATAGACTATAATATACATGGACCGCTTGCTTTAGTTCTATCATAGACTATAATATACATGGACCGCTTGCTTTAGTTCTACCATAGACTATAATATACATGGACCGCTTGCTTTAGTTCTATCATAGACTATAATATACATAGACCGCTTGCTTTAGTTCTATCATAGACTATAATATACATAGACCGCTTGCTTTAGTTCTATCATAGACTATAATATACATAGACCGCTTGCTTTAGTTCTATCATAGACTATAATATACATGGACCGCTTGCTTTAGTTCTATCATAGACTATAATATACATAGACCGCTTGCTTTAGTTCTATCATAGACTATAATATACATAGACCGCTTGCTTTAGTTCTATCATAGACTATAATATACATGGACCGCTTGCTTTAGTTCTATCATAGACTATAATATACATGGACCGCTTGCTTTAGTTCTATCATAGACTATAATATACATAGACCGCTTGCTTTAGTTCTACCATAGACTATAATATACATGGACCGCTTGCTTTAGTTCTACCATAGACTATAATATACATGGACCGCTTGCTTTAGTTCTATCATAGACTATAATATACATGGACCGCTTGCTTTAGTTCTATCATAGACTATAATATACATGGACCGCTTGCTTTAGTTCTATCATAGACTATAATATACATGGACCGCTTGCTTTAGTTCTATCATAGACTATAATATACATGGACCGCTTGCTTTAGTTCTACCATAGACTATAATATACATGGACCGCTTGCTTTAGTTCTACCATAGACTATAATATACATGGACCGCTTGCTTTAGTTCTATCATAGACTATAATATACATGGACCGCTTGCTTTAGTTCTACCATAGACTATAATATACATGGACCGCTTGCTTTAGTTCTACCATAGACTATAATATACATGGACCGCTTGCTTTAGTTCTATCATAGACTATAATATACATGGACCGCTTGCTTTAGTTCTACCATAGACTTTAATATACATGGACCGCTTGCTTTAGTTCTATCATAGACTATAATATACATGGACCGCTTGCTTTAGTTCTATCATAGACTATAATATACATGGACCGCTTGCTTTAGTTCTACCATAGACTATAATATACATGGACCGCTTGATTTAGTTCTACCATAGACTATAATATACATGGACCGCTTGCTTTAGTTCTACCATAGACTATAATATACATGGACCGCTTGCTTTAGTTCTACCATAGACTATAATATACATGGACCGCTTGCTTTAGTTCTACCATAGACTATAATATACATGGACCGCTTGCTTTAGTTCTACCATAGACTATAATATACATGGACCGCTTGCTTTAGTTCTACCATAGACTATAATATACATGGACCGCTTGCTTTAGTTCTACCATTGACTATAATATACATGGACCTCTTGCTTTAGTTCTACCATAGACTATAATATACATGGACCGCTTGCTTTAGTTCTACCATAGACTATAATATACACCGACCGCTTGCTTTAGTTCTACCATAGACTATAATATACATGGACCGCTTGCTTTAGTTCTACCATAGACTATAATATACATGGACCGCTTGCTTTAGTTCTACCATAGACTATAATATACATGGACCGCTTGCTTTAGTTCTACCATAGACTATAATATACATGGACCGCTTGCTTTAGTTCTACCATAGACTATAATATACATGGACCGCTTGCTTTAGTTCTATCATAGACTATAATATACATGCACCGCTTGCTTTAGTTCTATCATAGACTATAATATACATGGACCGCTTGCTTTAGTTCTACCATAGACTATAATATACATGGACCGCTTGCTTTAGTTCTACCATAGACTATAATATACATGGACCGCTTGCTTTAGTTCTACCATAGACTATAATATACATGGACCGCTCGCTTTAGTTCTACCATAGACTATAATATACATGGACCGCTTGCTTTAGTTCTACCATAGACTATAATATACATGGACCGCTTGCTTTAGTTCTACCATAGACTATAATATACATGGACCGCTTGCTTTAGTTCTACCATAGACTATAATATACATGGACCGCTTGCTTTAGTTCTACCATAGACTATAATATACATGGACCGCTTGCTTTAGTTCTATCATAGACTATAATATACATGGACCGCTTGCTTTAGTTCTATCATAGACTATAATATACATGGACCGCTTGCTTTAGTTCTATCATAGACTATAATATACATGGACCGCTTCTTTAGTTCTACCATAGACTATAATATACATGGACCGCTTGCTTTAGTTCTATCATAGACTATAATATACATGGACCGCTTGCTTTAGTTCTATCATAGACTATAATATACATGGACCGCTTGCTTTAGTTCTATCATAGACTATAATATACATGGACCCTTTGCTTTAGTTCTATCATAGACTATAATATACATGGACCGCTTGCTTTAGTTCTATCATAGACTATAATATACATGGACCGCTTGCTTTAGTTCTATCATAGACTATAATATACATGGACTGCTTGCTTTAGTTCTATCATAGACTATAATATACATGGACCGCTTGCTTTAGTTTTTTATTCTATTATCTTCTTTTTTTTGCAATTCCCGATTCTAAATGAAGTAATTGTTATCCATGTTTCGTTTTTTGAAATCGCATTTTTTTTCGACTTTATATGAATACTTGTAGGCCTATTAATCCTATTATCATTGACTATAATAAGATGGACCGCCTGCTCTATTTTTAGAGCGTTCTTTTTCCGTGCGCACACAACACTAATCTATAAATGTTTCCGCTCTTTACAACTTTCGATTTTAATTTTTCTTTGAGAAAATCATAGCGATTAAATAAAACGGAAGTTGTATATCAATAACTTTATTTCCTCTATAGCAATTACGTTATTTAGAATCGGGAATTCCGAACATCAGTGATTCAAGTCATCATATAGCAGAAATACTAAAACAGGCGGTCCATGTATATTATAGTCTATGATTAAACAACAAACAACAAGGAATGCAGTGCGCAAAAAAATCAAAATTAAACATAAACAATCTATAAATAGAACTCGCAACTATGTACCATCAGCCAATCAAATGGCCGCTACAAAGCACATGCAGAACCTAGCTTAATTGGCCACTTCAGTTAGTCGTGAAAGTAAAAAAAGGTCTACACGTCATTCTACTGCAGCGACACGCCTCCCTCCTCTTACAATGAACCCACCATCTTCTTGCTAGTCTGGCATTTTCCTTTATGACTCATTAGTTAAATGCAAGACACATTTCTATTAAGTTAGTTTTACTTGCTTTAGTTATTTAGTTCATTTACAAATATACCAAAAGTGTTATTTGGAAAATGATACTGGTATGATTTCCGCAGATCTAAAGGTTGCTTACTGTAAAACCTAAATGCTTTAGTCTCCCTAGCTACAACGCCCTGATATCCCTTTAGTTGTTTATGGACTCGTCTTCTATTCTGATTATATTTCGTGTAATTTTTTTATTTTCAACGCAAATCCGCCAATTGACAAGTCTTAACGATGCATGCATAAAATGTCGAAGAGAAAATCATTTCCGTCCCCAATCGATCATTTAATTTAAAAAATATGGCTGTGTGTTGCGTCACTGGTTGTACCATAGATATAGGCCTACATGGTTGTACGAAAAGATGTAGGAGATTTAATTTTTTTTCATTTCCAAAAGATGTTGCCAAATGAAAACGTTGGATTTGAAAAATCATCTATTTATCATCCCAAACTAATTGCCCGATGCAAAAGAAATTTCTTTTTCTTTTATTTTTATAAATATAGGCCTACGCATTGTTTTTTTTTTAAATAACCAAGGGCGCAACTCTTGACTAATTTATTTTATAAACAAAGCTAAATTTAACCTAACGCGATTAACACTTTGAGTATTAATTATCGCCTACTTACTTTTGATGTTAAAAACGGATTCCTCATAACTAATTTTGTAGCCTTTGTATAATTCTAAAAAACCAGAACTGGCTGTCGAGGTTGAAATCACTTGTAAAACACCACCAAAAGCATGTTTTTTTTCAAATATGGCGGGAAATGTCACCGGAAGTTCATGATCTCTTCTATTTGAAAAGGTCACACCTCATTAAGACTTGTCAATTGTGTAGAGTGTTGAGTTGAAAATAATTTAGTTTTGTTTTTATTTGTTATTGTTGTTGTGTTAGTAGTACGTGGGAAAATAAAATATTTCAGGACATCGCCCAAAGTTTTATCAAGTGACATGTTTTACACAGTACACTTATGGTAAAATTAATGGGGGACATTATTTATAAATATCTTTAACAATAAACTGTCAATTATAGGCATACTATATTTCATGCCAAACGAAATGCTTACAATTTTAAAGGACAATGAAACATTTGTATTACTTTCTGTAGCTGCCGTCCGTCAGGCAGTAGAGAATTGATTTATATTCAATCTTAATGCCAAACATAATTATAATTTTCAAATTATATTATCTAAAATAAACATATTACATGAAAGCGACCAAGCAGATAATGTTATTATTATTTATCTATATACAAATACATCAGGGTACAGACTTCAGTTTATTAAATCTTATTTTTCTATTGGAAAATCATTAAAAAAAATAGTTAATAAATACAGTTATCTTAAAACTGATGAATTATTCGAAGAAAACGATGCTTGTAAAATACAGAAAGTATTTTCGTCTTTCTTTTGATCATGTTTCTAAGAGCAATAAAAATATTGCAGAGCCCCTAAGTATTCTGCCTTAGATTGAGTTCCCGGTAATGCCCTTGTATGACAAACTATCAGTAAAGGTGTGAAGAGTTGTCTCACCCGATGACTGATGAGTGTCATTATAAAACTGAATTGTTAACTGGGGCGTGGCCACTTATTTTCAAGTTTTATTTTTAGAATATATAAATAGATGGACCAGGCTATGATGATATAGTTGTAATCATGGGCGAAGCCATTTGTGGGGGAGGGGGGGGGGACTAAGGGGGTGGGGGGCTAAGCACCCTCTGACTTTTTAGAATTTTTTTTTTGCGGCTGAAATGTTTCAGTTTTTTTGGGCGAAAAAAAAAGGACAATTAATCGACGATTGAATATTTCCCAGCTTATACGTACTGCAACGCTGTAGCATTTCATAGCTTAGCTGCATTGTTAGGTTCACTAGCATTTGATAGCCCAGTGCATCGTTGGTTGTCCTAGATAAATATATGTCAGGATTCTGGCTGAATGTAATTTGACATTTGACCTCGGGTCACAGTTTGATTGGAATGGGTGAAAGTATGTTATTTTGCCAATGTATCTTTTTTAGGATGTTATGTATCACTTGTAATCATTGTAGACCACCCCGTGTGTGTCTTTCTCTTTCACCCACATACACGGTCACATCTACTCGCCTTTTTGTTGTTGCTTAGATTAGCAATTAGCGATATCCGACCCCACCTTGTATTTTCAAGTTAATTGTCTCTGTATTTACAACAATAGTGTCCTTGTGCCCAATGACATGTAACCCAAATCCTCCTTTCTGAGAAGGAGTGTTAGCCCTGAGATAATTGATCCCTCCCCGGTATTTCCATTGCATGCTACACCCACTCCTCTTATGGTAATGTAAAGACAACTGGGTACTCCCCACCCACCTCCTCCTTACGTAGCACCCCTACCCTTCTTGAATTGCTGTAAGTTAATGAGTTTTCCCCCCACTACCCCTCTAACTAAGCATTCTAAAGATATCTACAGCATCCAATGAATGTACATTGCTCTCACGTGATTTTAAACACCCAATCTGGTTAAAGGAACTTCTGGGACCAGCGTGGGTGGAAAAAAACTATAGTTAGTTGAATTCTTGGCTCCGTGCTGTTCACACGTTAAACTCTAGTCTAGAATAGATTTTCTCATCTTGTATGTACATTGAATAACTATATGTGGATTTTGATAATCCTAGGTCCAAGTATATCGACATTTACTTTATTAATAAACTGATCATAATCGCATATATATATATATGGATCGATATACCAAAACCTGAATCTTTGTGAGTCACTTACACTAATAGTGTTTGTATTGCTGTGTTGCTTTGTTACGGCGAAGAAAAATAAAAGTTTGCAAGAACTAAAGAATAGCTGTGGCATCATACCCATCAAGACAACAAGCCTAGGGTTGTAAGACACAATTCCACCTCACCTTGTGATAACGGGTAAATCTACAACTACCTTGTCACACGTACTTTTAAAATCATAAGTCCAGTGGCATTTAAAACATATTTTTGATTAGCAATATCGTAACCTCCATGGTTCAACAAAAAGATTGGTCGGCAAATTGGCACCATTTTCATTGGTTAACTCCTGCTGTGCAGGCAAGAAAGGGTGGACGTTTTTAATTATTCGATGGGTTAATGTCAAAAAAACAATTAAGGAACGCTTACTCTGCAAGTTGAGGATACATCTTCTCAAACCTTTTGAAACTTCTTTTGATGCACAAGTTTCACCCCAAATAACTCAGGGTCAAGGTTCTGATGGTGCATAAAACATATGTGGACATTTTAATGGCCTTCAAACTTTTTCTAAAGAAAAGAACCCCTTAGTCTGGTACATGTACTGCTGAGCCCAAAAGCAAAACCTTGTCGACGTTGCAGTTTAAAAGAATAATAATTTAATGCCGTTAAAAACCTCTAGACATATGCTGCGTAATATTGTCTGAGATGCTTGAAGCTGATGAACTTCAGACTGGCCATGGAGTGAATCAAGAACATCTCTCCAAGCACTATCTGGTACCCATAGGAATATATTTTTGATGATTTTCGAAAATAAATCCTGGTGGACATTGAACTGACCACACAATCTCCTCGTATGCAGTGGTCACAGACACTGGTAAGCGCTGCTTCTCTGGTCCTATGGAGTAATTCGCGTTGAAAATTTGTAAAAGTGTTTAATGCTAAATTTTATCAACCCCCTCTCGACAAAAATCCTGGCTTCGCCTCTGTTTGTAATCAAAACTATGATACAAATATACACCTAGTCAAGACTTTAAAAAGACATCTATTGTAAAACTCTAAATTTAGTTTATCAAAAAACTGTTACAGTATGTCATCACTGATCTGTAAAAAAAATATATTTGCATTGTTTATGGCAAACAAACCGATAAAAATGAAACATAGGCCAATCAATTTATGCTGGTTATTTATTTACAAACATAGGTTCAAAAGTTTTAATACTTTAAAAAAAATTTACTTTCTCTTTTCTATAACTATAATTACATAATAAATAAACTTTTAAACTAACACAGATGGCCTAAATATATCCCAGAGCATTGAGGACAATGAGTGCACAAGCTTAGGCTCTAGTCGTGTCAATCCAATTACCAAATAACTAATTTAAACAATGTAGATTTTTTCTTTAACATATTCTAATGGGAAGGAAATTACCGAAATAGTGTCAATAAAGCAAATTATTAATGAAACGTAAACATTAAATTAAAAACTTAGAAATTGGAAACAATAAACAAATCAAATACTCAGGAAAACATTGAGACAAAACAATATTCTTATTCAATATGCAAGGACAACCTTTCTTAAGATTTAATATCTCCCCGAATGGGTTACATGAACTGGTCGAGAGCACTAACAATTTAACATCATTATTTAAGTTATAACAAAAGTCGGTGCAGTTTTTGTACATTTATACTTAATAAAACTCAATCGATATTTATTGTTGATAAATTTTTATTTACATGTATTTTAGAAAAAAATCTAGTTCCATATATTATTGATAAACTTAATATTTATCTGTTGTTAATTAAATTCAATATTGGCTACATGTATTATTGATAAACTTAATATGCATCTTTTTTTAATTAAATTTAATATTGGCTACATGTATTATTGATCTACATTGTACGTCTATTATTTAAAAAAAGAAAAGAAACACTACAATGCTAGGGTGTGACCTTCACCTACAACCAGGGCCGGCTCTAGGGTTTTTGGCGCCCTAGGCAAAAATTAATTCTGCGCCCTCATTAAAGTGCCTTTGTCGGGGTCTGCCGGGTATGGGACTTCGAAAATGTGTTTTTGTTAATAATTGTTATAGCCCGACAAAGAATTTTATTTTATGACATTTGATTTATGACTGCGAAATATAAATAAAACAGTTGAATGAAAAGTAACAATGGCTTTGCTTTATAGATTAATAATTTGAAATGTAAATTATTATTCGAAAATGTACATAACACACAGTTTTACATTTAATATATCGGTTTATAGGTTTTATAATTGCATTATGATCAGTTCACTTAATAACAAACCGAAACTCACAGTTAGATTATAGATATTTTTTTCTCTTTTTATCACACTTAAAAAGAATACACACAAAGACTACTTGATATTGCTTGATATTGGATTATTGCTTTCTTAACTACGGTCCAAAAGTCAATTTTAAATACTGATTAACAGTAGTTATACTCCTAAAGAATAAAACCGTTATCGTACTTTTCTTGCTTTCTGCTTAGCAAATTATCGTATGAGGGCTTTTAAGTCTAACTGTCTTGCTATCTCAGTTTCAATAGAAATTGCCGTCAGACCCACAAATCTCTCCTGACACATTGAACCACGCAGAAAGGTTTTAATTAGCTTAAGTTTTGAAAAAATTCGTTCAGCACTAGCTACGAAAGTGGCAACGTAAGCAAAATACGAAGGGCTACACCAATGTTAGGAAATCCATTTTTAAGATTCTGTTGGTAAATGTAGTTTAGGACTTCTTCAGGGTTTGATACTGAGTCATGGAGATGATGAGAAATTGCTCTTAGTTCAGAACACTGACGTAAAGCAGCAATGTCAGATTCATTCAAACCTTCATATTTTTCAATCGTTAATGCTCTTTCCAAGTTTTGCACATCGACTTAACCTCAGATGTAGTCTTGTTTTTAAGGTCAGGAATGTTGTACACAAATCAAAAGACACCAGATAATTTATTTAACTGGGAAAATCTTTCTTTTACCGCATAAGCAGCTGTGTCTAAAGCAGTAACATACAAATGGATCTTGAAACTTTCTGAGGGGTCGCCTGCAATATATACAGATTCATCTGTTGATTCGTAATAAAACTTGTTCTTATTTTTTTTAATTCGTACCTTCTCTTTCTCAAATACTGATTCTATTCCATGCAACTTCTTATGCTACTTCATTAATATCAAACAGAATTCTATTGAACTCTAAATCACTTCTAGCTGTCACCAAAACCTTTTCTTTTTTTTTCAGGTGACTAACTGCTCTCTGAAGACTCAAGTCATTTTCTTGCAGTATCTTACTAGTTATATTTACTTGAAACAAAATGTTGTGCCATGTGACAAGTGCAGCAATAAACTCGAAGTCTGAGATATTTTTAAGTAACCCAAGTGCTTCTACCTTCGCAATACTGCCACTAGATCCATTTAGTGTCTTCAGAAATCTCTTCCAAAGCATCACAAACATGAGATAACTGGTACCGCAGAGGTATTAGTGCATCAATTCGACTGGACCATCTTGTGCCACTTAGGGGATTTAATGTACTCGTTTTAGTAATTAACAGTCTGAAAATGCAGAAAAACAACAACTGCACTGCCAAATCACACATCTCAGCCCCCTCACGACTTACCATTCACGAACTGACTTTATGGTAACGGTCACGTCACTTCATTTTGATATTCCGCCGCCGCATCGCATGCAGTAATTCCTCTGTCTATGCTAGTAGCACTCAGAAGTACTAAACTTTAATACAGTTTATATTTTTTAATCCCCAAATTTAAAAAAATTCTCAATTTTGTGCCCCCCCCCCTATTTTGCGCCATATGCGGCAGCCTAGTTCGCCTATATGGATGAGCCGGCCCTGCCTACAACTTGGAATCACCCATGTAGTTGATGATTTGTCTTGGCCCTATGCTCACGTAGCAGTTCAATCTTGTCCTGAACACAATGAATGATACTTAAATAGTACCATTTGATCTTTAGCTTGACCAGACATTTAGAACATCCCTAATGTACCTATTATTTTTTTTTATTACCTTATTTTAATTTCTCTCATATAAACGTTTCTACTATCTATTTATCTATCTATTTATCTATCTATCTATTTATAATAAAATGAATATAATTATAAATAAAATATAATATATTTTGAAAAAAACAGTTTAGGCCTACTTTGCTTAGTATTTTTACTTTATTCAATTTTTTTTAACTTATATTTTATTTTGCCTTTTCTGTAAAATTTATTTACTTTATTTAGTCAAGAAAATTTTACCGACCCTAGGTGTTGATATAAAATGCAAACTCTAGTTAATTCTTTCAATAGTCATAGTGCATTCTGGGCGTTCCATCTAAAACAACAATAACATTATTTTGGTTTGAAGTAGGGAAAGGGGAGGGTGCAGATAGTACACAGACAACAATTGCAGTCAGAGTTTAGTACGGGTGTAACTCAACAACATCCACGCAGAATACTTTACTCTCACGGAATAAAAACAAAAAAAGTTCTTAAGTAGCCCTCTCTTCAAGAAGCTGGGCGTACATAAACTGTGTATATATTATAGTTTCACATACATAACTCTGGGCTTTTATAAAAGATGAACTCACTGTCGCTTCCCAATACTGTTTCTTGTCATTAAGGAACATATAATAATATATTCTTATTAGATCATAGTTTTCCTTAAGCTTTCTAGCTAGAGACGGTATTGTGTGTTTGGAGTTCTAGACAAACTTTCTCTAAGCAATTAGAGTGGGGAGGTTAAGATAAGAGAAGGCGTGCCTGTGCTCACGAAGCGACAGACCTGACGTCACTGCAACCAGAGTCCAGTTTATCACACAGGCCAGAGAAATACATGCCGGCGTCCTGCAGTGTCATGATGTATTTCAAATTTGACTATTTCATTATTGTGTTGTTGATTCTATTGACAAATGACGTGCTGTGTCAAACTGGTAGGTTTTGGTCTCATGTAGTTGTTTTAGAAATAACCTTTTACACTTTTTATATTCATCAAGTTTTAGTATTTAAAAACAACTAATTGATATTCATTTTCTCGATGAAGTGTTGCTAATTTCATCATTACTTGTTAACTAATTATTAAAGTTGAACAAACTGTAGTAGTATAGTTTCCTACAACTTATTTTGGGGAAAAGTTTAATATTGGAATATTGGAAATAAGTGTTACAAATACATGTTACAAATAATTTAAAATCAGTAAGGCTTAATCTAATTGACTGTAATACTATTTCTTCTTTATATTTCTCAGTAGAAATTCTTTCAATCTACAATATTACATTGCTAGGCATAAATGGTTTATTTTATTTGTAACGGACTTATGCGTCATAAAAGTTATTTGTAACAAATTAATATATTTAAAATAAACTCATCAATAATTTGTAGAGAAAACAAACTTGACAAAACCTGCCGTGCGAATGTGTGAGCTGATGCAATGCTAAGACGATAAATTACCAGCTCTTCAAACGTACACTTAGGTCTACATCTGGTATTTAGTGGTGGCTCTAAGGATTGGAGTGGCTTTATCCGCCCCTGCACACAACAATGCAGACCTCTAGTTCTTAATGATATTTTTTATAACTTGTCCTTTCATTTAGAACAAGATCTAGATGTTTATAAAATTGTAACATAGCTTAGTCATTCTATTGAACTAGATCTAGATATTTATAAAATTGTAACATAGCTTAGTCATTCTATTGAACTAGATCTAGATATTTATCTTATTTTTTTTCTCACTTCCCTTCAGTTCTTTCTTTATGTTTTCATGTATTATTTTACTGGCACAAGGGAGATTAGAGGAAAGTGCAAATGACTTGGTTGTAGGTTTGGCCACCTTATCCCTTGCGCTCTGTGACACAGAGCGTGCCATGCTTATGTACAGGTCGAGACTCAAGCCCTCTCTTGTCTCGTATAAATTATTATTTTTATTCATATAACTTTATTTATATAATATACATATTTTATATAATTGCATAATTGCATGCTACACAAAGACAATCTAGTGTTGAATAAACTAACCCATAAAAACACAGTTAGATTAAAATAAATATAAGTGATATCATACCTAATGAATTTTCACACAAAAATTTTGCGCATCCCTTTTTTTTCTAGCTTTGGCCCGCAAAAATCATAAAAAGATATCTCGCTTTGTTTCGGCTACATTGTGTCGTTTTCATTCTATTTTTTTTTCGTAAAAACTAACATATCCGAAAAGTTTATTTACTTCCGCCCTTCCGGTAGAGACAGCCATGTTTGACGTAAAATATTTTCTTCGATTCGCAAATTGGTCGAATGAATTCATGACTATTCCAAACGCTATGATGCTGAAAATTTGATAGAATGTATTGTTAGTCGGGACAAGTCTGTTGCCCAGGTTTCAGCTCGATTGGAAGACGGTAAGTGATCAAAAAATCGATGCAAAGTTTTGCTAACAACCAAGCAGACAGACAGTACGATTTAGAAGAAAAGGAGTAAAAAAAGAGTTATAAATGTAATGGAACTTAGTTTATAGGCAGTAGTTTGTTCCCCTCATGAAGAGTTAGTCAAATGTTTCATTAAATACAACATCTTCCTTTACCATCTAACAATTCACATCACAAAATATAGATTTCTGTTAGCTCTGTTACCGGATGAAATTATACATTTTAAACTTCCTTAGATGGGCACATTATAATGGCTTAACTTTGTTAAACATTTGACTAAAAAAAAACTAACTACATTATTGAATAGATCAGCTTAGCCTCCCCGCCCCACTTTCTTCTTCTAATCCTGTGACTAAAACGGGGGCTTTCACTATACATGTAATAGTTTTGTTAGTTGGTATCAGACTACAGCTATACGACATGCAATTCTACACATTTTGAATTGATTGCGTCATTACATTAATGATGACTAAAGAAGTCATTAATTGATGATTTTCAATTCTATTTGCAGGAAAGTGGATTCAGGCAGTTATAGAGTTTATCATATGGGTTGACCAATGGTCAACGCCTTGAAATATAACGTACATTGGGCTCTAGCAATAACAACAATGAGCTCACTTAAGACCATAATATATTAATATATACATATCATAACTTTCAACAAATATTCATGGACAATAGGGAAAAGTTTAGACATAGGGTAAGAATTTAAAACAGTTGAAGCTTCTGAAAAATTACAAGTTTCATTGTAATCCTATTTCTTGTTTTATTTTAAATAAATAATGATCACTTCGTCCTAACACCAATATATCTCAATCAATCCTATCTCAACCGTGACTCACAGTGATAACTTAATGATAGACTACATGTTAACTCACATTGATAACTTTATGATAGACTACAGGTTAACTCACATTGATAACTTTATGATAGACTACAGGTTTACTCACATTGATAACTTTATGATAGACTAAAAGTTAACTCACATTGATAACTTAAGGATAGACTACAGGTTAACTCACATTGATAACTTTATGATAGACTACATGTTAACTCACATTGATAACTTTATGATAGACTAAAAGTTAACACACATTGATAACTTTACGATAGACTACATGTTAACTCACATTGATAACTTTATGATTGACTACATATTAACTCACATTGATAACTTTATAATAGACTACAGGTTAACTCACATTGATAACTTTATGATAGACTACATGTTAACTCACATTGATAACTTTATGATAGACTACATGTTAACTCACATTGATAACTTTATGATAGACTACATGTTAACTCACTTTGATAACTTTATGAGAGACTACATGTTAATTCACATTGATAACTTTATGATAGACTACATGTTAACTCACATTAATAACTTTATGATAGACTACAGGTTAACTCACATTGATAACATTATGATAGAATACATGTTAGCTCACATTGATAACTTTATGATAGACTACAGGTTAACTCACATTGATAACTTTATGATAGACTACATATTGACTTACATTGATATTTTTATGAAAAACTACAGGTTAACTCACATTGATAACTTTATGATACACTACATGTTAACTCACATTCATAACCTTATGATAAACTAGAGGTTAACTCACATTGATAACTTTATAATAGACTACATGTTAACTCACATTGATAACTTTATGATAGACTACAAGTAAACTCACATTGACCTTTGATCTACGTCGTAGTGAAAACATTTATTTTACACGATGATGTTGTCTTGTTATTTCTTCTTAGTCTCCTTCTTTTCTTTCTATTGTTCCGTTTCATACACTGTTCCCTGTTTATTGAAAGGACTATTATGTTAACTACTCCCGAGTTGGTCTACACAGCCGTTCTCGGCGGTGCAATTGGACACCTCACCCATGAATCTACATTATCCTCTCTCGAGACTGACGGATGCCGACGGATTATGTTAGCAATTGTTTCCTCTAACAAAACACATGTCAACTTCACAGCCAATGCTTGATAATGTTAATCATAACACTATATAAGCATATCTCAGATTTTTATGAGAGAATATATGTTGAAAAGGAGCTTAAGTGTATCATAAATATAATAGAAGCCACAAAATAGAGTTTATCGTGTGAGTGTTATTTCCTGAATTTTTTAATGTATCTTTGGGTTTTATGTATTTATTTTAATGTAGCCTACGTGTTATAATCATGAACTACGTGACAATAATCTTCTGTATAAAAGGAACGTCTGTAACAAAGGAAAAAATGGTGAAAGAAATATTATTTAATTATAGCACATCACATTGGGAAAAAACTTTGTTTAAAATATGGTCCAGAGAGGATATAATAA
The DNA here is from genome assembly GCA_949126835.1 of Anisus vortex. Classification (NCBI taxonomy): domain Eukaryota; kingdom Metazoa; phylum Mollusca; class Gastropoda; family Planorbidae; genus Anisus; species Anisus vortex. The sequence continues at coordinate 29,765,738 of OX421496.1, read as the reverse complement.
TATGTGAGAACTATCTGTAAAAAATTCATCTCAAAGTCGTTGATTATAATGTTATAACAGTCAATGATAAACATATGTAGAGAATAGAGAGGACCTTGACACTTATTAAAAATAAGTTTTGAGAAATAATTTTAACGGACATCTAAAGGAAATCTAAGTAAACTTTAACATTGATATAAAAAGTTTAGGACTAGATACTAAAGCATACTTTTGTCTGTAAGTTACGTAAACTGTGACATTGATATAAGAAGTTTGTTTAGGACTATATACTAATGCATACTTTTGTCTGTAAGTTACGTAAACTGTGACATTGATATAAGAAGTTTAGGACTATATACTAATGCATAGTTTTGTCTGTAAGTTACGTAAACTGTGACATTGATATAAGAAGTTTAGTTCTAGATACTAATGCATACTTTTGTCTGTAACTTACGTAAACCGTGACATTGATATAAGAAGTTTAGTTAGATACTAATGCATACTTTTGTCTGTAACTTACGTAAACTGTAACATTGATATAAGAAGTTAAGTTAGATACTAATGCATACTTTTGTCTGTAGCTTACGTAAACTGTGACATTGATATAAGAAGTTTAGTTAGATACTAATGCATACTTCTGTTTGTAACTTACGTATACTGTGACATTGATATAAGAAGTTTAGTTAGATACTAATGCATACTTTTGTCTGTAACTTACGTAAACTGTGACATTGATATAAGAAGTTTAGGACTATATACTAATGCATACTTTTGTCTGTAAGTTACGTAAACTGTGACATTGATATAAGAAGTTTAGTTCTAGATACTAATGCATACTTTTGTCTGTAACTTACGTAAACTGTGACATTGATATAAGAAGTTTAGTTAGATACTAATGCATACATTTGTCTGTAACATACGTAAACTGTGACATTGATATAAGAAGTTTAGTTAGATACTAATGCATACTTTTGTCTGTAACTTACGTAAACTGTGACATTGATATAAGAAGTTTAGTTAGATACTAATGCATACTTTTGTTTGTAACTTACGTAAACTGTGACATTGATATAAGAAGTTTAGTTAGATACTAATGCATACTTTTGTCTGTAACTTACGTAAACTGTGACATTGATATAAGAAGTTTAGTTCTAGATACTAATGCATACTTTTTTCTGTGAGTTATGTAAACTGTGACATTGATATAAGAAGTTTAGGGCTAGGTACTAATGCATACTTTTGTCTGTAAGTTATATAAACTGTGACATTGATATAAGAAGTTTAGTGCTAGATACCAATGCATACTTTTGTCTGTAAGTTACATAAACTGTGACATTGATATAAGAAGTTTAGTGCTAAATACTAAAGCATACTTTTGTCTGTAACTTAAGTAAACTGTGACATTGATATAAGAAGTTTAGTGCTAAATACTAAAGCATACTTTTGTCTCTAACTTAAGTAAACTGTGACATTGATATAAGAAGTTTAGGACTATATACTAATGCATACTTTTGTCTGTAAGTTACGTTAACTGTGACATTGATATAAGAAGTTTAGGACTATATACTAATGCATAGTTTTGTCTGTAAGTTACGTAAACTGTGACATTGATATAAGAAGTTTAGTTCTAGATACTAATGCATACTTTTGTCTGTAACTTACGTAAACCGTGACATTGATATAAGAAGATACTAATGCATACTTTTGTCTGTAACTTACGTAAACTGTGACATTGATATAAGAAGTTTAGTTAGATACTAATGCATACTTTTGTCTGTAACTTACGTAAACTGTGACATTGATATAAGAAGTTTAGTTAGATACTAATGCATACTTTTGTTTGTAACTTACGTAAACTGTGACATTGATATAAGAAGTTTAGTTAGATACTAATGCATACTTTTGTCTGTAACTTACGTAACTGTGACATTGATATAAGAAGTTTAGTTCTAGATACTAATGCATACTTTTTTCTGTGAGTTATGTAAACTGTGACATTGATATAAGAAGTTTAGGGCTAGGTACTAATACATACTTTTGTCTGTAAGTTATATAAACTGTGACATTGATATAAGAAGTTTAGTGCTAGATACTAATGCATACTTTTGTCTGTAAGTTACATAAACTGTGACATTGATATAAGAAGTTTAGTGCTAAATACTAAAGCATACTTTTGTCGGTAACTTACGTAAACTGTGACATTGATATAAGAAGTTTAATGCTAAATACTAAAGCATACTTTTGTCTCTAACTTAAGTAAACTGTGACATTGATATAAGAAGTTTAGTGCTAAATACTAAAGCATACTTTTGTCTGTAAGTTACGTAAACTGTGACATTGATATAAGAAGTTTAGGAATATATACTAATGCATACTTTTGTCTGTAAATTACGTAAACTGTGACATTGATATAGAAAGTTTAGGATTATATACTAATGCATAGTTTTGTCTGTAAGTTACGTAAACTCTGACATTGATATAAGAAGTTTAGTTCTAGATACTAATGCATACTTTTGTCTGTAACTTACGTAATCAGTGACATTGATATAAGAAGTTTAGTAAGATACTAATGCATACTTTTGTCTGTAACTTACGTAAACTGTGACATTGATATAAGAAGTTTAATAAGATACTAATGCATACTTTTGTCTGTAACTTACATAAACTGTGACATTGATATAAGAAGTTTAGTTAGATACTAATGCATACTTTTGTTTGTAACTTACGTAAACTGTGACATTGATATAAGAAGTTTAGTTAGATACTAATGCATACTTTTGTCTGTAACTTACGTAAACTGTGACATTGATATAAGAAGTTTAGGACTATATACTAATGCATAGTTTTGTCTGTAAGTTACGTAAACTGTGACATTGATATAAGAAGTTTAGTTCTAGATACTAATGCATACTTTTGTCTGTAACTTACGTAAACCGTGACATTGATATAAGAAGTTTAGATAGATACTAATGCATACTTTTGTATGTAACTTACGTAAACTGTGACATTGATATAAGAAGTTTAGTTAGATACTAATGCATACTTTTGTCTGTAACTTACGTAAACTGTGACATTGATATAAGAAGTTTAGTTAGATACTAATGCATACTTTTGTTTGTAACTTACGTAAACTGTGACATTGATATAAGAAGTTAAGTTATATACTAATGCATACTTTTGTCTGTAACTTACGTAAACTGTGACATTGATATAAGAAGTTTAGTTCTAGATACTAATGCATACTTTTGTCTGTAAGTTATGTAAACTGTGACATTGATATAAGAAGTTTAGGGCTAGGTACTAATGCATACTTTGTCTGTAACTTAAGTAAACTGTGACATTGATATAAGAAGTTTAGTGCTAAATACTAAAGCATACTTTTGTCTGTAAGTTACGTAAACTGTGACATTGATATAAGAAGTTTAGGACTATATACTAATGCATACTTTTGTCTGTAAGTTACGTAAACTGTGACATTGATATAAGAAGTTTAGGACTATATACTAATGCATAGTTTTGTCTGTAAGTTGCGTAAACTATGACATTGATATAAGAAGTTTAGTTCTAGATACTAATGCATACTTTTGTCTGTAACTTACGTAAACCGTGACATTGATATAAGAAGATACTAATGCATACTTTTGTCTGTAACTTACGTAAACTGTGACATTGATATAAGAAGTTTAGTTAGATACTAATACATACTTTTGTCTGTAACTTACGTAAAGTGTGACATTGATATAAGAAGTTTAGTTAGATACTAATGCATACTTTTGTTTGTAACTTACGTAAACTGTGACATTGATATAAGAAGTTTAGTTAGATACTAATGCATACTTTTGTCTGTAACTTACGTAAACTGTGACATTGATATAAGAAGTTTAGTTCTAGATACTAATGCATACTTTTTTCTGTGAGTTATGTAAACTGTGACATTGATATAAGAAGTTTAGGGCTAGATACTAATGCATACTTTTGTCTGTAAGTTATATAAACTGTGACATTGATATAAGAAGTTTAGTGCTAGATACTAATGCATACTTTTGTCTGTAAGTTACATAAACTGTGACATTGATATAAGAAGTTTAGTGCTAAATACTAAAGCATACTTTTGTCTGTAACTTACGTAAACTGTGACATTGATATAAGAAGTTTAGTGCTAAATACTAAAGCATACTTTTGTCTCTAACTTAAGTAAACTGTGACATTGATATAAGAAGTTTAGTGCTAAATACTAAAGCATACTTTTGTCTGTAACTTACGTAAACTGTGACATTGATATAAGAAGTTTAGTGCTAAATACTAATGCATAATTTTGTCTGTAAGTTACATAAACTGTGACATTGATATAAGAAGTTTAGGACTAGATACTAATGCAAACTTTTGTCTGTAAGTTACGTAAACTGTGACATTGATATAAGAAGTTTAGGGCAAGATACTCATGCATACTTTTGTCCTGTAACTTACGTAAACTGTGGCATTGATATAAGAAGTTTAGGACTATATACTAATGCATACTTTTGTCTGTAACTTACGTAAACTGCGACTTTGATATAAGAAGTTTAGGGCTAGATACTAATGCATACTTTTGTCTGTAAGTTATGTAAACTGTGACATTGATATAAGAAGTTTAGGGCTAGATACTAATGCATACTTTTGTTTGTAACTTACGTAAACTGTGACATTGATATAAGAAGTTTAGGGCTAGATACTAATGCATACTTTTGCCTGTAACTTAAGTAAACTGTAACATTGATATAAGAAGTTTATGGCTAGATACTAATGCATACTTTTGTCTGTAAGGTACGTAAACTGTGAGATTGATATAAGAAGTTTAGGACTATATACTAATGCATAGTTTTGTCTGTAAGTTACGTAAACTATGACATTGATATAAGAAGTTTAGTTATATATACTAATGCATACATTTGTCTGTAACTAACGTAAACTGTGACATTGATATAAGAAGTTTAGTTAGATACTAATGCATACTTTTGTCTGTAACTTACGTAAACTGTGACATTGATATAAGAAGTTTAGTTCTAGATACTAATGCATACTTTTTTCTGTGAGTTATGTAAACTGTGACATTGATATAAGAAGTTTAGGGCTAGATACTAATGCATACTTTTGTCTGTAACTTACGTAACCTGTGACATTGATATAATAAGTTTAGTGCTAGATACTAATGCATAATTTTGTCTGTAACTTACGTAAACTGTGACATTGATATAAGAAGTTTAGGGCTAGATACTAATGCATACTTTTGTCTGTAAGTTATATAAACTGTGACATTGATATAAGAAGTTTAGTGCTAGATACTAATGCATACTTTTGTCTGTAAGTTACATAAACTGTGACATTGATATAAGAAGTTTAGTGCTAAATACTAAAGCATACTTTTGTCTGTAACTTACGTAAACTGTGACATTGATATAAGAAGTTTAGTGCTAAATACTAAAGCATACTTTTGTCTCTAACTTAAGTAAACTGTGACATTGATATAAGAAGTTTAGTGCTAAATACTAAAGCATACTTTTGTCTGTAACTTACGTAAACTGTGACATTGATATAAGAAGTTTAGTGCTAAATACTAATGCATAATTTTGTCTGTAAGTTACATAAACTGTGACATTGATATAAGAAGTTTAGGACTAGATACTAATGCAAACTTTTGTCTGTAAGTTACGTAAACTGTGACATTGATATAAGAAGTTTAGGGCAAGATACTCATGCATACTTTTGTCCTGTAACTTACGTAAACTGTGGCATTGATATAAGAAGTTTAGGACTATATACTAATGCATACTTTTGTCTGTAACTTACGTAAACTGCGACTTTGATATAAGAAGTTTAGGGCTAGATACTAATGCATACTTTTGTCTGTAAGTTATGTAAACTGTGACATTGATATAAGAAGTTTAGGGCTAGATACTAATGCATACTTTTGTTTGTAACTTACGTAAACTGTGACATTGATATAAGAAGTTTAGGGCTAGATACTAATGCATACTTTTGCCTGTAACTTAAGTAAACTGTAACATTGATATAAGAAGTTTATGGCTAGATACTAATGCATACTTTTGTCTGTAAGGTACGTAAACTGTGAGATTGATATAAGAAGTTTAGGACTATATACTAATGCATAGTTTTGTCTGTAAGTTACGTAAACTGTGACATTGATATAAGAAGTTTAGTTATATATACTAATGCATACATTTGTCTGTAACTAACGTAAACTGTGACATTGATATAAGAAGTTTAGTTAGATACTAATGCATACTTTTGTCTGTAACTTACGTAAACTGTGACATTGATATAAGAAGTTTAGTTCTAGATACTAATGCATACTTTTTTCTGTGAGTTATGTAAACTGTGACATTGATATAAGAAGTTTAGGGCTAGATACTAATGCATACTTTTGTCTGTAACTTACGTAACCTGTGACATTGATATAATAAGTTTAGTGCTAGATACTAATGCATAATTTTGTCTGTAACTTACGTAAACTGTGACATTGATGTAAGAAGTTTAGTGCTAGATACTAAAGCATACTTTTGTCTGTAACTTACGTAAACTGTGACATTGATAAAAGAAGTTAAGGGCTAGATACTAAAGCATACTTTTGTCTGTAACTTACGTAAAATGTGACATTTATAAAGAAGTTTAGGGCTAGATACTAAAGAAAACTTTTGTCTGTAACTTACGTAAGATGTGACATTGATATAAGAAGTTTAGGGCTAGATACTAATGCATACTTTTGTCTGTAACTTACGAAAAAAACTGTGACATTTATAGAGAAGTTTAGGGCTAGATACTAAAGCAAACTTTTGTCTGTAACTTACGTAAGATGTGACATTGATATAAGAAGTTTAGGGCTAGATACTAATGCATACTTTTGTCTGTAATTTACGAAAAAAACTGTGACATTAATCTAAGAAGTTTAGGGCTAGATACTAAAGCATACTTTTGTCTGTAACTTACGTAAGATGTGACATTGATATAAGAAGTTTAGGGCTAGATACTAAAGCATACTTATGTCTGTAACTTACGTAAGATGTGACATTGATATAAGAAGTTTAGGGATAGATTCAATGCATACTTATGTCTGTAACTTACAAAAACTATATTTAAATTAAACTTCTGCTTAGCAATCTTTAATAAAGCGTTCTCAGTGGGCGTGGCTTAGGTTTTTACTCTATTTTTAGTGACGTATTTGTGTAAATATAAGAACCCACTTGAGGTACAAATGTAACGTTGTGAAAGTGAAGTTGCTCTTTGTCATCCAAAATTCACATCTGAATATTGGCTATCCTACTAAAAAATAAGGAAGTAAATAGTAGGACTGTAGATTAATTGATTAATGTGATTAGGCTAGGGCCGGCTAGACCTATTTACACTTTCAATTTCACTTTTTAGGCCTACACTTTTAATGTTTCGTAGGCTAGGCTACGATGTCAAGTGATAAGGTTGGTGAATAGGCTATCTAGTCAAGTCACTAATAGGCTCACATCGTCTATGATCTATGTCTATGATAATAATAAAATAGCCTGTTTTATTTAACATACATAATACAGCTCAAATCTTAATAAGACTTAAAACACAACACATCATTTAAAAAAAGCTCGAGCCTATATGAAACTTTATTAATACAGCGGCCATTATTACTTGTACACCATTACATAAAGTAAACACATATCACGTGCTTTTTGTCACTTGATTGCAAACGCTCTATAGTGAGAAAAATATATCAATAAAATGTAATTTTGAAGTCATGAATATTAATATACTGTGTTTTGTAACGTTAAACTGACATTGATTCTACAATTAGCGTTGATTGTTAAATTACTCTGACAACCTTTAAGAACCTACTACTAACCATAGAAAACGACAACATTACAATTTTAATAACTCATATTTTGATATTCACAATTAGTATTACATATTAGTAAAAAAAAATGTAGCATGGATAGATAAAATAGTTTATATATAGTTTGTAGAACATCGCACTTTTCTTTTTTAAACTGGCATAATGCCATGATTTCAACTGTAATGTATTTCCAACACACTTTATACAATAGTCATTGTTTTCATTTCCAGGAGCCGATTGTACCAATGTCATTACAATCAACGACCCGTGGAGATCAGTTCATTACCAAATGGAGCCTAACAATCCACAATGTGATGAGCGAAACTTGAAAGCAAACCAATGGTACAGTTTTAGTAGCAATGCTGATGTCGAGATACCAACAACGTGTGTTAAAGTAAGTGTTTCAGATACCAACAGCGTGTGTTAAAGTAAGTGTTTCAGATACCAACAACGTGTGTTAAAGTAAGTGTTTCAGATACCAACAGCGTGTGTTAAAGTAAGTGTTTCAGATACCAACAGCGTGTGTTAAAGTAAGTGTTTCAGATACCAACAACGTGTGTTAAAGTAAGTGTTTCAGATACCAACAACGTGTGTTAAAGTAAGTGTTTCAGATACCAACAACGTGTGTTAAAGTAAGTGTTTCAGATACCAACAACGTGTGTTAAAGTAAGTGTTTCAGATACCAACAACGTGTGTTAAAGTAAGTGTTTCAGATACCAACAACGTGTGTTAAAGTAAGTGTTTCAGATACCAACAACGTGTGTTAAAGTAAGTGTTTCAGATACCAACAACGTGTGTTAAAGTAAGTGTTTCAGATACCAACAACGTGTGTTAAAGTAAGTGTTTCAGATACCAACAACGTGTGTTAAAGTAAGTGTTTCAGATACCAACAACGTGTGTTAAAGTAAGTGTTTCAGATACCAACAGCGTGTGTTAAGGTTAGAATTTCAGCCTTAACTCTTTCACACATAGAATTGTCTTTGTGTATGGGATTCTCTGGCTTGAAAATGAGTAAGGAATAGCGCGGGGTTCTATAGACAAACAGTTGGATTACATTCCTCAAGTCTCAAGTTCAAATCGTCGTTAAAAAAAAACACTTTCTATTTGCTCTTGGCATAAATGGGGCATGGTAGCCGAGCGGCAGCGCGTTCGACTGTCGAGCCGAAGGTCCCTGGTTCGAATCCTGGTTCAGGCTAGGAGGGTGTCCCTGAGTCTACTCAGCTCTGATGGGTACCTGACCTTAGTTGGGGTAAAGTAAAGGCGGCTGTGCATAGTGCTGGCCACTCAATCACCTAGTATGCCGTGGCCACAGAAACTGGTGAACGCTGCTTCATCGGACCTATGGATCAACTCGGTCCGACGGGTACTTTACTTGGCATAAATAAAGACTTAATAACAGTTATTTAATAGAACACCGAACTATATTTAATTATCGATGTCTTCAGACCCAAACCAAAAACATAATGAACAACTGCAACATTTCAAATGATGCAACATTTTGAATACAAGGCTTCTGCTTCAACCCAACTAAGCTTTCCATTACTCTATATGTAGCTAAATATAACATTCGGAAATATTGAGACAGAAAAGTTTGAACTTAAATGACTTTGCTTTTTTACAGAGAACTTTAAAAATGTTCAAACACTGAATAGACTTTTTGTGATCTTGTTTCTTTAGAATCATGTCTGTGGGGCCAAAGTGGGCATGTGGGTTGACCTAGGTGGTCAGACTGTCACAGACGATGGCTCATTCATCCAGGCACATTTATGTGGAGCTTACAACGTGCTCGGTAAGTACTGCACTTGAAATACTCTAAGCCATAAAACGAGTAGGATGACGTCAGTCCATGCTCTCTGAGAAGTTGTTAACTGGACGTCACCAGCCACGCCCCTGAATCTGTAAGCCTTTCTGTAGGTCTCGAGTTTAAATCCAGGTTTGTTACTGGGTCTGGATTCAATGCTGCTAAACCTAATTTAACGAAGTAACGATGTTTTGGTGTTGAGATATCCACTCAATCATCTGTATGCCTTGGCTACTGAGACTATGGCTGCTTCACCTGCCCTATTAACTTTAAAAATTAAAATGTTGAGCAATGTTGAGAACTATGCAAATGTGTTTAGTGTTTTAAAAATACCACAGTATAATATAGCATGTTTTATTCGCTTGTACATAAAGTAATTCTTTTCATTCTCACTTCTACTCATAGAGAAATACGACTGCTGTGTTTTAAGGACTCCAGTTTTAGTGGCCAAGTGTAATGGGAGACTAGTTTACAACATACTTAAAAAAATTGACCGCTGTCCAGTATCTATTTGTACACAAGGTAAACTATTGCACTTAGAAATTTTACACTTGTACAAGTATTACCAGTACTTAGATGCTTAGGTAATATTGTCAAATCCTATATACACTCAATACGTTAATATAAGTACATCCAGTGTATAAGGTTTCGTCTAAAAGAAACCTACAAAGAAGTGACATATATTAAAGTATACTTAAGAAGTTCAGGATATCTTAATAAGTTAATTGATTGTGCCAAAAAATAGTTTGAAAATTACATTAGCACCGAAACAGTCTTCAATGGCCTAATTATAGAACGTACTTTAAAAATTTCTAAATGTACAAAATAAATCACAGGAAACAATCATTATGTATTGTTCTAATACAGTAATTATGTTTGGTGTTGTTGCATGGTGGTCTATCGGCAGAGCGCTCATATTGATCCAAGGGCTCGGATCTAGGCTAAGGTTGTTATATTTTCAGCGGGTATGGAGGATGACATTGAGTCTACCCAGCTTTTATACGTAACTGAAATTAGTTGCCGGGCATTATGCCGGCCAAACAATCCCCTTTCTATGCCGTGGCAAAACAAAGTCCACTTGCCCAAAGGACTAGCAGCACATTCTGAAAGGAATGCTTTAGTTCTAACTACTCCAGGGAAAGGAATGATTTAGTTCTAACTACTCCAGGGAAAGGAATGCTTTAGTTCTAACTACTCCAGGGAAAGGAATGCTTTAATTCTAACTACTCCAGGGAAAGGAATGCTTTAATTCTAACTACTCAAGGGAAAGGAAAGGGATAACTCAACATTAATCTGAATTATTTAAACGTTCATTATTTTCAAACATAAAATGAAGTAAGAAGAGCATTTTAAGTAGATATATATTATGAATATAATGATTCTTATGTTGAATTATTTAACATTCTTATTGTTATTGTTTTTTGTTTTCCAGATTTAAATGAAAAACTTGATGATACAATTTTAGTTGAATCTGGTGAGGTGTACGAGGAATCTTTGCAGAAATCTGCAGGTAAACTGAATGTTTAAAGATTGTACTGTATTGAGATTAAGTTTTGCTGATGTATGGTTAAATCAGTATCAACAAAATAGCTGTAATAGATTTTATAATTTAGGGAAGATAAATGTGGATGAGGCATCACTATAAGCCATAGAAAACTGTTGTACAACGATCCATAGGCTACAGTATCAGTTTTAAAGTGAACTTTTTTCGTTGTGTCATAGCATTATGTACTTTAAAGAAACCTTTCAATCTAAATATTAAAGAATTTATTTTATGAAAATTGCAATAAGAATTTTGAACTGAATTTTTGTTTCTTGGGTACAGATGACACGCAAACATCTCCAACGAAACCATTGGGAACTTCAACTGATCCACTCACGCCCGAGTTTGGACCAGAGGTTCACTCGACTAGTGATGCAAGCTATCTTAGGACTTCAGAATCTGAGATTACTTCAGAAATTGCGTCTGACACTGAAATCCCTACTGGTAAGGCCACAGATACTGACTCGGCAACAGATCCCATAGTCAACACAGACGCAATCCTAGTTGATAGCACAGAAGCGTTGACAGAAACAGCAGTTCCTGACTTAACAGTCACGCCAGAATTTAAGGAATCCTCAACAGCTTCTTTCGCAGTCATTTCAAGCACCAGTCAGTCTTCAGATGATGACTTTGCAACTACGACAGTGGAAACTAGCGATTCAACAGAAAGTGGAGCTGTTGATGCTCCCATGGATACAACAGGAACATTCTCGACGGAGGAGTCATCTCCCCTTGAATTAGTTATGCCCCTCTCCACGACAACAGACGCATCGCCAACTGATTTATCATCTCCCTCGGCTGATGACGAGTCTAGCGTAATTACTGATCAAACATTCTCTGAACCCAAGTCTACAACAGAGATGGATAAAAGCACTACACCAGGCATGGACAGTGCTTCTACTTCTGACGAAACACTCCCTCAAACAGATGATGATTCTTCGCCTGGGTCAGCAGATGAAGCCATTTCATCATCGACAGAAACTTACCCAGAGTCATCTAGCGTGGAAAATGTCACGGATCAGATAACAAAGTCCATGGAACCCACAAGTCCATTCTTTGAGGATATATCTAGCTCCACTGTACAAGAGGACCAGGCGGAGAATGAGACACCAGAGAAGACACCATCACACCCATCTACCATCATCACCACCACGATCACCACACCAAGAACGACAACCCTGTCAACGTCTACACAAGTAGTAGTGACTTCATGGAGACCTGATGTCATATTGACAGAGACTGTCACCTTAATCTTCAGAGGACATTTACCGGTAAGTGTTAGTAGACGTATTTACATTAATAGGTAACATATACAAATATACTCCATCCTGTAAAGGTACCCAGTCTAAGTAAACTTTGTAGTTTAGCTGTCTACAGAGGTAGGCTAAATGTTATACAAATTGTAGTTTAGCTGTCAACAGAGGTAGGCTAAATGTTATACAAATTGTGGTTTAGCTGTCAACAGAGGTAGGCTAAATGTTATACAAATTGTGGTTTAGCTGTCAACAGAGGTAGGCTAAATGTTATACAAATTGTGGTTTAGCTGTCAACAGAGGTAGGCTAAATGTAATACAAATTGTGGTTTAGCTGTCAACAGAGGTAGGCTAAATGTTATACAAATTGTGGTTTAGCTGTCAACAGAGGTAGGCTAAATGTTATACAAATTGTGGTTTAGCTGTCAACAGAGGTAGGCTAAATGTAATACAAATTGTGGTTTAGCTGTCAACAGAGGTAGGCTAAATGTAATACAAATTGTGGTTTAGCTGTCAACAGAGGTAGGCTAAATGTTATACAAATTGTGGTTTAGCTGTCAACAGAGGTAGGCTAAATGTTATACAAATTGTGGTTTAGCTGTCAACAGAGGTAGGCTAAATGTTATACAAATTGTGGTTTAGCTGTCAACAGAGGTAGGCTAAATGTTATACAAATTGTGGTTTAGCTGTCAACAGAGGTAGGCTAAATGTTATACAAATTGTGGTTTAGCTGTCAACAGAGGTAGGCTAAATGTAATACAAATTGTGGTTTAGCTGTCAACAGAGGTAGGCTAAATGTTATACAAATTGTGGTTTAGCTGTCAACAGAGGTAGGCTAAATGTAATACAAATTGTGGTTTAGCTGTCAACAGAGGTAGGCTAAATGTAATACAAATTGTGGTTTAGCTGTCAACAGAGGTAGGCTAAATGTTATACAAATTGTGGTTTAGCTGTCAACAGAGGTAGGCTAAATGTTATACAAATTGTGGTTTAGCTGTCAACAGAGGTAGGCTAAATGTTATACAAATTGTGGTTTAGCTGTCAACAGAGGTAGGCTAAATGTTATACAAATTGTGGTTTAGCTGTCAACAGAGGAAGGCTATATGTTATACAAATTGTGGTTTAGCTGTCAACAGAGGTAGGCTAAATGTTATACAAATTGTGGTTTAGCTGTCAACAGAGGTAGGCTAAATGTTATACAAATTGCTGCCCACCTATTCCACTGCCATGAACAGAAACACTAAACTAAAAATAGACTTGCACACTAGTGTTCTAAGATAGTGGTTTAAAAGATACATAACTCTACATGTAACAAAACTTATCCAACAATAAAACTATCTATACCAACAGCTTGCATCAGGCGGCCCTAGGGCCACAACAAGACCCACCATTCCTTTTAAGATGGCCCCCACAGAACTTCTATTGGCAATTAAAAAAATTCGTTGTATTAATAAAGTCAATCGATGTTCAGAATGGGTGATTCATCCTATTATAATCAGTTATTTATGTATCTCGATGTGGCGAAAAATGTTACACATCCATGATCTATATAAACTATACTCAGAAAGTTAGTTATAAAAATGTCAGATTTATCTTCACAGTGAGTCTAGATAACTGGTTTAAATCATATTTAATTTGTTTACATAGTTTTACCTTGACCTTGTGTAAAAGATTAAATGTTTTTTTTACGTAACAAATTGAATTAACCCCACCTCCCACCTTGAACGTTTACTTACACCTTGTCTATGTTAATATTGGGATTAAAGATTACATTGTAAAGTAGGCTTAGAAACATTTGGTATTTCTAACTTTTATTATTTAGTACTAGCTGCAAAACAATGTTTATTTCACTGAATGCCCAACGCACTGCAAGTGTATTTAGTACTAGCTGCAAAACAATGCTTATTTCACTGAATGCCCGACGCACTGCACGTTTATTTTAATAACTAAAACGCTGGATAAAGAATAAAATATTTCATCTTCTTTTTTTAATAGTTCTCTTCGGTGAAACTATAAAATTATGAAATTAATCGTGAATACATGCGCAGGAAAAGATTATATCATTTGTATTGCTTAATTAAAGGGAGATAAATTTTATCTTAACTTCATTGTAAAGATTTTTCATCAGTTACTGGACTTATTTAAAGGGAAAGCAAAATACTACAGACTAATACTAATTACCATTTTACTACTGCGCTTATAATTAATTTGACCATAAAAGCTAGTATAGTTCAATATTATAAATCCTCAATTTGTATGCAAGTATCAACGTCTCAGTAGTGATGTTTACAATTCTACCAGGAATTAATGCACAGTAATTTTTCTGAAATCTAGTTAAAAACATATTTGAATTTGTATTTATTAGGCCTAGGCATGCCTTAATGAACACGATTTTCCAATGCAATGTTGAAACCTTATCATTAGGTCTCTACGACTTAATCCTAATTTAGTGTAAGAACACCTAAGGCACTCTCTATAAAACATATTTTAAATTACTTTAAAAATAACATACTAGAACAAGTGATAATAATAAGATTGACTAGGCATTAAATTAAAGACTTAAATAACATGTTAGATCTTAAATGTATTTATCCCCATATAATACCACATAATATGATATGTCTGTCGTACATGTATTTATCCCCATAGAATACCACATATGATATGTCTGTCGTCCATGTATTTCACTCCATAATACTACATAATATTATGGTATCAATAGCCAATATCCTCAACTCCACAGAATGCCACCATTCAAGTTGGTAATTTCATGTTGAGTTTCCTGCGCCGAGCTGTCAATGAGTCCGAACACAGAGGCTACAAAGCCATTTTCGAGTTGCTACCTCATATAGAAGTGAATGCTAGCTGTTATAGTATTAACAGGACGTGCATTGAACTAACACTGCGATCTTCTGGGAGGGAAGGTAAGGATTTGATCCTGAAAAATAGAAAATGAATAAAAGTAAAATCTTTTTTATAAATGAAGTACCTTTATTTTTTTTCGCGATAGATGAATAAAGCAACATGGGAGATCACATAAAAGTTCAATGCTATCTCATGCATCATATATATATTATGTGTTGTCCAGATGTTGTGACTATATAGAATAAGATTTGACAAGCATGTCGCAGTATATATATATATATTATCGGGAATCTATGATTAAACCACTCCGCACCCCTCCAAGCGGCATTTGGTTTTACGTTATATTATCAATGTTTAAGACGACATCATTCTTAAAGAAAACTATTTAGTAGCAACTTTCGGCTTAACTAGCGGAAACTTGGAGCCTTCAGGAATCTTTGCCTGTGTTGCAAGAGGAGGGAGGATCGGGAGTATTTAGCCTACTAACTCTGAGCCCCAGGTGGTCCTCAAGACCATGTTCAAAGCTAGCTGTCCAGTAACATATTGTCCTGGATGAATGAACAATGAAGATAACATCTTCTACAATTGTATGGTAATTCAGGAAATATAATTCTAGTACAATGTTTTATTTTCATAATAAATGTGTACAAAGCTGTTGTAATT
Source organism: Anisus vortex (assembly GCA_949126835.1). NCBI lineage: Eukaryota > Metazoa > Mollusca > Gastropoda > Planorbidae > Anisus > Anisus vortex. Next base: position 29,749,764 of record OX421496.1, on the reverse strand, counting down.
CAATTTAACCAACATGTTCTTTACTAACCAGGTATTGTTGCCGTATTCAAAAAGCTGGAACTAATAAATTTCTTTGAAGAAAACGTAGGTATTAAATTGTAGAAAAATTGAATTACATTTTATGGACTGTATCTGTATGTAGAATAATCTATCTGTTTATCTTTGACTTAGTCAACTCATCTATCTACTCAACCATGTATAAATCAATCAATCTATATTTCTATTTATCTATTTATCTTTATATCTATTTATTTATTTCACTTATCTATATTTTTTCTTTTCTTTCTGGTGAAGGCTTTGGTTTGTTCTCGGGTGTGGATAGTGTCTTTTATTCTACCCACCCAGCTCTAATAGGCACCTAACATTAGGGAAAAGTAAAGGCGGCCTAAAATAGTGCTGGCCACACAATCTCCTAGTATGATGTGGCCATCGAAACCTGTGAACGCTTTTTCACAGGCTCTCTGGATCAAATTTTCTGATGGGATACTTACTTACTTAATATCAAAATCTATGATAATATTCAATTCTCTCTCTCTCCCTTTCTCTTATTTTCTTTAAACCTTAATTTATCTACCTTCCCCTCTCTCTCACTCCCTTCATCTAAAACTCTCTCCACCACTTCCATCTCCCCTCCTCACACTTAAATCTTTGCATACCTAGCCCACATCCGTCCATGTTCATGACATAAATAAATACAAAAATATCAACCAATGTTTCTGTTTCTGTTCTCTCAGGCCCATTACGACCTCGTGGCATACTGTATAGCCAGTGAGAAATGTGAGGGTATCACGGAGGTACCAGAATCCCAGCCGTCAAAGAGCCAGTTTGAGAGGAACGCCCCTGTCTTCATCACCGTGATAACCCTGTGTGTGGTGTGTCTAGTAGTGGTCATTGTTGGTGCATTCTGTACCAGAGTATGGAAGCGGGGAACATATCACGCTGCTTCAAATGTGGTAGGTGGACAGTTCATATGTTACTGTGCTGATAGGTTGCTAATATGTTGCTGTGCTGTTAGGTTGCTAATATATTACTGTGCTGATAGGTTGCTAATATGTTGCTGTGCTGATAGGTTGCTAATATGTTACTGTGCTGATAGATTGCTAGTCTGTTGCTGTGCAGATTAGGTTGCTAATATGTTACTCTGCTGATATGTTGCTAATAGGTTACTGTAATTATATGTTGCTAATATGTTACTGTGCTGATAGGTTGTTAATATGTTAATGTGATGATATGTTGCTTATATGTTGTTGTGCTGATAGGTTGCTAATATGTTACTGTGCTGATAGGTTGCTAATATATTTCTGTGCTTATATGTTTCTTATATGTTACTGTGCTGATAGGTTTCTAATATGTTCCTGTGCTGATAGGTTGCTAATATGTTACTGTGCTGATAGGTTTTTAATCTGTTACTGTGCTGATAGGTTGCTAATATGTTACTGTGCTGATAGGTTTCAAATATGTTACTGTCCTGATAGGTTTCTAATATGTTACTGTGCTGATATGTTGCTAATATGTTACTGTGCTGATACTAAATGTTAGACCAAAGCATATACATCAACGGTACCAAATTAGATGTTGTTGATCAGTTCACATACCTTGGCTCCACCATCACCACCGATCTATCACTGGACACAGAAATCAGCAGGAGAATTGGCAAGGCTTCCGCGACTTTATCCAGGCTAACGCAAAGAGTATGGGCCAACAAGATGCTGTCTATTAATACAAAAATAGCTGTCTATCGTGCATGTGTGATCAGCACTCTCCTGTACGCCAGCGAAACTTGGACCCTGTACGCATCGCAAGAAAAGAGACTCTCTTCTTTCAACATGCGCTGCATCAGACGCATACTTGGGATATCTTGGAAGGACCGCATAACAAACAACGAGGTCTTGCAACGGGCTAACATGCCTAGCATGGTCACTCTCCTTCGCCAACGACGTCTTCGGTGGCTTGGCCATGTTTCCAGGATGGAGGATGGGCGAATCCCAAAAGACCTGCTATATGCTGAGCTCGCGGAAGGCAAGAGAGCTACCGGCCGCCCCCAACTCAGGTTCAAGGACGTCTGCAAACGTGATCTAAAGGCTATAGATGTAGAGGACGGAAACTGGGAGAACCTTGCTCAGCACAGAAATAGTTGGAGAGGCACCTTACACACCGGTATAAATGCGGCAGAGGGCAAACTTCGCCTTATGGCGGAGGCTAAACGAGCAGCGAAGGAAAGTAGGCTGCCCCTAACAATCTCCAACGGTCCAGCTTTCAAGTGCCAGAGATGCGAAAGAGTCTGTCTCTCAAGGATAGGTCTCCACAGGCACAGTCAATTTTGCAGGGCTGGCCAAATCACAGACGCGCAAATCTAATTGTCTTTCGAGACTATGGAGCCGATGATGATGATGACTGTGCTGATATGTTTCTAATATGTTACTGTGCTGATACGTTGCTAATACGTTACTCTGCGGATAGGTTACTTGGTTGGGGCTATGTTATCATTTGAATACACACACAAAATTAAACAAAATAGAATTAATCACAGACCTTATACTATTTACTTAGACAAGGTTTTGTACTGATCTTATCTCTGCGACTTTCTCTAGAACCTTATAACCACTTTTTTTTTTCTTTTGAAAATCTGGGACTTTGTATTTCTGGGCTTATACTGGGATCAAATAGAATTCAAATTTATTTCAAGTGTAGATTAAGTTGGATTAAAGATAATACAAGATAACCCTAACCATAAAGCGTAGTGCGTAGTATTTGACATATTTTACGTAGTATTTGACATATTTAACGTAGTATTTGACATATTTTACGTAGTATTTGACATATTTTACGACCCTTGTTCGGGTGTATAGTCACTTTAATTACGTATTGTTGTCATCTCACTATTTCCCTGCTACATGATACAATATATTTAAAGAAGGCATTCGTGATTTTCAATATGGCGTTATCATTACTTGATTTCACATTATTGGAAGACAATAAGTAATGTAGGTTGCTATGTATGTTGTCTTATTTGTCACCAAAATCTATATTGAAGTGAAATTAGATAAAAATAAATTATAATAAAATGTAACAAGTATCTCTCCGTGTTATTTCAATACAGGAAACTGCTAAACTGGCAGACAACCGCCATTATATGACCGAAACTCAGAGTCCGTTTACAGACGAGCAGATCATGAAGGACGAACTAATCAGCAACAAGGCGGACATCGTGGACAAAGGGTCAACTAACGGAAGCGCCCTGGATGGAGGCGAGAACAGCACTTGGGTTATTCCCCTTGATGATGCCCCAGTTCCAGATTTCGGCACTGTCAAATGTGAAGATACAAAACTTTGAGTCTTTTCATCTTTTATCTAGTTTTATCAATTAAAGTTAATAATAGAATTCGATCATATAAATCTAAGAATTGAATGTCTTAGTTTGAAATATCCGATTGAAATTTGGTATTTATTGTTAAGTTATACAATTCTGTTTTGTAATCTTTATAAAAAGTAAAATCAAATGAGAATATGTTAAATATTTTCTATCTTCAAAGCCAACAATGTAAAATGAATCACTTTCTCAACTTTTAATGCTGTGTTGAAATATTTTTTATAGTTCATTGATTTCATAAATACAATTTGTGAATTAAACGTATAAAAGTTAAATCATAGTTTTTATAGATGTAAAATATTACTGCAGTGATCAATGTTTAAACATTTGTTTATATTTTCACACTGTCCAATGCTTTGATGGATTTTAATATGAGAATATGGTGCAAGTTAATTTCGTATCTTTACTAATCATGACACCAAAGGACAAGCTAAAATCTAGATATAAAACAAACACTTTAGTTGTTTTTATTTCTATATTTCTTGTATAATTCACAAACCTGTGTGTGTTGAATACATTAGAATACAATGATGATTACATGCCTGTATGTGTTGATACTTTTGTAATGTTGAATCAAGAAGATAACGTCCTTATGTTATTATGTCCTAATGTTATGATGTCCTCATGTTATGATGTCCTAATGTTATGATGTCCTAATGTTATGATGTCCTAATGTTATGATTTCCTAATGTTATGATGTCCTAATGTTATGATATCTTAATGTTATGATGTCCTAATGGTATGATGTCCTAATGGTATGATGTCCGAATGTTATGGTGTTCTAATGTTATGATGTCCTAATGTTATGATGTCCTGATGTTATGATGTCCTAATGTTATGATTTCCTAATGTTATGATTTCCTAATGTTATGGTGTCCTAATGTTATGATGTCCTAATGTTATGATGTCCTAATGTTATGATGTCCTAATGTTATGATGTCCTAATGTTAAGATGTCCTTATGTTATGTTGGCTTTTTGTATGCCAATGAATTTTATTCATCACTGTGTAATCGTTCTTGTCTGAGAGTTTTAAATAATTTAAATAGAATCCAACAGCTAAAAGTGATGTCCGAGAAACATACGCAAAGAAAAGGGTTAAAATGTACACAGAATCCAATGAATGTTAAAGTGGACATGTTATTTATACATATTGTTGGGATGAAAAAAAAGACGATTGAAAGTATTTGTGTTGGTCACAGCTGGGTGAGAGCAAGAATATGCTTCCTGTGAATTAATTCATTTATCTAATGTGTATATTTCCTAAGCGCGTGCATGAAAATATAAACATCGCCATTGATGACATTATGTTGTTTTTTTTAATCTAATTCTATTAGCCAACAATTATCATCGTTCAGGTATAATAGAATAACCAAGTTTATAAAGTATATAAAAGTTTTTTTTTTTTCATGTATAATTTTTTTAAACGTAATCTTGTTAGTAAAAATGTATATTACAATGACAGAGAAAACCTTATAGCGATCAAATAGATCTGGTCTATAAAAAAATAGGAAATGTAAAACATTTTATAAATTGCAATTGATTTTTTTCTTTTTTACATTTCGTAATTTAGACGTAAGTCTCAAATTGTAAAAAAAATATATCCATCAAATTTTATTTTATGAATATACCATTTAAACGTTTTTGATTGTCTTGTAAAATTATTATAACTATTATGACTTTGAGATTGAAACTTTTCATTGCTTTTGAGGCTTCGTATACCGTATGTGTGTTTACATTTGTGTTTGTTTGTGTAAGTAAGTTTGTAAATTATCGAATCGATCAATTCATTTATACAAGTTTACAAGCTATACAATTCATTCAATTTGTACATATACCATTAGTATTATTTAGTTCAAGGCTATATTTTCATGTTTTGGTAGTTAGTAAACAAGAACATTACTGCACGTGCAGTATATACCAGACAATAAGTAAATCAATATAAATAGCTACAAGGCTGTTCAGAACTTCACTAAAGAAACGCCATGTATTTACAGTAGAACTAACTTTATGATGAAATGGTTTAACAAGGAAATCGAATGTTTCCATTTTATCCTTCTAACTAAACGTCATCATTGTGTTCAACTAGTGGTCAAGTTATCTTGGTGGTCAAGTTATCTACGCAGTAGTTCTAGAATGTTGATGAAATACACTTCACCGTCTTCTTTGGACAGTTCATGCAAAGGGATTGTTTTGCAAGCACAATGCCCCCACGCGCAAGAGATTGACCACTCACCGGGATGATTTCGGGGCCCAGGAAAAATATAGTCAGGTCAGGAATCGAACCCAAGGGCCTCTCACTTGAATCCCAGCGCCCTAGCACCGCTTTCCATGTGTAAACGAGCTCATACAGAAATATTACGTTTTAAGTTTATATTAAAATCTGTGACACTATTATGACATTACTATTGTTATAGATTCTAGCCCTAGAGTGCAGCTTCACAACATACCTTTCTTTAGTACATCTATGTAGCTTAGACTCATACATACTTATTGTTATAGTCATACATATTATGGTGTCAAGACAAATCAATAAAATAAAACTATTCAGACACACATAACAATATGACAACAACCTACTAGTGTTATATATTATAAATATCATGTTCTTTGTGAAACTGAAAGCATTAGGTAACATAATCGATCTGTTATTGATCTTTATACAGTTAAATCCCGTGTATTGTTGTACAAGTGTTTGCTTTTACATTAAAACAACCATTTGAATGGTTGCATAGACTGAACAAGATAATAAAATAACATTAATAATGCATTGTAAAGGTTTTCATTATATTAAACTTATAATAATGAAAAGAAAAAAAATAAAGCATTTTTCATATATCAATAAATGTGTTGGCTATATATGTTTTTTAAAAAGAAAATGTATGGTCATTCGTATCACATAATTAATCTAAATATTTTTATTGAATTGAAGATGTTTTAATTGTAAAGTATATTTGTTTACACAATTACCAAACTATTACAATGAATAGTTTAATTCAAAATAGGCCTACTATAATATAGTAAGATAAATTGTAACCCAACTTCATTTCGAGAAATCCAAATCACAATTTAAACAAACAATTAAATATATATCTGAGGTCCCAAAACTTACCGTTTCTGTCATGGGTTCGGTCAGCCAGGGACCTTTGCCAGGCCGCAATAGTCCACAGTAAGATATGCGTAGTGGGCACTCCTGCGAAGTCCATACTAAGATATATAAATATTTAATTCTGACCTTGTCCTAAAAAGTGTGCAATTAGCTATTCGTAGCGGGCAGTGGGAATTGATTTTGTCTTATTTATTTTTCCTTTTGAAGTCTGGAGTCTGAAGGACATCCCCTCATGACAACCTCAATGTTTTGTTTGGAACAATCAAGACTCTGCCAAGATCCAGTAAAGGGAAATTTAAGCCTTTCATTAGAACCAGCCTACAGTCGATTAGTCTCTGTTTTTAACAGATCAATTGATGCCAGTCTTTACTACAGTAATGTTCTTATATTTGTCACGTAAAATATCTCCAAGTCTTTACTACAGTAATTTTCTTATATTTGTCACGTAAAATATCTCCAAGTCTTTACTACAGTAATGTTATTATATTTGTCATGTAAAATATGTCCAAGTCTTTACTACAGAGACCACCTAATTCCATTGAGAGCACCTAATTCCATTGAGACCACCTAATTCCATTGAGACCACCTAATTCCATTGAGACCACCTAATTCCATTGAGACCACCTAATTCCATTGAGACCACCTAATTCCATTGAGACCGTCTAACTCCATTGAGACCGTCTAACTCCATTGAGACCGTCTAACTCCATTGAGACCACCTAATTCCATTGAGACCACCTAATACCATTATGATCACCATTTTGCCTTTAGACCACATAAATTATAAAAAACGTCATGTTACACTTGAACCACATATTTCACTGTAGACCACCATAAAACCTGTAGGCCACCAAACTCTCCTTTAATCCCTGAACCATAGTCCCCCTATACCCCCCCCCCCCCCGAGTCTCCATATGATCTTCCCGTCTGGATTAAAGTCACAACACTTCACACCTGCTACTGGGTTTATTATTGATTAAATGACCCAAAACCCAGACTGTACATTTGTCACATAAACATTCTCTTAGTACTTGTAAACTTTATGAAGCGTGAAATACGAGTGTATAAGTTACAGTTTTTAGTAGATTTAAATAGTGATCTAAACGATAACAGTAGTTAACGGAGCCTTTTAGAAAAACCCATTCAATGAGTTCTTTGCTCATTTATTTCAGTATTCAGCTTTTATATTTAATGACGATCTATCGGAAAGGGGTGGCCCATGCCATTAAAGCTCATTCCATTTTCCATTCATGAATATTGTTAATAAATTGTAGCTAAGATGAAATGAAATAGTACAACTCAAGAATTGACTAATATTTAACACGCCACAATCCCATTTCCCACAAAACCTTTCTGCATTACTTGCAACTCTTTTTCTTGTTTTATCAATCCCTTCCTTAAATTCAAATAACATGCATACAGGAAATTTGAAGAAAAAAGAAGAAAAACAATTTTCTGAATTCACTTTGAGCTACATTTAAATTCACCCTTGATATAAAATCAACACCAGGTTACAAGCAGGACCAATATTAAAAAGGAAAACATTCTTTGTAGAATGTAGAAGGTAACGGCTGGCACATTGTCTGGAAATTGATTTCTACATGTATGTTCTAATGAAACGATTCTCAAACCTCTGCGGTGGGTATGTCCTTGGCAGTGGCGTAGCCAGGTATTGATGCTAGGAGGAGCGACATTTTAGGAAAAAGGCCCCACTTTTAGCAATTTTTCCAGATTAATAGAATAACTAAGAAGTCGTACGTATCATAGTCACTTGAGTCAGCAAAGAAACTTGCCGCTGCCTTTATACTCTCGCGCCTCGACTACTGTAATGCTCTACTAATCGGGATACCCGACGATAAGGTCGCCAAATTACAGAGTATACAAGACAGTGCCGCTCGCCTAGTCATGAGTAAGTCAAGGCGAGATTCTGTGACAGTTCTCCTGCGTCAGCTCCATTGGCTCCCTGTGAAAGCCAGAATTGAATATAAAATGGCGCTACTTTGCCACCAGTGCCTTTATAATAATGAGATGCCGTCCTATCTCAAGGAACTAACTAAACCATAGTTCCGCAAAGAACACTTCGTTCTGCCGACTCCTCGATTCTGGAAGTGCCCCGCTTCTCTCTGAAGACCGTTGGCCTTAGCGCTTTCTCAACATCCGGTCCGAAAGTGTGGAATCTACTTCCCATTAAACTGAGGCAAACAAGCTCCATTGATACCTTCAAAAAGAACTTAAAAACTCATTATTTCAATATTTATCTTACTTAACATGCTTTAGAGCCCCGCGGTCTTACCAGTCTTACCAATATGTTAGGTCGGCCATTTTTTGTTTTAATTGTTTGATTTGTTCTATGTTTGTCAGTGGTTTGAAAAGTTTTGAATCATCATTTAGTTTTATATCTCATGGCCTATAGATTGTATCCGTGTTCTTAGTTGTTACGTTAAATGCGCTCTGAGCTTGCATTATGTTTGTTGGTAGCGCTTTACAAATGTCATCATCATCATCATCATCATCAAGTGTTATACGAAAACCTTGTGCCTCAGGATACACACACTGTATAATAGTGCAGTTTTTATTTAGCCATTCACGATTTTTTTTTTTCAAGCAGCTAATAGTGATGGGAATTTCTGCAAAATTGATTGCATCTAGTGCTCATTTTCGGGATGAACATCTAGTATCAAAAAGTATTTATTGAATCAACGCGAATGCTCTATAGCAGAGGTCGGCAAACTAAGGCACGCGTTCCAGACTTGGCACAAAGAACGCTTTTCAGTGGCATGCGAAAGACCTCCAAGAATATTGATTAATACAAGTGAAAACAACGTATGTCAGCATAATTAGTGGGTGTTGCATGGCGAACTACATGGGAATCACACTGTACGTCGACTGTTTTAGTTCAGGAATGTTTGTATGCAAAGCTCCCATCATTGGACTTACAATCTGTGATTGAATCTATTGTTAAGATAGTCAATTGTAGTTTCTCAAGTCTCTTCTAGAAGAAAGTCATGCAGAATATATGTAAAGTCTTGGATAAATTCTTGTCTTGTCTGGAAGCAATTAAGATGTATCTTAATGGAAAAAAAAATTCCGTTACTAAATGAGGAGAACTGACTGTTGAAGCCAATGTTTCTGTATGACACGTTTCAGTGAGTTAAATGCTCTCGAAATGTAAACTTCAGATGAAAATACCGGTACATGTAGTATGTAAATCTCAGTTATTCGGAATTCTGAGATCAAACATGAAAGACTTTAGATTGATTACTAGAATAATTTCTTGACAACTAAATTCAAATGTTGATAATTATTATTATATAGCCTACTATTAATGTGTAAGTTTAGTAATGAAATTGTGTAATAGCTATGAATGGATTTTGTTTAAAAAGGTGATAATAACAAGGTTAGACTAATTTTATTTTTATTAAATATAAAACGCTTTAATGATTTTCTCTATTACGATCCTTTTCTTTTGGTCTTGCTACGGCACTAAATAAATTGTCTCATAAAAATAATATATTTGATCAGTTTGACTTTCACGCTGTTGGCACGTTGAATGATTCAAAATGATTGTAATAAATTAAATTGTTGAAATGCAATTAAAAGAAAAAATTAGAAACAGCATAAATTGTGCTTCGTGGCTTGTTAAAATAAATTATTAATTAAATAATATTTTTTGTATCGAAAAGGCCCTTTATTTCGAAAATGGTCGTAGAGGGAGCGGCCGCCCCCCCCCCTGCTCCCCCCCCCCCTGGCTACGCTACTGGTCCTTGGGTACTTAGCGAACCGGTTGGCAGTGCGCGAAAAATATCTATGCCATATATAAATATTGAATACCAACCTGGACAATAACAAACAAATGAGAGTTTATCAAATGATTTATTATTTTAATTTCACCTTATGTTAATATGGTAGCATTAATTTAATGTCGCTTTCATTTGTTTTCATAGATGGGTTAGATCTTTGTAAAGAAAATAATCTACAAATATAGAAACGTTAGTTCTTGGATATTTGACTGAAACATTTTGAACATCTGTGAGTACATGGATGGGTGCGTTTATAAGATATGGGGGAGGGGGAGGTTCTTAGACATTGATAGCCAAATAAGGGTTACGCCTACTGGACAGATACAAAATTAAAGATCAACTGGTGAAATGTCGAAATAAATAAATGCAAATACTTAAATATTTTTCAATCAAATCGGCTGAACTTTCATGTCTCCTTAAAGAAGTAAAAATAACACACACACTACCAATACTGCACACACTACCAATACTGCACACACTACCAATACTGCATAATGTTAACATGTACGTCTATGTGTTGTGTGAGTTTATGCTACGCTCTGGTTAACACAGCAATTAAGAAGGTTGTGGGGGGGGGGAGGGAAGGGCCCTTAGAAAACTTTCCACGTCCGCAATTGTCATAAGCCCAAATGTGTCTTGATATTCACACGAGTAGACAAAAAATACCCCTGGTGTTGGTGGGGGGGGGGGGTATCTATATTATTGATCAATCGATTTTTAACACAAAAAAAAAAGATTGGGGGAGACGGGAAGATTGAAAGACTCTCCCTCTGGTATGAGGAGGCGGGGTGGGATCTAGCTAACAGAAGGGTAGAGCGGAAAGAATAGTGTGCCGAGAAAGTCGTCTGGTGATTCCAGAGGTTCTGGTCCTAACGTAATCAGTAAGCAAAGAGTCGTCAGTGATAATCCAATGGTCAATAAAGAAAGAGAGTCAGGTATGTACGAAGTACTGGTTTAACCTTTTGCTTATCTAGTTAGAAAGTTAGATTTATTATGCTATGTGGGGCTTACATACAAGAAAGATATTGGGAAGTTTAACTGCTGATTTAAATTAGGAATTATTCGCCTTGTTAATTAACTAAAACCTCTTATATACTTACTAAAACTGTTATAATAAATGTTTTTAATTACTTTTAATTAGAAATCGGACGAGTTATTGAATACATATTATATAATAAATATTGTTCTATCTCGTTCATACATTTCTTGGTAAAGTGGTGATAGTAAAAATAAGTAACAAATTTTAAACTATCAATACTAAAGAATTATTTAACTAGACGATGTTGAGCTGATATTACATTATATGTATACCTTTTTTCAAATTCAAATAAAGTGAGTTTATAATGATGTCAAGTTGTACAACATGTAGCTTCCATTTGAATGTTTAGTCTTATTTTATAGACACTACAGACATGTTTCAAGTCAACCATCAACAAACATTTCATAATATTTCATTGATGTAGATTGAAGTCGCTGTAACAGCCAATCAAATCTCGACGCTGCTGTGTAGCTGTAACAGCCAATCAAATCTCGACGCTGCTGTGTAACTGTAACAGCCAATCAAATCTCGACGCTGCTGCGTAGCTGTAACTGGCCAATCAAATCTCGACGCTGTAGCGACTCCTATTGAAAGTAAACAGTTGTTTACAGTTAGTTTTTCTACGGAAAACAAAAATGTCCAGGTATGTAGACACTTTGACTCCCTGACTCTATACTACCTGACTATACTCCCTGACTCTACGCTCCCTGAATTTATACTCCTTGTCTCTATACTCCCTGACTCTATACTTCTTGACTCTATATTCCTTGACTCTATACTCACTGAATCTATACTCCCTGACGCCATACTTCTGACTCTATTTTTCCTGACTCTATACTCCCTGGCTCTATTCTCTCTGGCTCTATACTCCCTGAATCTATCTTCCCTGCCTCTATAGTCCCTGAATCTACATTCCTTGACTCTATAGTCCCTGAATATATACTCCCTGACTCAAGACTCCCTGACTCTATACTCCCTGAGTCTATGCTACCTGAATCTATACTTCCTGACTCTATGCTACCTGAATCTATACTCTTTGACTCTATACTCAAGAATCTCCCCCCCCCTGAACCTATACTCACTGAATCTATACTCCTTGACTATATACTCCCTGAATCTACACTCTCTGACTTTAGACTCCCTGACTCTAGACTCTCTGACTAGAGTGTTCATGAATTGCTGTGAAGTTGATAAAAAATGCTGACTTGTCATTGTTATACTTGAAAGTATTGGATGCTTGACTGGCAAGGGATGTTAATAATTGATGATAATATTGACTCTCTTCTCAGAATCATGGTATAAAGAAAGTGTAAAAAGAATGAATGGACAGTCTGCCAAATGGAGTTTTGCACTTATAATAATCTAAGCACCAGAAGTCGAAGAGACGGGTTTTGCAAATGAGGAATATTCCTGTAATCGATATACACAGCATTTTAATTTATTAGAAATAGAAAACTAGAACTGAACAATAGCATAGATAAAGGATAGAAGAAAGAAAAATAGTTTACCAGAATAGAACAAATGACTCGAGCAATAAATTAGAACCATAACAAAAAATAGAACAGAACGCTTTGTAAGGCATACGATCACAATGATACTATCACATAGTGGCAAGCTAGTATCAATTTATTTTTGTGCTTTTTTTATATGACCTATAATTCATCCCGTTTAAACAATTTTTCTCAGCCTCCCCTCCTCCCCCCACCTCTTTTATCCACTTCTACTTGTTGGTTCTAATTAACTTATAGCTAGACACTTCTAATAATCAGAGCTATCTCTGTGACAAACTAAATTGTGGTCAGTAGGTTCAGATAGCTTGGGATTCAGTGAAGTGACCTCAGGTCAGAATTAATCTCTTGTCCATTGGTATGTGGAGCATTAGGGTAAAATGTGTTCAGAATACACTACAATTGGCCAATATTTCAAGTTTTTAAAAGCTTTATAAAAACGAAAGTTTCACACCATCCTCCTCAGATGAAAATATGCAGGAGATAGGTGGGGTGGAGTTAGTTGTGGTGGAGTTAGTTGTGGTGGAGTTAGTTGTGGTGGAGTTAGTTGTGTTGGAGTTAGGTGTGGTGGAGTTAGTTGTGGTTGAGTTAGGTGTGTTGGAGTTAGTTGTGGTGGAGTTAGTTGTGGTGGAGTTAGTTGTGGTGGAGTTAGTTGTGGTGGAGTTAGTTGTGGTGGAGTTAGGTGTGTTGGAGTTAGTTGTGGTTGAGTTAGGTGTGTTGGAGTTAGTTGTGGTGCAGTTAGTTGTGGTGGAGTTAGTTGTGGTGGAGTTAGTTGTGGTGGAGTTAGTTGTGGTGGAGTTAGTTGTGGTGGAGTTAGTTGTGGTGGAGTTAGGGTGGATATATAGGGCTGAATTAAGTACTTCAATATTTGTTTGGGGCAGAGTTTAGTACTTTAGTGGATATATAGGGCTGAATTAAGTACTTCAATATTTGTATAGGACAGAGTTAAGTACTTTAGTGGATATATAGGGCTGAATTAAGTACTTCAATTTTTGTATAGGGCAGAGTTAAGCACTTTAGTGGATATATAGGGCTGAATTAAGTACTTCAATATTTGTATAGGGCAGAGTTAAGTACTTTAGAGGATATATAGGGCTGAATTAAGTACTTCAATATTTGTATAGGGCAGAGTTAAGTACTTTAGTGGATATAGAGGGCTGAATTAAGTACTTCAATGTATGTATAAGGTGGGATTAAATAAGTCAATGTATGTTTAGGATAGATTTAAGTACTTTATTGGATATATAGGGCTGAATTAAGTACTTCATTATTTGTGTAGGGCTGAGTTAAGTACTTTAGTGGATATATAGTGCTGAATTAAGTACTTTAGTGTATGTATAGGGATGAGTTAAGTACTTTAGTGGATATAGAAGGCTTAATTAAGTACTTCTGTGTATGTGTAGGGCTGAGTTACGTACTTCTGTGTATGTGTAGGGCTGAGTTTAGTACTTTAGTGTATGTGTAGGGCTGAATTAAGTACTTCTGTGTATGTGTAGGGCTGAGTTTAGTACTTTAGTGTATGTGTAGGGCTGAATTAAGTACTTTAGTGTATGTGTAGGGCTGAGTTAAGTACTTTAGTGTATGTGTAGGACTGAATTAAGTACTTTAGTGTATGTGTAGGGCTGAATTAAGTACTTTAGTGTATGTTTAGGGCTGAGTTAAGTACTTCTGTGTATGTGTAGGGCTGAGTTTAGTACTTTAGTGTATGTGTAGGGCTGAATTAAGTACTTTAGTGTATGTGTAGGGCTGAATTAAGTACTTTAGTGTATGTGTAGGTCTGAGTTAAGTACTTTAGTGTATGTGTAGGACTGAATTAAGTACTTTAGTGTATGTGTAGGGCTGAATTAAGTACTTTAGTGTATGTTTAGGGCTGAGTTAAGTACTTTAGTGTATGTTTAGGGCTGAGTTAAGTAGTATGGTATTCACCTTTTTGTGTGTGTGTGTGATAGAAGAAATTAGTTTGGGATCCGTCAATGTAACGTGAAGTGTAGCCTCTGCGTGACCGACGCTAGAATTAGCTAATTTTATTTTTTTTTTATTCCATCGAGACAGCCATAACAAAATTACTTAAATCAAACCATAAATTAACCATAAAAACAGCTACATTTAAAAAAAATAGAAAAAATACAAACAATTAATAAGCTTGTGTATACTTGTGTAAGCTTGTGCACGTTATAATCGTGAGAATGCTTCAATGATATTACGACTCGATCAGGTATTCGGTTACACAATGACTGATAACCTCGTTTGAGAAATCGATTCCTATAAAGATAAAGTAATGAAACAAACATTGAAAGACGTGTCTGTGGGCGAGGGAGGGTTGACTCTGAAAGTCACATTGAAAAGTTCGTTTGCTTGAGTCTTGAGACAATGAAACAGTTCAAGCGTACCCTGGACAGAAAAGGATTGTTGGACGTAGAGGGGGGAAGGTTGAGGGGGGATATTATACCCCCAACTACTGAGCAATACTCTCTGTACAATGAAGTCATTCAATCGAAGCAACGTTCATTGTTTTGTAAGGTCAAATGAGGACTCTAGACTCTTATGTTTAATTTTCAGCTCTACAGTTTGGTCAAGTGGTGAGTCTCTTGGGAAGGTAGGCAATACTGACCACTGGACAAAGATGAAAGTAAGGGTAGGTACTCACACGGAACTTCATTTTGGAGTGGGGGGGGGCATACTGTAGTTACTCACGTTTTTATAATATTACAGCGGCTGTCCGACACTTTTGTGGAATTTTATAAAATAGAAAATTTTACAAAAACAAATCACACAAAATTAACTGTCTTTTGTAAACAGTAGACAACCTAGATGGACGTAGTTTTAAATAGTCGTCAATGTCTGGAATCGTTAACACAAACATCCAGATCAGAAAATTGAAGGGGATATAACTTTCTGTAACGTCAAAGTCTGGTACGAAATAATCTAACCTTCTAGCACCATCTAGTGGGCATTGCCAGAAAATTCTGCCTATCCATATCTCATTTTTGTAAAGAAGTGTTGTGCAACAGCGGCCTTCGGGCCAAAAAAACAGTCCCGAATATCTCTTCAGTTTTTCCCTCACAGAGCTTCCAACAGTATATTTTTTTTATTCGTTGTATTAATAATGGAAATAATTTGTTAGATTGTGTGGACCATTATGTTGTAGCAAATTTCTTACACGGCCCAATGGCAAAAAAAAAAGCGTGCACACCCCTGCTTTTAAATACCAGTTTTACAACGGACGCTTAGTCACTACCGTTAATTCACGTTGGCCGATTCGGCGCATCTATTTTGGCACCTGAGGTCTAGGAACTTATGACTAGGAAAACACCATTTAATAAGTTTTGAAGATTTAATTTAATTTAATCGTAAATATTTATAAGTGAAAAAACTGAACTCTTTTCCAGGCTGAGAATATGAGACAGTACAATGCTAAACCCAGCGAGAGTAAGTGTTAGTTAATATATTTATTTCCAGAAATTCCTTTATCACTGATCTACTAAGTCCATTTATCTGCATTATGAAATATTTAGTGATACTGAATAAAAAAAAAAATAAACACTTGTTTTTCTGGATAGGCCAACACATGACATTGCAAGATGAATTATGGCCCAGTAGACCTGTATGTCTGTCATCATCTGGACCACGGGTAAGACACACAGATATATATATATATAGATAGATAGATAGATAGATAGACAGATAAATAGATGGATAGATAGATAGATAGACAGATATATATATATATATATATATATATATATATATATATATATATATATATAGAGAGAGAGAGAGAGAGAGAGATATACAGACAGATAGATAGATAGATAGATAGATAGATAGATAGATAGATAGACGGAGAGAGAGAGAGAAATAGTGATAGACGAATACTAACCTAAATGATTAGATCTATTAACATCATTGCTTGATTTATATGTTGACTGATCAATTGATTGATTGACAGATTTAGAAATAAATAATTACTGCATTCTTTTGCTCTATCATATTTTTTTAAGCAAATTTTTTTATACATTTTATTATATTTGTTAGCTTAAAGAATAATTTTGTATCCGTAAGCTATGCATGTTTTTGTTGTTCAATGTTAAATGCGCTTTGAAGTTACATTATATTTTTCGTCAGCGCTAAATAAATGAACTTATTACTATTATTATAGGGCGTTTGCAAATTCGTGACAAAAAGCACGTGATTTTTGTTTATTAGTTTGTAGTGGTGTACAAGTACAATGGCCGCTGCATTAATAAAGTTTCATATAGGCTCGAGCTTTTTTAAAATGATGTTTTGTGTTTTAAGTCTTATTAAGATTTAAGCTGAATTATGTCTGTTAAATAAAATAGGCTATTTTATTATTATCATAGTGACTTGACTAGATCGCCTATTCACCAACACTATCACTTGGCATCGTAGCTGTCCTACTTAGCCATTAGCCCATTAGCCTAGCCTACGAAATATTAAAAGTGTAGGCCTATAAAGTGAAATTGAAAGTGTAAATAGGTCTAGCCGGCCCTAGACTAATCACATTAATCAATTAATCTACAGTACTACTATTTACCTCCTTATTTTTTAGTACGATAGCCAATATTCATATGTTAATTTGGCATGATAAGAAACTTCCCCATATGTAGGGTTGCCAGATGCATGGGTACCAAAAGGAGGACACAGAGATACAAAAAAGAGGACAAAGGAGGACACATGGGTGCCAAAAGGAGGACACATAGAGCGTTTCATTTATATCATTAAATTTTTAAAAAATTGAATGCTGATTTAACCAGCAATCAGTACAATTGAGCTAGACAATGGTTGCCAATAATTATTTATTAGTAAATTAACCAAGAAAAGTATTGTAAAAAAATATTAAATATGAATTCAATTGACTTTTTTTTGCAAAATGCAACCATACTAGATCTTTATTGTTGGAAAATTAAACAGTCAATTCTACAATTAATACATTATCATCTTTCTTAATTATACAACATCTTCTCTGACGAGACAACTTTTTGCACAAGATCCTCGTTAGCAAGCACAATGGTATAAAACTGTTTAGGCTACATGTGCGATTTTCATGTTATACTATGTAAGAATGATACCCTGAGTTAATTGAGAGTCTGTTTCTTTGTCCATTGAGCGTTTATCAATGAGAACACTCTTTTCACATTACCATTGTGTCATGGGATACACAAAAAATGTTCACACATTTTAGTAACTCAACTTCTATTTGGGAAACTTTGAAAAAAACAAGGTCCACTGCAATTATTAACCTAACAATGCATTAGATAACACAATCTAATTCATTACATTTCCTGCTAAAAACTCCATTATTATGCTTTATACGACCCAGCCACTTATTGACAGTAAATAAGAACATAAAAAGTGCACTAAGGCCTTTAAAAACGTTTGGCGTACAAAAGCCGGACATTTTAAGGGTTTTTAGCTTTGCCTGCCGGACGGAGGACACAGGGCTAAAAAGGAGGACATGTCCTCCTTTTGCAGGACGTCTGGCAACCCTACCCATATGCCATATTTGTTCCTCAATAGTGGCTCTATTTACAAATGACGTCACTAAAAAACTTAAGCTCCGCTCATTGCAAACGCTCTATTACCTTATGGTTGCTTGGTTGATTGCTATATGGCTTGATATAGTTTATGTTAAATTGATTCATTCACAGAGAGAGATGAAGTGGTATATAGATAGATATATGAATAAATAGATATATAGAATGATAAAGACATTTAGAAAGATATATATCGTATTAGTTAATACATCAAAATTAACAACGTTGCTTTTTTTTTCAAAATAAACTTTCAGAAACATTTATTAGAAAACTCTTTCCATACAAAAGCCAAGGAAGGCTACAGATACTGGGACATTTACAGACCTAAACCAACCAAATGTAAGTAACTTATTTTGACATACTGGGATATTTACAGACCTAAACCAACCAAATGTAAGTAACTTATTTTGACATACTGGGATATTTACAGACCTAAACCAACCAAATGTAAGTAACATATTTTGACATACTGGGACATTTACAGACCTAAACCAACCAAATGTAAGTAGCTTATTTTGACATACTGGGACATTTACAGACCTAAACCAACCAAATGTAAGTAGCTTATTTTGACATACTGGGACATTTACAGACCTAAACCAACCAAATGTAAGTAACATATTTTGACATACTGGGACATTTACAGACCTAAACCAACCAAATGTAAGTAACATATTTTGACATACTGGGACATTTACAGACCTAAACCAACCAAATGTAAGTAACATATTTTGACATACTGGGACATTTACAGACCTAAACCAACCAAATGTAAGTAACATATTTTGACATACTGGGACATTTACAGACCTAAACCAACCAAATGTAAGTAACATATTTTGACATACTGGGACATTTACAGACCTAAACCAACCAAATGTAAGTAACATATTTTGACATACTGGGATATTTACAGACCTAAACTAACCAAATGTAAGTAACATATTTTGACATACTGGGACATTTACAGACCTAAACCAACCAAATGTAAGTAACATATTTTGACATACTGGGACATTTACAGACCTAAACCAACCAAATGTAAGTAACATATTTTGACATACTGGGACATTTGCAGACCTAAACCAACCAAATGTAAGTAACATATTTTGACATACTGGGACATTTACAGACCTAAACCAACCAAATGTAAGTAACATATTTTGACATACTGGGACATTTACAGACCTAAACCAACCAAATGTAAGTAACATATTTTGACATACTGGGACATTTACAGACCTAAACCAACCAAATGTAAGTAACATATTTTGACATACTGGGATATTTACAGACCTAAACTAACCAAATGTAAGTAACATATTTTGACATACTGGGACATTTACAGACCTAAACCAACCAAATGTAAGTAACATATTTTGACATACTGGGACATTTACAGACCTAAACCAACCAAATGTAAGTAACATATTTTGACATACTGGGACATTTACAGACCTAAACCAACCAAATGTAAGTAGCTTATTTCGATGCATTGTTCATTGTACATGTATCAGTTTTTACCAGAGTTTAATTTAATTTTTCTATTACCTAATAATTCGTTACTTCAGACTCAATGTATATTTCTAGTTGGCAGGTATGCTGTTGGCTCGTACAAGACTTTTCTAGGACTGGGATCGGCACCAAGAACATGAGGAATAATTTCATGAAGCAATGTTACATAAAATCTAGATCAAGCACACATTGCATTCCTGACAGACTAGGCCACACGCAAGCCATATCACATATAAACCATTTCACACGTAGAGTAGGTCACACCACACTAACTGTGTCAATCACAAACTGTGTTACATGTAGACTAGGTCACACAACATATTTTATGTGACACAGAAACATGAACACACAATATCAAAGACAAATCATTTTTAACATAGACCACGCCGCATACATACTTGGTCATACGTAACATAGGTCACACAGTTGTCACACACGAACTATGTCACAGAAAGCAACAGACTACGTTGACCATGTCTCGTAAAAAAAAACAACTATGTCAATGACTATGTCAAGCAAAACTTTTATACCCTCATCACGTGGTCCTACTTTGATTTGTGTTTAAATGCAACTTTGCTTATTATCGGTAATGCTTTTCATTTCCTTTATTTGTATTTTCATAGTGATAGTAACGGATTTATATATACATGGAGTGCTCAAACACTTAAATTTATGGAGAAAATGCAGACTTTAAATATAGATAAGAAGTGCGTATGCATTTGGTTGATTTTAAACACTGACATACATAATTATTTACATCTAAAAAATGTATTTGTGAGCAACTGAAACCTGCCATATTTTTATGATGCATTTATGGTCTTTATTTCGTGCCTGACTATAACCTGAGTTATGAACTAAATAATATTTATATTTGTGGCATTCAACGCATTCAATTCTAAAAGTACGAAAGCCATTTTGTTGAGTTCATTTCCGGAAAGTGTTTAAAGCAAATTCAGAAGGACAAATTTAATGTATGTTTGTCAGTGTCTAAAATGGGCAATTAGCATAAGCACCACTTATCTATATAAAAAAGTCTGAATTTTCAGGACATTTCAATGTGATTGAGCAGTCCATATGGTAAATATTGGTACAAATATTTGTTTTGTGTAGTTTCAACAATTTGTGTGTTGTTTTTTGTGTGTGGCTATTTAACGTGTGTATGTGTGAAATACTTTATAGTTTACGCTTATTTTTTTTTCATGTCAGAGTTTAAACCATTATGATTTCTTCTAATATAATTATTTTATGATTTCAGTTTTTATCATCTTTACGTTCAGCATTATAAATTGTACAGAGCTCCGTTTGTCATAGAATAATTTGTGAATTCAATCTATATAAATCTATTTCGTTTCGTTTTATAATGATGGGTTAACTTATTACATACATATACTTTGTTTTAGTATAGTATACATCATTTACCTGTATATATCTATATTATTATACTTTGCAAGGTTTGAAATTTTTTGTATCTTCTTTATTTCAAATAAAAATATATAAATTTTTTTCCTGAGCTTTTATTTTATCTACGAAATTGATAAAACTATTATCATGAACATTTGTAAAGTTTTGAATCGAAATATAAATAAGGAAAAACCTAAACATCGATGAACTGATTCCGTTAGACATGGATCTATAAATGCCTAAATAAAAACAAAAACGTCTAGGGTGTAAAGGTATTAATGGGTGGGTCAAGGGAGTAAACATACAAATCCCGCCCGACACTAGCCACCCCGGGGCACGCCGATAAGGCGTGTCGCGTAACATAGGGTACGATCACTGCAGTAAATGCACTACACTTCATTCCCCGCCTTGGGAATTCCCCTCGGATCATTAACGTGGTAGCTCGCTCTTATACCTAAACTGTCGCTCAATAGCACAAATTCCAGACTTTAGGGCTGGACATCCAGGCATCAGGGCAGGGCTGAGACGGGCTGTTGCGCTCCGTGCTTCCTCCCCACTGAGTCTCGAGCCTCTTTGCCGTACCATGATCCTCGGACGCGCAAAAGGAACTGTCCCCAATGCGTTGGCCCACTGTAAGCATATTGGTGGTTTTCACATTTCGATAGCGTTAAGGCCATGGGTAAAGAAGTTTCCGTTCGACATAGTTCTCTGTTAGATGTAGATCTATTATTGATGTAGTTCTCTGTTAGATGTAGTACTATTATTGATGTAGTTCTCTGTTAGACGTAGTACTATTATTGATGTAGTTCTCTGTTAGATGTAGTACTTTTATTGATGTAGTTCTCTATTAGTTGTAGTACTCTTATTGTTCAAGTTATCTAAAAGATGTAATACTATCATTGATGTAGTTCTCTGTTAGATGTAGTACTTTTATTGATGTAGTTCCCTGGTAGATGTAGTACTGTTACTGATATAGTTATCTGTTAGATATAGTATTATTATTGATGTAGTTCTCTGTAAGACGTAGTATTATTATTAATGTAGTTCTCTGTTAGATGTAGTACTATTATTGATGTAGTACTCTGTAAGACGTAGTATTATTATTAATGTAGTTTTCTGTTAGATGTAGTACTATTATTGATGTAGTTCTCTGTTAGATGTAGTAATATTATTGATGTAGTTCACTCTTAGATGTAGTACTATTATTGATGTAGTTCTCTGTTAGATGTAGTACTTTTATTGATGTAGTTCTCTATTAGATGTAGTACTTTTATTGATGTAGTTCTCTATTAGTTGTAGTACTCTTATTGTTCAAGTTATCTAAAAGATGTAATACTATCATTGATGTAGTTCTCTGTTAGATGTAGTACTTTTATTGATGTAGTTCCCTGGTAGATGTAGTACTGTTACTGATATAGTTATCTGTTAGATATAGTATTATTATTGATATAGTTATCTGTTAGATATAGTATTATTATTGATGTAGTTCTCTGTCAAATGTAGTACTATTATTGATGTAGTACTCTGTAAGACGTATTATTATTATTAATGTAGTTCTCTGTTAGATGTAGTACTATTATTGATGTAGTTCTCTGTTAGATGTAGTAATATTATTGATGTAGTTCTCTATCAGATGTAGTACTCTTATCGATGTAGTTCTCTCTTAGATGTAGTACTATTATTAATGTAGTTCACTCTTAGATGTAGTTCTATTATGGATGTAGTTCTCCGTTCCGTGTAATTATCTGTTTGGGTTAAATCTTTGTTCGGACGAGGTCTCCGTTTGAATTGCGTTTATACAATAAGTATTTTAATAATTAACTGTAAATTTGTTGAATTATAACAATATACTTTCAATTCTAGAGACATTTCTTTGCCTTATTTTCATAATTACTCTAGACAATATAACAACAGTAAATGAATGTCTAGACTATGTGGCTATAACTTGTCATAAAACTATCTCAATAAATGTAAATCAATACAATACTGGTTCATGAATCTCTAAGAGAAAATAAAATAAAAAGGGAAGCAACAACTTTTAAAAAGTCATAATTTAAAATAACAATTTTTATCTTGTTGTTTCCCTTGGTAAGCTCAACATTTATCATTAATATAGTAGGAAACATAATGGATTTGTCAACTTTGAAATTGAAATCTACATATCTAGCAGAGAAACAAATTAGAAAAACAAACATTTAAAATTTGACACTTTAACTCCAGCAACAAGGAAAAGCTAAACATTACAAAATACGCCTTTAACAGATATATCGGTTCATCTCTTTCAGTGGAGTGGTCAAGTCCAGAAATTTTTCATTCCCTTTTGTCTGACGTCAACGAATATAACTTCAGGTTGTACCCCCCCCTCCCCTCTTTTTTTTAATCAACCCTTGCCCTTATTCAGCCCTTCCCGTTTCAACACAATTGTTGTTTCTATTTCTTCTTTTGTTTTTTCTTCATTTTATGTTGTTGTTGTTGCTTATATGTATTTTTGTTTGTTTTGGAAAGATTTTTTAGAGAACAGATTTTTCTTTTCAATGTATTCTATGATAAATAGACCAAGCCATATCAATTATTACTTGAATGTTTATTTCGGCTCCACTTGTATGTGTTGTTCAGAATCGCTAAGGGAATCATCGACTAAGATAGGACTATAGGATACTAATGACTAATACTTTGTTTATAGTAATGTACCAATACTTCAACTTTGCTATGCTTACAATCAGTGTATATAGAATACATCAGCTTGACCAATATATACAGTATAATAATATACATTGAACACATGCTAGATGTTTATATTGTCGTAAACTCTTCGTTATGTACATCTAATTAATTGTAAAACTAACTGTTGTTCAACTTGACAAGATACGTTGTTAACTTATGACTCTGGGGTGGGGGTGAGAGGTTGTTTCTTCATCTGATCACAAGAATTTATCGTAGTGAAAATAATAATGACCTCCAATGTTTTGTAAATATTTTCATTATATAATGTTCCGAATAGGAAACGTATCGACGTGGCAATACTAAATTATCTCAGTTAGGCAATATTAGATTATCTCAGTTAGGCAATAATATATTATCTCAGTTAGGCAATAATAGATTATCTCAGTTAGGCAATAATAGATTATCTCAGTTAGGCAATATTAGATTATCTCAGTTAGGCAATAATAGATTATCTCAGTTAGGCAATAATATATTATCTCAGTTAGGCAATAATAGATTATCCCAGTTAGGCAATAATAGATTATCTCAGTTAGGCAATATTAGATTATCTCAGTTAGGCAATAATAGATTATCTCAGTTAGGCAATAATATATTATCTCAGTTAGGCAATATTAGATTATCTCAGTTAGGCAATAATAGATTATCTCAGTTAGGCAATAATAGATTATCTCAGTTAGGCAATAATAGATTATCTCAGTTAGGCAATATTAGATTATCTCAGTTAGGCAATAATAGATTATCTCAGTTAGGCAATAATATATTATCTCAGTTAGGCAATATTAGATTATCTCAGTTAGGCAATAATAGATTATCTCAGTTAGGCAATAATATATTATCTCAGTTAGGCAATATTAGATTATCTCAGTTAGGCAATAATAGATTATCTCAGTTAGGCAATAATAGATTATCTCAGTTAGGCAATAATAGATTATCTCAGTTAGGCAATAATAGATTATCTCAGTTAGGCAATAATAGATTATCTCAGTTAGGCAATAATAGATTATCTCAGTTAGGCAATAAAAGATTTTCTCAGTTAGGCAATAATAGATTATCTCAGTTAGGCAATAATAGATTATCTCAGTTAGGCAATAATAGATTATCTCAGTTAGGCAATAATAGATTATCTCAGTTAGGCAATAATAGATTATCTCAGTTAGGCAATAATAGATTATCTCAGTTAGGCAATAATAGATTATCTCATTTAGGCAATAATAGATTATCTCAGTTAGGCAATAATAGATTATCTCAGTTAGGCAATAATAGATTATCTCATTTAGGTTATAGTCATTTATGTATTTGTAAGTAAAGACTTAATAATTTTCACAACTCCTCCCATTGCAATCAAATGTATAGCCTACAAATCAAGCAAACTCATCCACATTAAATAAAAAAAAATCCAAAATCGACATCTTAATATGAAGGCACATTTTATGATCAAATAACATGTTATCAAACAAGACATAGGAAATTAGAGAAACACATACATTAAGAAAAAAGATTTCATTTCTCAAACTATAACCCCGGACAAATTAAACGTCATAACCATTTTTACTGACTTCCAAGATTACTGTACATCTTTTGTCAGTTGGAATATTTACACACAAATTTCATGATTCTAGAAAATTTCACCAACAATAATAAACATAAATCTCTGCGATAAAGAAATTTAATTTTGCTTTTCAAATATTAAAAAAATTAAACGTCGTAATTTAAAGTTGAAATTTTCAAAATCTCTTCAAACATATTTCTTGTACATGATAAGTCTTGTCCAAATGCTTATCATTTCAATCTTTCTTTAGTTAATTAAAATCAATATATTCTTTGAAAATTGTTTCTTGGTTTTATGTATCCATTATGTTTTATTTACTTTTTATTTATTTTATATTTGGTCTATACTCAATACTTGATCAGTTCAATTCGTGTGTGTGTGTGTGTGTATGTGTGTGTGTGTATGTGTGTGTTGTTTGTGTGTGTGTGTGTGTGTAAGTGTGTGTGTGTAAGTGTGTGTTTGTGTGTGTGTGTGATTTAAAAGTCTGTGAAAAATAAATGAAATGAGAGTTTTACAAGACTTTATCTACAAAGGGAGGTAAATGTCGAAGAAAAGAATATACACGTTATGATTTATTTCACAATTCTCTAAAAGCATGATATGATTTATTTTTGTCCTTCCAATCATCCAGGTCAGTTGTTGTTTTAAAAATAAGCATTCAGCTTTATTTTCTCTCTACAATGTATATCTCTTGTGTCCTGTTATAAGCCTGAATCCTTGTGGGTGGTGCTTTCCTGTCCTTTACATGTGTGTAGCTCCACCCACTGTTGACAGTCTTTGCACTGCACCGAGCAGCACCACTGGAATTTGCACTCGCACTTGTACTGTTGCTTGACTACACGGGTGTGATAGCCACGCCCACAGCACATGATGTCACATCCGTCAGTCCCCAGTGACGTCTTATTGCAAGCCCGACCTTCGGTACCTAGAGAACCTGAGAAAATAAAAAAACGTATAAGTCAATACTACGACAATCAGGTTGAATGTCATGAAATATACAATACTACGACAATCAGGTTGAATGTCATGAAATATACAATACTACGAC
This sequence comes from Anisus vortex, assembly GCA_949126835.1. NCBI lineage: Eukaryota > Metazoa > Mollusca > Gastropoda > Planorbidae > Anisus > Anisus vortex. The sequence continues at coordinate 29,723,148 of OX421496.1, read as the reverse complement.
AATCAGGTTGAATGTCATGAAATATACAATACTACGACAATCAGGTTGAATGTCATGAAATATACAATACTACGACAATCAGGTTGAATGTCATGAAATATAGGAGAAGAAAACGTTTATTTTACGTAGAGTAGACAAAATGAAATAAACAAAGTTGTTTAGTCCTATATAAAATTAGGAATGCATAGCCTATAGCCTACACAATTTGGTATATTCAATAATAAGGTAGATTAAAATTGAACGTATATAAATTGAAAAGTACACCGATAAACGAAATGAGGATCACATTTATCAACAGAATTTAATTTGACAGAAATTAATTTTTTTACGTCGAAATTTAGCAGCTTTGTGAGTTGATTCCTATTTTTGACCAAATATATTAGCGTATCGGTACTTACAACTTTTTGAAGGTTTATACAAAAACACGTGGATTATTATTAGTTTTTTAAAGTAACTATTAGACTGGCACTTTTCGAAAATGCGCTGCTTAAATTGAAAATGCAAAATAGTCAATAGCCTACATAAGTGCGTATGCAACATTTTACATTACCTTTTATCATGCTATGTATAAGTCCAACATGACAATAATGAGAGAACATCTACTAAACATACGTTTAAAATGGAGTTATCAATGTATAAAAAAAAATTTCTTGAATTCTTTTTATGCATAGATCTAATACTTTATTGTTAACAATATGAAACTGTTAATTTAATTATCTGTGATCAATTTACAATGAAAACATATCTCTGAGCCTAAACCTGTTTTTTCTTATTTTAATAAGGCCTAATATTATAATCTCAGATGAAAGGTTTTAGTACAGACAGGATTTACGTAGACTTCATTGCTACTAGAAACAAGAACAAAAAGCATGATTGATGGAGTCATTCATATCCAGAAAAGTTTTGTGTTGAATTCAATAATTCTATTTTTCATTTTATTGTAGCCAGCTGAACGTGGTAAACTCTGATTCAGAATTTGTTGCCATGAAGGCTGAACAAAGATAACATTTTCAGTGAGAACGACTTCGTCCGCCCCCCTATGTGCCTCTACAGCCCCAACCACCCTTGTTTATCGACACCCCCCCCCCTTATTTAAAGAACAACAACAGTTTCAGGGTTCTGTGGCTGACATTGTCATGCACCAGTGAGCAAGTGTTATTATATTAGAGACACTGAATGACTCCCAATGTCAGATAAACTTCCTTTAAGGGGCTGGAGGTATCAGATGATAGCCAGACTAAAAGTAAACAATGTGATAGACACAGAAGATCAGACCAGCACTAGACTAGAGGGCTTTCATGTATGCCGATTGTGTGTGTGTGGCGGTCGGCAAGGAAAATGGTAAAGGGGGCGTTGGTTCCAAAAACACCGTGACACCCGAAACAACGCCTTAAGCCTGATCGTGTTGTCCACGCCCAGTCCTTTCTTGAATTTTCCCAGCTAGCACTACACCATGTCCCCACATTCGACGTCACAACTCCCTCTGTCCTCTCTCGTCTCTTGTGAAACTTGGCAACCACCTCTCATCACACAACGTGTTGGCATCCACCTCACATCACACAACGTGTTGGCACCCACCTCTCATCACACAACGTGTTGGCATCCACCTCACATCACACAACGTGTTGGCACTCACCTCACATCACCTCACATCACACAGCGTGTTGGCACCCACCTCACATCACACAACGTGTTGGCACCCACCTCACAGCAGACAGCGTGTTAGTTACCTTATGAAAATTCTCTTTTGAAGCTGTGAGTCTCTAACCATTTGAGAGATCATTAGTAGCCCCCTCTAGAAACGCCCATTCCCCCTCCCCTCTCCACCTCTAAGATGAACATCTACACTCGTCACATGATGAACGTGTCCCTACGTTCCAAATCCAGATCATGTTTTTGTTTGAAATTCCTAGTACGCGCTAATCTTATCCGAATTTGTCCCTAACCCCATGAGGCCAAACGTCAAATTAAGTCTTCAATAGCCACGAACTTGACGTCCCCAAGCCTCACGGCGAGCAGACGTCTGGGGGTCTATCTGGAGCATCATTTTACATGTTTACCTTATTGTGCCGTTTCTCATGTGCCGGATTCACCCCTGCCATTCAGGGCGCCATTATTCAAGTTAGTTGATCGCCACAGGGGGCCTTCAAGGCAGGCACGGCCACTATTAAAGCCACATGGAGTCATTTTCAAAGTTGTTTAAAACCCCGGACGTGTTTCAAATGAGTAAATTTTAAAAGAAATTAAAGTAATACAAGCCATTCTATGTCCTAGATATTGAAAGAAAGGTGACAGGGGCGTAGCGACTGGGAGGTGTACTGTGTCTTTTGATAGAAGTTTTTATTTTATGTTGTTTTGGCCTACAGACAGTTAGGTCGATTGGCTTAAAGTTGTGGTTTCCATCGCCATAACGTCCATGAAAATGTCTGACAAGGGATATAACCCTTTATTGTAAAAACACCTAAAAGATACCAATCAAATGTAATGTTTTTTTATGATAATTCTGGATACAACTGATACAACTGATACAACTGATACAACTGATACAACTGATACAACTGATACAACTGATACAACTACATAATCAGTCCAGGCAGATTTAGAACCAACTGCTGTTAGCTTTTGTCGTGACAGTTACATTGGTCAGTGAAAGTTACATCTATTGACAGTGACAATAACGTTGGTCAGTGACAATTGAAATATTGACAGTAACAGTTTCATTGGCGAGTGAAAGTTACAATAAATAACTGTGACAGTTACATTAAATAGTGACAGTTACATTGATCAGCGACAGTTACATTGATCAGTGACAGTTACGTTGACCAGTGATAGTTACGTTGACCAGTGACAGTTAGGCCTACAATAAATAAAAAGTACATTTGTCAGTGAATGTTACAGTAAATGACAATGACAGTTACGTTTATTAGTGACAGTTACATTGAATAGTGACAGTTACATTGATCAGTGACAGTTACATTGATAAGTGACAGTAACATTGATCAGTGATAGTTACGTTGACCAGTGACCGTGACATTTGTTAGTTACAGTTACATTTGTCCGTGACAATGACAGTTATATAGATCAGTGACAGTTACAAAATCGTGACATTATTATATAATTATGGATAGTTATAGACTAATTATGAAATATAGGGAGACAAATAAAAAGGTAGGAGCTGTGTACACAGTGATTTCCACTATATGAGACTATGATACAGTCACATTGTTTTGTTCTTGTCTAAAACACGTTAATTGTGCTGCTACTCGAGTTTCAATTCTCACTAAATTTCTGGCCGTACTGAACTAGTTCAAGCTCATACTCCCATTTTCTTACAACTACTGAACTAGTTAAAGCTCATTCTCCCATATACTTACAACTACTGAACTAGTTCAAGCTCACACTCCCATTTTCTTACAACTACTGAACTAGTTAAAGCTCATTCTCCCATATTCTTACAACTACTGAACTAGTTAAAGCTCATTCTCCCATATTCTTACAACTACTGAACTACTTAAAGCTCATTCTCCCATATTCTTACAACTACTGAACTAGTTAAAGTTCCCTCTCCCATATTTTTACAACTACTGAACTAGTAAAGCTCATTTTCCCATATACTTACAACTACTGAACTAGTAAAGCTCATTTTCCCATATACTTACAACTACTGAACTAGTTAAAGTTCCCACTCCCATATTCTTACAACTACTGAACTAGTTAAAGCTCATTCTCCCATATTCTTACAACTACTTAACTAGTAAAGCTCATTCTCCCATATACGTACAACTACTGAACTAGTTAAAGTTCCCTCTCCCATATTCTTACAACTACTGAACTAGTTAAAGCTCATTCTCCCATATTCTTACAACTACTGAACTAGTTAAAGCTCATTCTCCCATATTCTTACAACTACTGAACTAGTTAAAGCTCATTCTCCCATATACTTACAACTACTGAACTAGTTAAAGCTCATTCTCCCATATACTTACAACTACTGAACTAGTAAAAGCTCATTCTCCCATATACTTACAACTACTGAACTAGTTAAAGCTCATTCTCCCATATACTTACAACTACTGAACTAGTTAAAGCTCATTCTTCCCTATTCTTACAACTATGATATTTCCTGAATATTTTGACATCGTCTGTTAGAACCCAAATCCTGGCAGCCCCCATGTGAAAATGTACTGCGTTACTTCAAGTAGAGCTATCACCTTTTAACTATCTAGTTTGACAATGTCCTGACTCTAAGATAATCCCTATGAATGGAAAATTAAATATTTCATCGCTATTCCAATGTATCTTCAATTGTGCTGCTGGGCGTTATTCTATTAGAATTCTTTCTTTTTTTCTTTTCTTACATTCGTTTGAATTTTGTTTTCTATAATGCGATCCTACATGTCTATGTTCATTTTAAGCCCCTCCCCCCCAATACCGTTCCTTCTTGTTTAAACCAGAACACTCCTTATTTCCTGTATCCCCAAAAGATCCTCCTAGACCCCCCCCCCCCCGCCACGACTATTTCCTAATGCTTTCTGATATTAAAATCAGAGACATCATATATTTTGTGGTGCTGACGGGTAGTGGCGGGTGTGTGGCGTGGGATAGGGGTAGGGTAATAACTCTGATGGACATATCTGAAACTGACATGCTTATGTAATTGAACACCAGAGTCTCAGGGTTGATTACCCCCCTTAGTTCTGCCGCGTTGGCTTGTCTGCAAGTTTGGCACGATCAGAGACACATTAAGGAAGGGAACTCCCAGCTGTCAACAAACCAAACTTACATAGTGTTGACAGAAGAGTTACTCCAATACCTTTCCTTTCTGTTCGAATTAAAAAGTCTCTTAAGAACCTTGACGAGCCGATGTGTCCAGACTATCTCATTTGTCAATATCAGATATTTCATTCATTAGATTAGCTCTTGTGTCCAGACTATCTCATTTGTCAATATCAGATATTTCATTCATTAGATTAGCTCTTGTGTCCACACTATCTCATTTGTCAATTTCAGATATTTCATTCATTAGATTAGCTCTTGTGTCCAGACTATCTCATTTGTCAATATCAGATATTTCATTCATTAGATTAGCTCTTGTGTCCAGACTATCTCATTTGTCAATATCAGATATTTCATTCATTAGATTAGCTCTTGTGTCCAGACTATCTCATTTGTCAATATCAGATATTTCATTCATTAGATATTTTTTCATTTAAAAAAACATTTAATAACACATTATTTAAGAAATCAAAATATAGTATTATAGTGTAGGCTAATTATGAAAAAAAATATTTGTATAAGTTATTTCCCCTTTCATGAAATTCCAGAAGGTTTCTTTTGCACTGATTGAATTTGCAAATGTGGCCATATTTCTAATCATCCATCTCCCTCGCCCCCTTCCTTCCCTATCTTTTTCTCCATCTAAAGGTTTGAGCCCCAAGTGTTCTGTTCCGTTATTTCAAGTCTAACAATTCTAAGTCTATCAATTTCTAAGTCTATCAATTTCTAGATAAACAAGTTTCAATGTCCGTAAATCAATATTTCGACCTCAACAATTTTTCCAAATCTAAAGTCAATTAATTTTGTCCCTTACATTTTTCCAAATCTAAAGTCAATTAATTTCGACCCTAACATTTTTCCAAATCTAAAGTCAATTAATTTCGACCCTAACATGTTTCCAAATTCTAAAGTCTAATAAAACTATTTAAAGAAATTATGAAGAAATAAAATGTAAGGTGGACTGAGTTCTAGAGTTTTTTTTAGCGAGTAGAAAAATGTTTGTAGTTGGTTCACGTTGAACTAAGTCAGTTGTTTAGTGCATGTTTTTTTTTTTCTGTTTAGAACTAAACATGCCTCTGTGGCAGGTAGGATGGGTTAGACAAGATGAAGGCTTATTGATGTCATTTTAGAAACATACTACTACCTTCATTGTAGTGTTTTTCTTCTACGTATTTAAACTCCGCATGAATCTGTTTTGGTTCTTTTTTTTTCCTTGATGGCTAACTGATTACAAATAATTGAATTGGAGATGTAAGGGTGATCACTCTAGGGTGAGCTGATGTTCATTTTGACATGCTATATTAAGTCAACGATTAATTGTCTTACAGTATGTAAGGATATCTGCGTCATGTAATGTAATGATTCTTGTAAGGGCATTATGTATCATGTAATGTAGTGGTTTTCGTAAGGGCATTATGTCTCATGTAATGTAGTGGTGCTACCACATTACTCAGTGACGCAGTATATTAACGTCATTATACTGAGTCCTGATTCATGCGATACGTAGAAATAAAATTTAATAAAATCGTTGCATGTCTTACGAAGAAATGGAATTTAACATGAATGAACTATGAGTAGTGAAATATAACACTATTGGCTGAGTATTGGCTCATTTCAAAGTTATCGGTTATTGTACAACTTTGTGACACGGAATATAACAAAATATAATGATAGTTTATTGCGTCATTGAGTCGATGATTTATTTAAGCCAAAATCCATTTTTTAAAAGTCGGGAAAATGTGTTTTTTTAAATTCACTTTAAACTTTGTGGAAGTCTATCGAAACAAAGTTCCACATTTAAAGAACACAATGGCAATACCTTGACCTTACTATAAATATGAATAGTAAATAAAACTGAATGCCAATAAACCGTCCTTCAAATGTCAACATAGCAACAAAAAAAACAAAAAAAAAAACAAAACACAATAGAAAACGTTGATTGCATAACAATGCGCAAGAAAGTTCCAGACACTGTTTACAACTGGACGATCCTATTAAGATGTCAAAATCAGCCTCCCCCCCCCCCCCCTCTCGACTGTTCATATCACTAAGCATTACTAATCAGAAATCCCTAAAGGAATAACAGGTGAATGCCAAAGTAGAAAACAGGTGGGCTGTCGCAGACGTATGTCAGCCTTTTGTTCATCCTCCCACCCCCCTGCCCTCCCCCGGTGCTTTATTGGCAAGGAGATTGTTTAAAAACATCAAGGGTCTGGCCAAGCAATTGTTTGACAGCCTCCCTGGCCACACCTAACAAAAGGCAGCCATGTTGGGTGGCTAGGACTCAAAAGCGCGACCGTACGGACACAAGTTCAGGTAACTCGACGCTTATCCGATTACAGGGTACCGATACCCCAGCTACCTTTTTGCCACACGGGAAATGGTAGTGAATCGAGGCCGGATCTCACGCTCGTGAGTGCTGATCTGGCTGCTAGCACCTCTATGGAAGTCTTGGGCGATGTTGGGAGTGATCATTTGCCCGTGTTGGTCACTATCAATATAGGAAAAGCAAGCAGCGAACCTTCCGGGCCCAGGAAGTGGATCTACTCGAAGGCACGATGGGACGAGTACAGAGTGCGCACCGATCGCGCTCTTGAAGAAGTGCTTATCGAGACTGGGCCTATCGACTCAGTGTATGGTACGATGGTCAAAGCCATACTAGGGGTTGCCAGAAAGACGATACCAAGGTCACATGAGAAGCGCAAGTTCAGACCGTTTTGGACAAAAGCCCTAGGAGAGTTGGTCCGCAAAAGGAGGGCTGCTCGCAAGCTCGCGAGCAGGCGGAAGACGGCCGAGAGCCGTCGAGAGTACAACCGTTTAACGGCGGAAGTAAAAGGGGCTATCGCGGAGGCAAAGTTGTCGAAATGGACTGATACATGTGCTGGATTGGACCTTGCGGATAGCCGGCAGGCATGGAACCTAATCAACCACCTTGAGCGAGCTGAGGTAGCTAGCAGAGCACCAGCTTCGTTGGCAAGAGCAGGGGCAGGCCCCATGGTATCGGATACCAAGCGGGCTGAGATGCTCAACCGTCACTTCGTAAGTGTCGGAAAACTGGGTGGAAGAACGAGTGTGTCTGCTGGGCTTGATAAAGTCCGGAAGGCAAACGAACGCCACATGACGGGAGAGGGTGAGGCTAGCACATTCACGGTGCCCTTTACTCGGCAAGAACTGGAGTATGTTTTGAGACGGTGCAAAGCGAAGAAGGCCCCTGGGCTGGATGGGATCAGCAACGAGCTGATCACTCACCTTGGGGCTGGTGGCAAGGGCAAACTCTTGGAGCTCGTAAATCGAACATGGTCTGAAGGTGTCCTACCGAAACAGTGGAGAGAGGCCTTGGTGGTACCCATCTTGAAGAGGAGTAAAGACCCGGGTCAGGCCGAAAGCTACCGACCGATTTCCCTAACATCGTGTGTAGGGAAGGTAGCTGAGAGATTAATCAATAGGAGGCTTGTGAGGTTCCTAGAGGATAATGGACTGGTTACCCCCACTCAAGCAGGCTTCCGTAGCGGAAGAAGCTCGATGGATCAGGTGACGCTCTTGGTCCAGAAAATGGCTGACGGGTTTCAGCGGAAAGAGTCTACACTAGCAGTGTTCCTGGATTTTAAACAGGCCTATGACAAGGTCTGGCGGCCGGGGTTGTTGTTGAAGCTACAGAGGCTAGGAATAGCCTCTAACATGTACAATTGGATCAAAGGGTTTCTATCCCGAAGAACAGTTGCAACTCGTTACGGGAAAGCGGTTTCTCGGAAGCGCGTCCTGGAGCAAGGATTGCCCCAGGGCTCAGCACTGTCCTGTACATTGTTCCTGGCTTTTATCAACGACCTGCCGAACTATCTGGGATGCTCGTCGCTGCTTTTCGCAGACGATCTTGTGGTCTGGTCGACCGGGAGGGAAGCGCGTGCTCTCGAGCGGGCCCTCCAGCAGGATTTGAACGCAGTAGCCTGTTACGCCAAGCTATGGGGTATGGAAGTAAACTGCCTAAAAACAGTTTACTCGCTCTTTACCCTCGGAATCGATATCCTCAAAGATCCGATCGAGCTGAACATTGACGGCCGCGCCCTGGCATGCGACCAGAAGCCGGTCTATCTCGGAGTGACACTGGACCGAAAGCTAACGATGTATGACCATGTGAGGTTAGTCCAAGAGAAAGCATCTTCTAAGCTGAACATTGTCAAGAGACTGGCCAGTACTGGCTGGGGTGCGAAGGCGAGGGTGTTGAGAAATCTTTACCTAGGAGCGGTAAGATCTCAGATCGATTACAGCCTCCCGGTGCAAATCTATGCGTCTGATACTGCTTTGAAGACGTTGGACTCTGTACAAAATCAAGCCCTCAGACTAATATGTGGAACGTTCCGAACCGCCCCGACATCGGCTGTTGAAATCATGGCAAACGTGCCGCCTCTGAATGGGAGAAGGAAAAGGGCCGTTATTACTGCTTACGAGCGGTATAAGCGGTTGGAGGAAAGTTCCCCCCTCAGGATGCTCGTGGATTCCTGGGTGGGAAGAGCTCGGATCTCAATGCAGTCCTTCATGCACCACGCACTGAAGCTCAGCGCAGAGATTGGACTCCCGGTCGACCGCATGCCCATGCGGACGGGAGTGGAACCTCCTCCTCACCTATCTTTCAACCTACCAGAGATACGGGCGAACCTGATGGAAGCAGTCGGACCCAGCGCTTGCCTGACTGAGAGGCGCGCAGCTGCTCTAAGGACGGTACGGGCATACTCGGGATTCGTTGAGGCATACACTGATGGGAGCGCGATCAGTGGTACCGAAGCGCGTTCTGGGTATGGTGCTCTTGTGTCGTACCCGAAGGCAGAAGAAAAACGGGCTGAGCTAAGTGGGCCGTGTGGAGCAATCTGCATCTTTGATGCGGAGATGGAAGCCATCAGAATTGCCGTTGAGGCAATAGGGAAAACGTTCGAAGAAACACCATCTGCTCGTGATGATGTGGTTATCTTCACTGATGCACTTTCAGTTCTCCAAGCCATCGACGGCTTGGGGAGTTGGCCCGAACTGCTTGTCCGACTATTAGCTGCTATTTCCGATCTGATCCTCAGGTACGAGGTGAAGGTCATCTTGCAGTGGATTCCAGGTCATGCAGGAGTCCCTGGCAACGAGATAGTGGATGCCTTGGCCAAGAAGGGATCCCTGACACCCACTCCGGAGGGTCCGTCCACCTTCGCGAGTGCCCGCAGATCAATACGTGAGTGGGAGACAAGACAATGGAACAAGAGTTGGGACGAGTCTGACAAGGGTCGAGGTGTGTGGCAGCAACTAAAACGGCCAAATCGAGCTGATCCGTGGTGGAAGCTCCGCAGGAGAGAACAGGCTACGATAGCCCAGTTCCGTACAGGGCACTGCCCTATTGGTGCCTATTTCGGACGATTTAGGCCCAATTTCGATTCGCGGTGCCGACATTGCTTTGAAGCAGAAGAGACGGTCGAGCATTTGCTTTTAGACTGCCCTGCCTTGCAGGAGGAAAGAGTAGATGGGAATGGTCAACAGTTTGCACCATCCCTTTATGGGAACCTGGCTGTGCTACGTAGTACAAGTGTGTTTGTCCTCCGAATCCTAAGAGATTAGTCTCGATTCGATCACTCCGGTGAGTGAGGTTTAAAGTCTAAAGTCTGGTAACTCGGTCTGAGCTGGTTGTAAAAATAAGTTAATGATGAAATGTGCATTTTCATAAGTAGTGTACAAAGTTATAAGATTAACCCATACTCTCATAGTGTATAAAAAAAAAGTCGTAGGTCTAACTTACATTGTTAGTGCTTATTGTTTTATAACTATAGATTTTACAAGTATTGATATTTATATTTTACAATGCAGTGTTATATGTATTTTAAATAGTAATATGCAGTGCTTTTTTTTTTATCAAAAAATAGGTGCCGGTACTCAGTGATGGATTGCCTAACTTTTAAAGCAGTTTCACATTTTATATTTTAATTCTTATAGAGCGATTGCAATGGGCGTGGCTTAGGTTTTTTAGTGACGTAATTGTGTAAATATTAGCGGCCATCTTGGTGATAATGGCATTAATAAGGAATAAACATTGTGTATTTTAAACCCAAAATATAAGGAATTAGTTTCCTATACATCTTAATATTTATTTGTGATACTCGTCCTTAGTAGTCCGTCCACGATATAAACAAGATCTTAGGCTTTTATAGTTTTTCAATAGCTCTTTTGAAACATTGTAGGCCTACATTTTGCTTTATGCCTTACTTTTACTAACTTTTAGATAGTAAGTAATAGCTAACTTTCGACAATCGACATCTTCAATTAAATATTCGGCACTTATGGAACCTTTCCCATTGATTTTCAATGGTTTAAATTTGACCTTTGAATGTTAATTTACATCGCTTGACAGTGTTTTATATATGTTTTACGTTATATTGTTAAAATGATCACATTTAAAAATAAAACCGTCTTAAAGGCTATAGTAATACGGCTGCCATTTATCACCACTAGACAAAGTAAACACGTGTCACGTGATTGCAATCGCTCTATTGCGCGCAATTTTAAAATAATTCAATTTTAACAAATTAATAATATAATAAATTAATAACAAAGGTTAAAATACAAGAAAAGTAATAATATTTTCCACATATTGAAAAAGGTGCCGGACGCCGTACCGGTGCGTACCGTCACAAAAAAAGCACTGGAGTAATATGTATTTTGAATGAGTATAAAAGGATGTAATGTGTATTGTTTTAATATTATTTGCATATTCTAAGATGTATGCTGTTTTATTTGATGTATTGTAAAAGATCTGTATAGTCATAATATATATATATATATAAATAGATCTCCAATGTCATAGATTATTGCGTCCTATGCTTATCCGTGTTTTTTTCTTGTTGATTTTCTAGTCTTGTATTTTGATTTGGGTTTTCAATTATTTAACGATTTTGGTTTTTACGTTTTTGTTTGGTTAACCCATTCCATGCCTCTTAAAAAAATGGAATTAATTTGAATTTGACTTTCGCATACAAAATATCAACTTGTTTTCATCCCTCACTCTCATGTTTAAAAAGGAATTAATTAGGGTTATGCTATGGTTAGATCATGTTATTGTTAAATTAATTAGGGTTATGCTATGGTTAGATCATGTTATTGTTAAATTAATTAGGGTTATGCTATGGTTAGATCATGTTATTGTTAAATTAATTAGTGTTATGCTATGGTTAGATCATGTTATTGTTAAATTAATTAGGGTTATGCTATGGTTAGATCATGTTATTGTAAAATTAATTAGGGTTATGCTATGGTTAGATCCTAATATTGTTAAATTAATTAAGGTTATGCTATATTTAGATCATGTTATTTTTAAATTAATTAGGGTTATGCTATGGTTAGATCATGTTATTGTTAAATTAATAAGGGTTATGCTATGGTTAGTTCATGTTATTGTTAAATTAATTAGGGTTATGCTATGGTTAGATCATGTTATTGTTAAATTAATTAGGGTTATGCTATGGTTAGATCATGTTATTGTTATATTGGGGTTATGCTATGGTTAGATCATGTTATTGTTAAATTAATTAGGGTTATGCTATGGTTAGATCATGTTATTGTTATATTAATTAGTGTTATGCTATGGTTGTATCATGTTATTGTTATATTGGGGTTATGCTATGGTTAGATCATGTTATTGTTATATTAATTAGTGTTATGCTATGGTTAGATCATGTTATTGTTATATTAATTAGTGTTATGCTATGGTTAGATCATGTTATTGTTATATTAGGGTTATGCTATGGTTAGATCATGTTATTGTTATATTTGGGTTATGCTATGGTTAGATCATGTTACTGTTATATTTGGGTTATGTCGTATTAAAATAAAATGAGAGTTAAAACACAGGCGTAGCCATGAAAGGGGTGGGGGGGGGGGCGCTTGACGTCAGAAATCACCAATTATTTTTTTCCAATGGAGATTTTTTGAATGCTTCTGTTTCTTGTGTGGAGAAATTAAAGTAAATCTAAAGAATTAACCGATTTGTAATACTTGTAGCAGTCTCAAAATTATACCTTTAAAAATGTGTATACAAAATTGTCTATGTACTTACTTTAATATAAATTTATGTAATATAATGTTTTTTTCTAAATTAGAGGAACTTTGGTTTTCCATATGAAAGTTTGTAAACAGGCTACTTCATAGTTTCACCGTGTATTGTCAGTGCAGTTTTTTTTTAAATTAATTTTTAAAACAATAATGAGATATTTTGCTTCATTCGTATTTCTAATCAAACGAATTAAGTTTGTACGTTTTGACTAGTAGGCCTACGTTTTTCACTAGTTTAGGGCACTTATGTGCCCAAATTCCGAATTAGTATGCTGTTGCCCCCACCTAAGACTATTTGCGCCAAACCTAATCCATTTGCACTATCCCCATCCTTGAATCCCCCCCAACCCCGCCCACCATGCACTACCCCCCTCCCTTCCCGCCTTCCTAACTTCTAATCGTCTCCAAGCCAATGCGGTTAGAGTCATCTTTAGGTTGCGTTAAACTGATTGAGGATTAATGTGATGGTTAGACCGACTTAATTAGGATTGGTAAAATGGCAATTCAATTATCTTTAATTACTAACGTCATAACCCGCTTCTTTGAGTATCAGGGTACCAATGAATGATAACAAAATTAAACAATCATTTTATTCCGCAAAAAGTGAAGACATTTTAAATTCTATGTTACCGTAGCATAAATTAAATGTTTGAATTATAAAAGTGGATAAACAACGATAACTCGTACTCAGGATATAGAACAAACAGCATTACTCAAGGCCATAACCTAACACAATCACCCCAAGCCCAATACCACAATCTACTATACACCGTAACTTACATGCCGTAACCGAACACCATAACCAGGATAGCCTAACACTATAACCTACCATCTTAAAATAACACCATAATCTAGCACCATAATCTAAAGCCTTAACCTAACACAATAACTTAAGACCCAACCTTAATCTAAAAATTATCTAATACCCTAACCCAACACCATAATCTTAACACAATACGTGACACCATAATTGAACAAACACTTTTTAAAATACAGCAAGTCAATGATATATTTATGTAATACTACAAAAAGTTGTAAAGAAAACTTACTATGAAATGGAGTAAAAAAAAATGCAGTCTAATGTTATCGGTAAGAAATCTGATTTTAAAAAGACGGACAAAAACATTGCTCTTGTCTTTAGTATACACACACATGAAATCACGTGACGCAGGTAAGGTTTGGGCTTATGGAATACTACTCACCGACTTCTGGATTCTCCAGACAATAGTCCGGGGATGATTCCAGGTAAACCAGATCCCACCGTGTAGGTTTCTTGTGGTTTTTATTGGCCACTATTAGGCTGGCCCCGTTCTGCTTCATCATGACCAGTGTGGCCCCGTTATATCGAGTCTTTAAATGAGATCCCACCAGGCGAAACTCTTGCATGGCCTGCCAACAGGTGCGGAGAGTACAGGAACCACTCACACCGTGACATTTACATTCCAACTTCTGGAACTTTTTGATGGCCTGGAGAAAGCAATAATAATCTCATATTTTGATGGCCTGAACAATGTAATGACATAAATAAAAATCTCATATTTTGATGGCCTGAACAATGTAATGACATAAAAAATAATCTCATATTTTGATGGCCTGAACAATGTAATGACATAAATAATAATCTCATATTTTGATGGCCTGAACAATGTAATGACATAAATAATAATCTCATATTTTGATGGCCTGAACAATGTAATGACATAAAAAATAATCTCATATTTTGATGGCCTGAACAATGTAATGACATAAATAATAATCTCATATTTTGATGACCTGAACAATGTAATGACATAAAAAATAATCTCATATTTTGATTGCCTGAACAATGTAATGACATAAATAATAATCCATCTTTTGATTGCCTGAACAATGTAATGACATAAATAGTAATATCATATTTTGATGGCCTGAACAATGTAATGACATAAATAATAATCTCATATTTTGATGGCCTAAACAATGTATGACATAAATAATAATCTCATATTTTGATGGTTTGAACAATGTAATGACATAAATAATAATCTCATATTTTGATGGCCTGAACAATGCAATGACATAAATAATAATCTCATATTTTGATGGCCTGAACAATGTAATGACATAAATAATAATCTCGTATTTGGTTTACTGTTCTGTGTCAAACAATGAGCATTTTGTAGAACTTTTTATTTAGTCTGTTTCTTACAGTGTTAGTTTTTTTTAACTAAGACTATAGCCTAACAGTGATAGTAAATATATTAGCTTTTTGCCTTAACTTAACAATAATTCTGTCTTAACCATAACTCACTTTTCTATGTCCAACACATACACTTACGTTAAAAACAAAAGTTTAACTTAACATTTTAAAAGTTTGTTTCGTTAAGTTTGCTTGTAACTCAATGATACACCAGCAAAGCATTGGAGTCTAAATCCTGTAAGGCCGGAGTTTTTTCCGGGACGAAGGGTCTTTCCGATACAAATAGTCCACCAAAATATCCAACATTCTTGTGGGAAAGCAAATACATATATACCATATTTGGCTAGCAAATAAATTCTAAAATAGTGGTTTTCTGATATATCTGTGTATCTTGTATTGTAAAACGTGTTTATATAGTTTCAATGAAGCTAAGATATTGCGTTCATTGTGCAAAGTTTTGTTATTTCTGTGCCTTCAATACTATGCATCTGACTATATCCTAATATCTACAAGCTTACCCGCCGTCCTGCTCTATTATTATGTAAGTTCATCAAGGCGCGTCCATCTCTCTGTTTTCCTTCCCTGGAGTCGGTAAACATGCGAGTGAATGTCGTCCCGTACTGGACATTGTCCGAACATCCTCCCCAGTCAAACATGCCCTTTTTGTCTTGACTTGACCCCCTCTTGGTGGGGTCACACGCACAGTTGCTCAGCTGACCTCTGCTGCAGGATTTGGTGATGGCGTGCACAACGCCTGCGGAGGTAATGGCGTGGATGTAGGCGACTTCACGACTTCCTGTGGAGAAATACAAATACAGCATAAGACATACGTGACTTCACGACTTCCTGTGGAGAAATACAAATACAGCATAAGACATACGTGACTTCACGACTTCCTGTGGAGAAATACAAATACAGCGTAAGACATACGTGACTTCAAGATTTCGTGTGGAGAAATACAAATACAGCATAAGACATACGTGACTTCACGACTTCCTGTGGGGAAATACAAATACAGCATAAGACATACGTGACTTCAAGACTTCGTGTGGAGAAATACAAATACAGCATAAGACATACGTGACTTCACGACTTCCTATGGCGAAATACAAATATAGCATAAGACATACGTGACTTCACGACTTCCTGTGGAGAAATACAAATACAGCATAAGACCTACGTGACTTCAAGACTTCCTGTGGAGAAATACAAATACAGCATAAGACATACGTGACTTCACGACTTCATGTGGAGAATACAAACACAGTATAAGATATGAGTGACTTCCCGACTAGGAGTTGCAACATGCCAACGTAAGACTAAAGCGACTTGCCAAACTTACTGGAGGATAATGCCAACGTATAGTAGGATTTTGTAGGACTTGAGGATGCCCCTGAGTCTACCCAGCTCTGATGGGTACCTGACACAAATCGGGGTAAAGTAAAGGCGGCTGGGCATTGTGCTGGCCACACATCTCCTCGTATGCCGTGGCCACAGAAACTGGTGAACGCTGCTTCACCAGCCCTATGATCATTTTGTTCCGAAGGGTAATTTACTTACTTTACGTACTTATTGTAGGATAAAATCGATTATAAAACACAGGAAGTTTAATGGCAATTTTTACTAACATCAATGCATTCTCTCATTTTTATTCGCTCTTAACTCTTAAGCAAACGTTTGAAAACCTCGTCCAAAACTAAAAGCTCTTTCGACTAACAATGTAAATACATATAGTAGGTCTATAGTTTACCTTGAGGGTAAGAATTAATTTTGTTAGTCATATTGTTAAAGGTGCACTAGTAGAGAACAAGAGCCAGAAAACATGTAGAACTTAATTGACACATTCATATGAAAGTGACAGGAAAAGTAATTCACTCCAAATAGATTTTCACTCATTACCGAAAGACTTTACCGTGTGCCGCCATCACTATTCAACCAGCTAAAAGTCATGATTCCCAGATGAGAATCTTCATTAAATCTCAGGCTTCTGTGAGATTATCAGCTCTGACACTGATATTATAAGTCGTATCAAACAGATTTTTTTTTCTTTCTAATTCAAAGTTTTTGTTAAGAAAATTATAAGAAGCGTGAAAGATTGTAGATTAGTTGATCAAGAAATAATAACTTGTTTTGTTGTTGAATAAATTATGAATAGAAAATATTTGATTTGGAAATCACTGGTAACCAAAGATTTGAAAATAAATGTATTTAACTTAATAAACTGTTGTGGCTACGTGGTAAAAACAAACAAATAGTTTTATGGCTGTGTGGGCCAAGAGTTTAAGAATCACTGGTGTAAAGTCAGAGTACATAATATTTCAATAGCTATACCTCTTAGTATAACTTTACCAAATATACTCGTGTCTCGGTCAACGGTGCTACAGTTCCAACGCTGATTTCTGAAGTGGTACTGGCACTCCTCTATGCCAAGCTTGGCGCCCTCGCCCAAGGATACCATGACGTCAGGATGGTGACGACATAACCTCCTTTGGCGCCCCTCTAGACCTGGGATATTGGAGCATTCGACATTGGTTCCTAAATTTTGAATGTTGCGTTGACTGATAAACCTGGTGGAATGAAGAGAACATTTGAAAAACTAAAAAAAAAAACAGACAGTAAGCTAAATGTAGAACATAAATTATGAATACTCTGGGGAAACTACTTTAGATAAACACAAGGTCTGAATAAAAAACAACGGGCAAGTCAGTTTAATAGCCAGCTTAACTAATCTTAACCAAACAATAATAAATCCATCGCATGTATAATAGCAAGCTTAACTAATCTTAACTAAACAATAATAAATTCATCGCATGTATAATAGCCAGCTTAACTAATCTTAACTAAACAATAATAAATCCATCGCATGTATAATAGCCAGCTTAACTAATCTTAACTAAACAATAATAAATCCATCGCATGTATAATAGCTAGATAGCTAGCTTAACTAATCTTAACTAAACAATAATAAATCCATCGCATTTATAATAGCCAGCTTAACTAATCTTAATTAAACAATAATAAATCCATCCCACGTATAATAGCTAGCTTAAGGTTAAAGTTAATATTTGTTGTTGTTTTGCTGGGATGAGTATTATGGTTTGGGTTACGTTTTAAGTTTGAATGGAAGTTAAAAAAAGTGTTAAAATGTTTGTTGCCGTTTTTATTGTAAATAAGCATTTTGAGTTTACAGTGGTGATTCTAACATTATCACAAAGTCTACCTTAACACCAGAACATACATAGATATTCTTTGATCTGACTAAACATACATAGATATTCTTCGATCTGACTAAATAAAAACTAAAATTTTACTACTTCGTCTGCCTCTAATAATAACAAAATACACCAACTGATTGCAATATCTTTCACATTCTTGTCATTTAAGTTAACAATGTGAGGTAATTTACTTGCAGGGGATAGTGTGGTCTAAACACTTCAAGGCCAGTGTGAAATTACTGCCCAAATATTCGAATTAAAAGACATTCCTTAATTTTACTCGCCTTACTAGAGTAGACAGTCCAACATGCGCATTCGAGCTGTCGCGTTAAGACTACTCAAGACTTTTTTGTTTTGAAAATTTTAATTTATACAAAACTGTAGCAGGCAGCAGGTAATTGTAAAATCTCATCACTCTATCAGAGTAGAGTTAGAGAGAGAAGCAGGGGAGCGATAGAGAGGAAGATGAGAGAGGAGATAGACAGAAGGCGAGTTAAAGAGAGGACAAAGTTAAAAGATAAAATAGACAGTCCTGGCGATGAGAGATGCCCAGACAGCGGCGGAAGTGAATAAAGCCGCTGCCAATAAACACTGGACCTTTGAAGACTAAACCCATTGATAGATATATATACATGGACTCGCCCATACATTATACCAGGGTTGGATTACCAAGAATTTCAGGTGGAGTCGAAAACCCATCGTGTTAGACGAGTTGTATAGAAATCAAACTGTGCAAGCAAAGAAGTGTCTTGTTCCCTTCTCCACTTTAAAGTCCATTTTTATAATTTACGTATACTTTATATAACGAGACACACAATGGTCCAATATTTTATAACCAAAACACAATGGTTCAATATTGTATAATTAGACGCACTGGTGTAATATATTATAACCAGACACCGACGGGTCCAATATTTTATAACCAAACACATATTGGTCCAATATTTTATAACCAGACACATTGGTCCCATATTTTATATTCAGACACACACTGGTCCAATATCTTAGAAACCAGACACATTGGTCCAATTTTTGATAATTGATTACACTGATGAAATTGATCTAATGTTTTCAATGTTTAAAAATCCCTACAATGTCTTGATCATCTATAGGTGCCAACTTTTGTGTCCTGTTATTTGCCAACGCTAATTTGTCTTTTTTCTTCTATAGTTGCCAACTTTTGTGTCCTGTTATTTGCCAACGCTAATTTGTCTTTTTTCTTCTATAGTTGCCAACTTTTGTGTCCTGTTATTTGCCAACGCTAATTTGTCTTTTTTCTTCTATAGTTGCCAACTTTTGTGTCCTGTTATTTGCCAACGCTAATTTGTCTTTTTTCTTCTATAGTTGCCAACTTTTGTGTCCTGTTATTTGCCAACTCTAATTTGTCTTTTTTCTTCTATAGTTGCCAACTTTTGTGTCCTGTTATTTGCCAACGCTAATTTGTCTTTTTTCTTCTATAGTTGCCAACTTTTGTGTCCTGTTATTTGCCAACTCTAATTTGTCTTTTTTCTTCTATAGTTGCCAACTTTTGTGTCCTGTTATTTGCCAACTCTAATTTGTCTTTTTTCTTCTATAGTTGCCAACTTTTGTGTCCTGTTATTTGCCAACTCTAATTTGTCTTTTTTCTTCTATAGTTGCCAAATTTTGTGTCCTGTTATTTGCCAACTCTAATTTGTCTTTTTTCTTCTATAGTTGCCAACTTTTGTGTCCTGTTATTTGCCAACTCTAATTTGTCTTTTTTCTTCTATAGTTGCCAACTTTTGTGTCCCGTTATTTGCCAACTGTAATTTCTCTTTTTTCTTCTTCGTCCCACGAAAGAACTGACAAAAGATCATTAAATGAATATAGTAAGATATTTCAAATTTTAATATAAGTTCATAAATAAAAAAACTGTTTTGAGGTAGGCCTGATGTTTCTGTAGGCTGGCAGCATAAGGTGGTCAGGTTCTTAAGGGGATAAGGTTATTAAAATGCTAAGCTATTACATAAGGATCCATTACATTTCAGCTTGCGGGCATTATCTTTGTTCATGAAAACAAACAACTGCAGTGCCCCCCCCCCCATACAAATATCCTACCCCTCACTTCTTGTACCTTTAATCTGAGCCAGTGAACATTCAATCATGTGCTAACTCTATCATCTGACTGTATGTTTCAATCACGTGCTAACTCTATCATCTGACTGTATGTTTCAATCATGTGCTAACTCTATCATCTGACTGTATGTTTCAATCATGTGCTAACTCTATAATCTGACTGTATGTTTCAATCATCTGACTGTATGTTTCAATCATCTGACTGTATGTTTCAATCATGTACTAACTCTATCATCTGACTGTATGTTTCAATCATGTGCTAACTCTATCATCTGACTGTATGTTTCAATCATGTGCTAACTCTATCATCTGACTGTATGTTTCAATCATGTGCTAACTCTATCATTTGACTGTATGTTTCAATCATGTACTAACTCTATCATCTGACTGTATGTTTCAATCATGTGCTAACTCTATCATCTGACTGTATGTTTCAATCATGTGCTAACTCTATCATCTGACTGTATGTTTCAATCATGTGCTAACTCTATCATCTGACTGTATGTTTCAATCATCTGACTGTATGTTTCAATCATCTGACTGTATGTTTCAATCATGTACTAACTCTATCATCTGACTGTATGTTTCAATCATGTGCTAACTCTATCATCTGACTGTATGTTTCTATCATCTGACTGTATGTTTCAATCATGTGCTAACTCTATCATTGACTGTATGTTTCTATCATCTGACTGTATGTTTCAATCATGTACTAACTCTATCATCTAACTGTATGTTTCAATCATGTACTAACTCTATCATCTGACTGTATGTTTCAATCATCTGACTGTATGTTTCAATCATGTACTAACTCTATCATCTGACTGTATGTTTCAATCATCTGACTGTATGTTTCAATCATGTACTAACTCTATCATCTGACTGTATGTTTCAATCATGTGATAACTCTAAAATCTGACTGTATGTTTCAATCATGTGCTAACTCTAAAATCTGACTGTATGTTTCAATTATGTGCTAACTCTAAAATCTGACTGTATCTTTCAATCATGTGCTAACTCTAAAATCTGACTGTATGTTTCAATCATGTGCTAACTCTAAAATCTGACTGTTTTTTCAATCATGTGCTAACTGTACGTTTCAGTCATGTGCTAACTCTATCATCTGACTGTATGTTTCAATCATGTGCTAACTCTATCATCTGACTGTATGTTTCAATCATGTGCTAACTCTATCATCTGACTGTATGTTTCAATCATGTGCTTACTCTAAAATCTGACTGTATGTTTCAATCATGTGCTAACTCTAAAATCTGACTGTATGTTTCAATCATGTGCTAACTTTAAAATCTGACTGTATTTTCAATCATGTGCTAACTGTATGTTTCAGTCATGTGCTAACTCTATCATCTGACTGTATGTTTCAATCATGTGCTAACTCTATCATCTGACTGTATGTTTCACTTGGGTTTGACACAAGCCGTTTGTCTGATTGGGTTTGAGATTGTGTTTAGATTTGGGTTGTTGGAAAGTCTCTTCCTCCCCCCCCCCCCTTCACACATTCACCCACCCCTGCTCACCATCCCAGAAGTCAACGGGTGCTACAACTGCAGACTGGCTGCCAAATATGACACAGTGTGAACATGGCGGCTACGATCAAGGTGAGTACCCAGCCATTATGATGGATGGTTAGAAGGTGAGGGTAAAGCTGATGACGTGCAGAAAAACAAAGTAACTACGAAACCTGGTGTTCTTCATGACTTTGAATATATGCACCACTGTATATGTTCAACCCACACAGATTATTTGCAGTACACCGATGTTTTTTTTTTGTTTCAGTTGGCATCAACTTCCCCCTCCCCCCCCCCCCCCCCCCCCCCGCCATACAATGACAAAACTAATTAGATTTGGCCAATGATTTATGTGTCTGTGAGGATGGAGCAGAAACTGACACTGAAACATATATATTATACACAACGTTCACCTGCCAGTTCTTTCCGTTCATGCAACAGTAACTAGTGATCGACATTTCCAACAGTTTTACACGATATGAATGATAGCGTGGCCAATACACTATACAGTTAACGTTACATTTCCCGAGACCACGTATCAACAACCCCTGAGAAATCTTAAAGAAAGGGATAACTATATCATGCTAAAATGGTTTTATTTATTGAGAAGATGAGCTGTGGACGTGGGGTGGGGACCGGTGGTGGGGACCGGGGGTGGGGACCGGGGGTGGGGACCGGGGGTGGGGGTGGGGTGAGGAGACACAAATACAACGTCAATCAACAATCAATCTTTGAACTCAATTCGCATACTGCGTACTCGGAATTGCGTGGACTATACAATTCTCAATTGGAACTACAGCGTCTCTATTCAATAAAATAAATCTACTTAAACATTTTCTACATCATACGCTGTGTAGGCATATCTCTTGTTGAAATAAAATTGTTGAAAATATATGCAGAAAGCAAATCGTAACTATAAATATATTGAGTCACTAGGACAAACGTTAGAGACATTTGAATGTGAATTGAATGTAAGGGTTTCAATAACATTACAATACACGAATTAGAAAACATTACAATACACGTATTAGAAAACATTACAATACATGTATTAGAAAACATTACAATACACGTATTAGAAAACTTACAATACATGTATTAGAAAACATTACAATACACGTATTAGAAAACTTACAATACACGTATTAGAAAACTTACAATACACGTATTAGAAAACTTACAATACACGTATTAGAAAACTTACAATACACGTATTAGAAAACTTACAATACACGTATTAGAAAACTTACAATACACGTATTAGAAAACTTACAATACACGTATTAGAAAACTTACAATACACGTATTAGAAAACTTACAATACACGTATTAGAAAACATTAAAATACACGTATTAGAAAACTTACAATACACGTATTAGAAAACATTACAATACACGTATTAGAAAACTTACAATACATGTATTAGAAAACATTACAATACACGTATTAGAAAACTTACAATACACGTATTAGAAAACTTACAATACACGTATTAGAAAACTTACAATACACGTATTAGAAAACTTACAATACACGTATTAGAAAACTTACAATACACGTATTAGAAAACTTACAATACACGTATTAGAAAACTTACAATACACGTATTAGAAAACTTACAATACACGTATTAGAAAACTTACAATACACGTATTAGAAAACTTACAATACACGTATTAGAAAACTTACAATACACGTATTAGAAAACATTACAATACACGTATTAGAAAACATTAAAATACACGTATTAGAAAACTTACAATACATGTATTAGAAAACTTACAATACATGTATTAGAAAACATTAAAATACATGTATTAGAAAACATTAAAATACACGTATTAGAAAAACTTACACGGAGCAGTAAGAAGATATGAACTAGATTAATTCAAACTGAACAATAGATGACAGTTGGCTGAATCTTGAAGCTGGACAAGATATTTAATAACACATCTTGTAAAAGACTAGTGGGGGTTTAGTATAGGTGGCCCTGAACCAGACACGTTTGAGTACGTCAAAAGTTTCAACAATTTACAGATAACGTTTTGCTTAATGAAAATATTATCATCATAGCACTGTTGCTTTGGAAATTCCGAATTAAAAATCTTATTTTCGAAACTTTGGATAGAAAAAATTGCATTGGGAATCTTGCATTAGAAAATCTGGCATTGGCATATCTTGCAATGGACATTTTGAGACAAATTTAAATGCCACGGGACAAGACCACGTACAATAAGTTGATACCCTGAGCATTGGCCCGTCCCGGGGATGAAACGGGAGAGGCCAAATTATGACTTCATAAGTTACTGATTTCATTCATCTTTGACTCCATATAACAATGACGCCATGAAGCGATGACTCCATTAAACAATGACGACATGAATTGATGACTCATTGAATCAATAATGCAATGAAGCCAAGACTGCTTGAAGCAATGACGCCATAAAGCAATGACTTTATAAGGCAATGAATCCTTGAAGAGACGACTCCGAGAAGCAATGACTCCATGAAGTGATGAATCCATGAAGTGATGAATCCATGAAGTGATGACTCCATGAAGTGATGAATCCGTGAAGTGATTAATCCATGAAGTGATGAATACATGAAGTGATGAATCCATGAAGTGATAAACCCATGAAGTGATGAATACATGAAGTGATGAATACATGAAGTGATGAATCCATGAAGTGATGAATCCGTGAAGTGATGAATCCGTGAAGTGATGAATCCATGAAGTGATGAATCCATGAAGTGATGAATACATGAAGTGAAGAATCCATGAAGTGATGAATCCATGAAGTGATGAATCCATGAAGTGATGAATTCATGAAGTGATGAATACATGAAGTGATGAATCCATGAAGTGATGAATCCGTGAAGAGATGAATCCATGAAGTGATGAATTCATGAAGTGATGAATCCATGAAGTGATGAATCCATGAAGTGATGAATCCATGAAGTGATGAATCCATGAAGTGATGAATCCATGAAGTGATGAATCCATGAAGTGATGAATCCGTGAAGTGATGAATCCGTGAAGTGATGACTCCGTGAAGTGATGACTCCATGAAGTGATGAATCCATGAAGAGATGAATCCATGAAGTGATGAATCCATGAAGTGATGAATCCATGAAGTGATGAATCCATGAAGTGATGAATCCATGAAGTGATAAATCCATGAAGTGATGAATCCATGAAGTGATGAATCCGTGAAGTGATGAATCCGTGAAGTGATGACTCCGTGAAGTGATGACTCCATGAAGTGATGATTTCATGAAGTGATGAATCCATGAAGTGATAAATACATGAAGTGATGAATACATGAAGTGATGAATACATGAAGTGATGAATACATGAAGTGATGAATACATGAAGTGATGAATCCATGAAGTGATGAATCCATGAAGTGATGAATCCATGAAGTGATGATTACATGAAGTGATAAATCCATGAAGTGATGAATCCATGAAGTGATGAACCCATGAAGTGATGAATCCATGAAGTGATGAATCCATGAAGTGATGAATCCATGAAGTGATGAATACATGAAGTGATGAATACATGAAATGATGAATCCATGAAGTGATGAATACTAGAAGTGATGAATCCATGATGTGATAAATCCATGAAGTGATGAATCCATGAAGTCATGAATCCATGAAGTGATGAATCCATGAAGTGATGAATCCATGAAGTGATAAATCCATGAAGTGATGAATCCATGAAGTGATGAATCCGTGAAGTGATGAATCCGTGAAGTGATAAATACATGAAGTGATGAATACATGAAGTGATGAATCCATGAAGTGATGAATCCATGAAGTGATGAATCCATGAAGTGATGAATCCATGAAGTGATGAATCCATGAAGTGATGATTACATGAAGTGATAAATCCATGAAGTGATGAATCCATGAAGTGATGAACCCATGAAGTGATGAATCCATGAAGTGATGAATCCATGAAGTGATGAATCCATGAAGTGATGAATACATGAAGTGATGAATACATGAAATGATGAATCCATGAAGTGATGAATACTAGAAGTGATGAATCCATGAAGTGATAAATCCATGAAGTGATGAATCCATGAAGTCATGAATCCATGAAGTGATGAATCCATGAAGTGATGATTACATGAAGTGATAAATCCATGAAGTGATGAATCCATGAAGTGATGAACCCATGAAGTGATGAATCCATGAAGTGATGAATCCATGAAGTGATGAATCCATGAAGTGATGAATACATGAAGTGATGAATACATGAAGTGATGAATCCATGTAGTGATGAATACATGAAGTGATGAATCCATGAAGTGATAAATCCATGAAGTGATGAATCCATGAAGTGATGAATCCATGAAGTGATGAATACATGAAATGATTAATCCATGAAGTGATAAATCCATGAAGTGATGAATCCATGAAGTCATGAATACATGAAGTGATGAATACATGAAGTGATGAATACATGAAGTGATGAATCCATGAAGTGATGAATCCATGAAGTGATGAATCCATGAAGTGATGAATCCATGAAGTGATGACTCCATGAAGTAATGAATTTATGAAGTGATGAATACATGAAGTGATGAATACATGAAGTGATGAATCCATGAAGTGATGAATCCATGAAGTGATGAATACATGAAGTGATGAATCCATGAAGTGATAAATCCATGAAGTGATGAATCCATGAAGTGATGAATCCATGAAGTGATGAATCCATGAAGTGATGAATCCATGAAGTGATGAATCCATGAAGTGATGAATACATGAAGTGATGAATCCATGAAGTGATGAATCCATGAAGTGATGAATCCATGAAGTGATGAATCCATGAACTGATGAATCCATGAAGGGAGATGAATCCATGAAGTGATAAATCCATGAAGTGATAAATCCATGAAGTGATGACTTCATAATGTAATGACTCCATAAGGCAATGACTCCATGATGACTAATCATAGAATAGTCTAGTACAAGAGTTGACAACCTACGGAACGAGTGCTGGCACGTGAAGCCATTTTCAATGGCACGCGCAATCCACCAACATTGGTAATCAGTCTCTTCTACCAGAAAAGAGTGGCTTGACTTGTTGGCCGTTGGTACGCTGAGTGAATTAGAAATCCTACTTGGGGGCACCATTATCAAAAGGTCTACTGGTCTAGCGGCCGGATGTTTCATTCCCACTCCGAGGTCCTCAGTCTTATATCCTGTTAGGTCGACATTTCCCCCCTGCACATGATTTTTACCCTTCTTAGATATGATCTGTTTATTGTACTAGCCACACAATTCTCTTGTATTCAATGTGCAATGAAACTACAACACTCTGCTCTGAAGTTTCAAAAATATTCTTAAGAATAGTCCATCCATCAAGCTAAGAAATTTAAAAAAATATAAAGACTGTTTCGTAAGACGTGTTGCCAACTTCTGCACTGTTCAATCCTCCATAGACTATATATAAAAAAAACACACCAGGGATGTCATGTTTTGACGGCTATATCCTGTCGTCTGCTGTACAATGGAACCAGTTGCTCTCAATGTGGGGACGCTCTGTTTACATGATCGTCTGTTATTCTAATTGTTTAATTGTTTGATTGCTCCTGTTGGCTTTTTAGACTGCCTAAATCATGAGAGTGTCAGAAGCTAAGATTCCAAGATAGGCTGGCTCCTCTCCAAGAATCCGACTTCCATTAGGTCACAGCGGGGTGAGGTGTAACAATGAGTTGAAAGCACGATCCTCATACAATAGGAATTACCGTGTGGGACTAAAGCTTCATTACTATGCCAAGCAACTATGGATATCTATGACAAACAAAGAAGGATCACCTGTTTTACATAAATATGTACAATATAGATCGACAGAGAAAGTTTGAAAGCCAGACAATAGACTCACGGACAGACCGACAAAAGAGTAGACGGACGGTCAGACAGACGGACATAATGATAGATAAACCGATAGAAGACATAAGGACAGACGGGCAGAAGGAAAAACGGATTGACAGACAGATGAACAGACTGGCGAAAGTAACAGCAGACAAAAAGACGGTAAGACAGGCAGACACATGGACAACAGACGGACAGACAGATATAAAGACGGACGGACAAAAGACGGGCAGACATACGGACAGACAGACATAAAGAACTCGATAGAGAAATCATATAACTAAATAGATAGTCAGGATGATGTATAGCCTGACAAAGATGCACCGTGGGACGTACGGATATATAGATAGATAAACAGACACACCACATTTATTCTTCTCAAATTTATGATTGATTAACTTATGACATTTAAACAGCGCTCATGTTCAGACAGATTATTCATTGTCTTTGTCTTATCTCTATCCTATTTACAACAACACACACACGCAAACAAGTAATATATGTATTCATTTTTTACTTGCTTCCAAATCTGTCGTGTCATTTCTCCCCATCCTGTGCCAACATCTATCAATAGTTCCAGTTATTTCCATTTCCATTAGTGCCAACTCTATCATCTGAACTCATACGCCATCACATATTTCTTGTAGGGTGGTTTTAAAATATATATAGGCTTCAGCAATTAAACAACGTCATGAGTATTAAGTGATGGTTGTGAGGGCGCAGGAGGTGCCACGACGCCACTTCCCATCCCGAATGTGACAGATATGGGGTGCTAAAAGTCGGTAATATGGGGGTGGGGGTGGATAGGACTTCTTGGTAATCGATCTCTCCCCCCCCCCACCCCAACATGCGATATTCTTATAAATTCTCTATGTACCTTACATTCATTAATATTCATATCTTCTGTTTCAGCTACATCTACTTCATATTCAGGACAAACATGCATTTTAAAATAATCTTTCAAACTTTTCTTGTTTTGTTTCTTATTACAACTGGTTACTATTACACTAGTATATTCTTTACTTGTACTTTTTTTTTACTTTTATTTATTTTACCATTAACACAAATTGATTACAAATTATGTTGTTGCTTTTTCGACTTAAAAGACTGTATTTAAAAAGATGTTTAATTTAAATAGATGTTTTAATTTTGTCACTTTTGAAAATTAAATAAAATGAAACAATTTTTTACGGACTTAACTTATTTAATGTTACCAAAAATATATTTGTGCATTTGTGTACACTGTCGACCATTAACTGATAATTAACTATTACATAAACTAACAAGCAGGATTATTGCTTTGTTCAAGTCTAACATAGAAGGAACTAACCGTGCCAACGTAGCCTACACTTAACAAGTTTTAAGTAACTGTCAGTTTCACTATTCCTTTCTTTTGTCCGTATAATTTACGGACACTGTTAAAGTAGCTTTTTTAAAAAAATTGACACAGGCCTACTGAACAAGACGAAAAGTAAAAGCATATATTTTCGAGCACGTTGTTCAATAGTAAGTACATCACTTTCCCTTTCACTATTCTAACCCTATAATACCCATCTCTAAAATCCTAATCCTCCTGTGGGACAAATCTTCCACTATCGACTCTTAAATCTCATTTTGCCCCGTTAAACTACTGGAATTTCAGTGCCAGTCTGTAGCGTCTTAGGCAATGTCATTATTTATAGCATTCACAACTAAGTGGTAAAAAAAAAATAGCGGAAAAGAAAAGTCTTTCAAATAGCCTTAAGGCACAGTTCAAACTCGGCCTATGTGTCGGTAAATAATTACTGGAAAGTTCAAACTCGGCCTATGTGTCGGTAAATAATTACTGGAAAGTTCAAACTCGGCCTATGTGTCGGTAAATAATTACTGGAAAGTTCAAACTCGGCCTATGTGTCGGTAAATAATTACTGGAAAGTTCAAACTCGGCCTATGTGTCGGTAAATAATTACTGGAAAGTTCAAACTCGGCCTATGTGTCGGTAAATAATTACTGGAAAGTTCAAACTCGGCCTATGTGTCGGTAAATAATTACTGGAAAGTTCAAACTCGGCCTATGTGTCGGTAAATAATTACTGGAAAGTTCAAACTCGGCCTATGTGTCGGTAAATAATTACTGGAAAGTTCAAACTCGGCCTATGTGTCGGTAAATAATTACTGGAAAGTTCAAACTCGGCCTATGTGTCGGTAAATAATTACTGGAAAGTTCAAACTCGGCCTATGTGTCGGTAAATAATTACTGGAAAGTTCAAACTCGGCCTATGTGTCGGTAAATAATTACTGGAAAGTTCAAACTCGGCCTATGTGTCGGTAAATAATTACTGGAAAGTTCAAACTCGGCCTATGTGTCGGTAAATAATTACTGGAAAGTTCAAACTCGGCCTATGTGTCGGTAAATAATTACTGGAAAGTTCAAACTCGGCCTATGTGTCGGTAAATAATTACTGGAAAGTTCAAACTCGGCCTATGTGTCGGTAAATAATTACTGGAAAGTTCAAACTCGGCCTATGTGTCGGTAAATAATTACTGGAAAGTTCAAACTCGGCCTATGTGTCGGTAAATAATTACTGGAAAGTTCAAACTCGGCCTATGTGTCGGTAAATAATTACTGGAAAGTTCAAACTCGGCCAATGTGTCGGTAAATAATTACTGGAAAGTTCAAACTCGGCCTATGTGTCGGTAAATAATTACTGGAAAGTTCAAACTCGGCCTATGTGTCGGTAAATAATTACTGGAAAGTTCAAACTCGGCCTATGTGTCGGTAAATAATTACTGGAAAGTTCAAACTCGGCCTATGTGTCGGTAAATAATTACTGGAAAGTTCAAACTCGGCCTATGTGTCGGTAAATAATTACTGGAAAGTTCAAACTCGGCCTATGTGTCGGTAAATAATTACTGGAAAGTTCAAACTCGGCCTATGTGTCGGTAAATAATTACTGGAAAGTTCAAACTCGGCCTATGTGTCGGTAAATAATTACTGGAAAGTTCAAACTCGGCCTATGTGTCGGTAAATAATTACTGGAAAGTTCAAACTCGGCCTATGTGTCGGTAAATAATTACTGGAAAGTTCAAACTCGGCCTATGTGTCGGTAAATAATTACTGGAAAGTTCAAACTCGGCCTATGTGTCGGTAAATAATTACTGGAAAGTTCAAACTCGGCCTATGTGTCGGTAAATAATTACTGGAAAGTTCAAACTCGGCCTATGTGTCGGTAAATAATTACTGGAAAGTTCAAACTCGGCCTATGTGTCGGTAAATAATTACTGGAAAGTTCAAACTCGGCCTATGTGTCGGTAAATAATTACTGGAAAGGTCAGGCCCGAAATAACTGAGAAACTATGCTCTGAGCAACACTCGTAGTGGGGGGGGGGGGTGTACTTTGCCCACAGCCTCAGAATAAATAGAAATCTGTCAACTACTTATATCTGGACTATTTGATTGGTTAGTCTATGAATGCAGGTGAGATGTATTTTATCATTCAGCAATAAGTAATCAACATATATATATATTTATATTATTATACATATATTTAAAGTGATACAAATGTACACACCTTTAGTATACAACTTATGAACACACCGGTTAGAGCAACAAACATAAAGGTTGGATGAAATTATTTCCAATATAGTTTCCAATGTAGTTCTTTAAATTTTCTTTTTCTATTCTCATTGTGCAGCCATATATCTAGAAAGGTTAAAGAGTTTTATTGAAAGAAACTTGAAGATCCAACGTGTTCACATGTTTATATGTAATCAATTGTTGTAGTTGTATTTTCTAGATTTTTCTAGCTGTAGCTCATGGCTGTATATTCTAGCTGTATCTACTAGCTGTATCTACTAGCTGTACGCTCTAGCTGTATCTTCTAGCCGCACCTTCTAGCTGTATCTTCTAGCTGTACCTTCTAGCTGTATCTTCTAGCTGCACCTTCTAGCTGTATCTTCTAGCTGTATCTTCTACATGTACCTTCTAGCTGTATCTTCTAGCTGTATCTTCTAGCTGTACCCTCTAGCTGTATCTTCTAGCTTTATCTTCTACACGTATCTTCTAGCTGTATATTCTAGCTGTATCTTCTATATGTACCTTCTAGCTGTATCTTCTAGCTGTATCTTCTACATGTACCTTCTAGCTGTATCTTCTAAATGTACCTCCTAGCTGTATCTTCTAGCTGTATCTTCTACATGTACCTTCTAACTGTATCTTCTAGCTGTATCTTCTACATGTCCCTTCTAGCTGTATATTCTAGCTGTATCTTCTACATGTACCTTGTAGCTGTATATTCTAGCTGTATCTTCTACATGTACCTTGTAGCTGTTTATTCTAGCTGTATCTTCTACATGTACCTTCTAGCTGTATCTTCTAGCTGTATCTTCTAGCTGTATCTTCTACATGTACCTTCTAGCTGTATCTTCTAGCTGTATCTTCTAGCTGTATCTTCTACATGTACCTTCTAGCTGTATCTTCTAGCTGTATCTTCTACATGTACCTTGTAGCTGTATATTCTAGCTGTATATTCTACATGTACCTTCTGGCTGTATATTCTAGCTGTATCTTCTACATGTACCTTCTAGCTGTATCTTCTACATGTACCTTCTAGCTGTATCTTCTAGCTGTATCTTCTACATGTACCTTGTAGCTGTATATTCTAGCTGTATCTTCTACATGTACCTTGTAGCTGTATATTCTAGCTGTATATTCTACATGTACCTTCTGGCTGTATATTCTAGCTGTATCTTCTACATGTACCTTGTAGCTGTATCTTCTAGCTGTATCTTCTACATGTACCTTGTAGCTGTATATTCTAGCTGTATCTTCTACATGTACCTTGTAGCTGTATATTCTAGCTGTATATTCTACATGTACCTTCTGGCTGTATATTCTAGCTGTATCTTCTACATGTACCTTCTAGCTGTATATTCTAGCTGTATCTTCTACATGTACCTTGTAGCTGTATATTCTAGCTGTATATTCTACATGTACCTTCTGGCTGTATATTCTAGCTGTATATTCTACATGTACCTTCTGGCTGTATATTCTAGCTGTATATTCTACATGTACCTTCTAGCTGTATATTCTAGCTGTATCTTCTACATGTACCTTCTAGCTGTATATTCTAGCTGTATCTTCTACATGTATAGGGTTGCCATCCGTCCCGATATATCGGGACCGTCACCGTTATGGACTTTCTTATCCCGATAAGACCCAATTTTGTCCCGACTTTGCAAAATGCTGTTACGAGCTTGGCTATAGTACTGAAGTAACGCCATTTTTTAGCGCAACATGTATATGCAGCCTCTGTTAGACTAGTTTTATTTATCTTAAGTCCACAAGTTTATGTTGAAAAGATCGTCTCACAGTTGGCGTTGCATGTTGCGTATCCTGTATCGACGATGCAAGTACCTTCTAGATCTAGCGCCATCATTCAAGAAAATACCAGACTGACTTGCATGGAGTTTTATAAATACGTAAAAGGGAAAAAAGACTAGCTGAAAAAGGTGAAATCTTCCGAAAAATACGATGTATCAACTGCTACTTCTGCCGCAAGAAGATCCACGTAATTGTGTTCTAAATAAAAAGTAATTATCTTTAATACATTTTTACTTCGTTTCTACACCTCCATCTCAGAGTGTCCCGACAAGGTTCCAGTTAGATATTGCAACCCTATACATGTCCCTTCTAGCTGTATATTCTAGCTGTACCTACTAGCTGTATCTTCTAGCTGTACCTACTAGCTGTATATTCTAGCTGTACCTACTAGCTGTATCTTCTAGCTGTACCTACTAGCTGTATATTCTAGCTGTACCTACTAGCTGTATCTTCTAGCTGTACCTACTAGCTGTATATTCTAGCTGTACCTA
Source organism: Anisus vortex (assembly GCA_949126835.1). Classification (NCBI taxonomy): domain Eukaryota; kingdom Metazoa; phylum Mollusca; class Gastropoda; family Planorbidae; genus Anisus; species Anisus vortex. The sequence continues at coordinate 29,689,537 of OX421496.1, read as the reverse complement.
CTAGCTGTATCTTCTAGCTGTACCTACTAGCTGTATATTCTAGCTGTACCTAATAGCTGTATATTCTAGCTGTACCTACTAGCTGTATATTCTAGCTGTACCTACTAGCTGTATATTCTAGCTGTACCTACTAGCTGTATCTTCTAGCTGTACCTACTAGCTGTATCTTCTAGCTGTACCTACTAGCTGTATATTCTAGCTGTACCTACTAGCTGTATCTTCTAGCTGTACCTACTAGCTGTATATTCTAGCTGTACCTACTAGCTGTATATTCTAGCTGTACCTACTAGCTGTATATTCTAGCTGTACCTACTAGCTGTATATTCTAGCTGTACCTACTAGCTGTATCTTCTAGCTGTACCTACTAGCTGTATATTCTAGCTGTACCTACTAGCTGTATCTTCTAGCTGTACCTACTAGCTGTATATTCTAGCTGTACCTACTAGCTGTATCTTCTAGCTGTACCTACTAGCTGTATATTCTAGCTGTACCTACTAGCTGTATCTTCTAGCTGTACCTACTAGCTGTATCTTCTAGCTGTACCTACTAGCTGTATATTCTAGCTGTACCTACTAGCTGTATCTTCTAGCTGTACCTACTAGCTGTATATTCTAGCTGTACCTACTAGCTGTATCTTCTAGCTGTACCTACTAGCTGTATATTCTAGCTGTACCTACTAGCTGTATCTTCTAGCTGTACCTACTAGCTGTATATTCTAGCTTCTTTTATAGCTGACATTGTCTATATTTCTTCAGCTTGCTTTTTATCTCTCTACCATCTTGCAAATAATACACACACACACACACAGACACAGACACACACACACACAGACAGACACACACACACAGACAGACACACACACAGACACACACAGACACACACAGACACACACAGACACACACACACACAGACAGACACACAGACACACACACACATACACACACGGACACACACAGAGACAGACAGACACACACACAGACACACACACACACAGACAGACACACACACACACACACAGACACACACAGACACACACACACAGAGACAGACACACACACAGACACACACACACATACACACACGGACACACACAGAGACACACACATACACATACACACACACAAAGACACACACACAGACACACACACACAGACACACATACAAAGACACATACACACACACACAGACACACACACAGACACACACAAACACACAGACACACACACAGACACACACACACACACACACACACAACTGGATACACACTGACACAGACACACACACACACACAACTGGATACACACTGACACATCGACTTACACATATAGAGACTCACAGACAAACAACACTCAACCACAGAAATATTTCACATTTTGTTCAAGCGACTCACAATTTTTATTTCTCATTAAAGACAAATCAGGCCAAAAGCATGAAAAAAAAACACAACCAATAATCAGTATATTCAGTATAGAAATGATCAGAAGAATTATTTAGAGTTTAGTATTTCTACTGCGTTGTTTCCATTGTTGGATATTTGAATATATTTATTTACTTACCACCAGGAAGCTGAAGCCCCTCCAAATAAAATGATAAAGATGACAAGAATAGAGACTTGTTTGATAAACGTCCAATAAGAACTGAAAGAGTTCATTCTGCGGGTGGCAGGGGTGAAAGCCTTGCATCTCTTAGGTTTCTTCTATCAGACCAGTCCATAACTGAAAGAAAATACAAGTAATAAAATGAAAGTTAAAAATCAAGCGTAATTCATGTATATTTTAGATCTAGTCTAGAACCTGTTAATTTTTTTTTTTTTCCAAGGCTGCGAGAACTGAGCTTAAAGTAATATCAAGTCCAAATAAAACTTTTCTCCTATACAATATTGTTGAATCTTATTTTTCTACCACATGGTCCTATATGCTAACTAAAACGTGCATATCAACAGTGTATATATATCAACAATAAACATATTGCGTATGTAAACAATGTTACAAAAACAAATCCGTGTGTATTCGTCTATAAATTAATATTTATGTGTCATAAATTGAAACAATTGGGCAGCCCCATATTTTCCTACACTTGTCACAAAGCGACATTGTAGTGGAACGAAGAATTATATTTGAAAACTTGAATAGCTTCACCTAAGCTTAAAATCTTTGGAAATGTCATAAAAATGAGTGAATACCTAGATGAGGTCTATCTATATTAGAGTAAAAGAATATTATTGTATAGAAGAAACTCAAACTATAACAGTAATAGCTAAAATTTAAAACAAAAATACCATAAAAACACAGTTTTTATCATATCCCTTTATTTGCAAACTAAGTTTTCCATCATGTAATTAAATGATTGATTGATTACTGGAAATGAAACATATGTATTTAGCGTATTTACGTATCTCATTTTACTAAAATTGAATAATTTAAAAAAAAGCGGAGATGGCGGGTGTAGAACCTGCGTCACCCCGGTTGGAAGCAGACACCACTAGAACACGAAAACCTTGTACAAATTTACAACGAATAGTATATAAGTATATGTGAAAAGTTTATTTACTACCATCTCTTCCGGTAGTGGCAGCCATGTTTTACGTATAATATTATCTACGGTTCGTAAATTGGTCGAAGGATTTCGTGACTATTCCAAAGGCTACGATGCTGAAAATTTGATAGAATGTATTGTTAGTCGGGACAAGTCTGCTGCCCAAGTTTCAGCTCGTTTGGACGACGGGAAGTGGTCGAAAAATTGATGCAAAGTTTTGCTAACAAACATCCGAACAAGCAAGCAAGCAAGCAGACAGACAGAAAATACAAGTTAAAATAAAGGTAGTAAAACAAGAAAACCATAAAAACACAGTTTTTATCATACTCCCTTTATTTGAAAACTAAGTTTACCATCATGTAATTAAATGATTGATTGACTACTGCAACTGAAACATGTACAGAAAAATATATGTGTCGCAAATCTAAAAAATATCTCCTTACTCAGTATGAATTGTTCTAAAAATAATCTCAGCGCATCCTTTTTTTTTATAGCTTTGCGCCGAAAAACTAAAAAAGTTGAACAGGCATTTTAAACGCGAAACCAAAATTTTTCTTATACGTTCCTTTTAAGAAATGAATATTGTCATAAGTATAGTATAATTAAGTTGTTTTAACTGAAAATTTGATAGAATGTATTGTTAGTCGCCACAAGTCTGCTGTCCAAATTTCAGCTCGATTGGGCCACGGGAAGTGGTCGAAAAATGGATGCAATGTTTTCCAAGCAATCAAGCAACCAAGCAAGCAGACAGTAGAAGTTAAAATAAAAGGAGTAAAAAGAAAACCATAAAAACACAGTTTTCATCATACTCCCTTTATTTGCAAACTAAGTTTACCATCATGTAATTAAAAAATATCTGTGTCGCAAATCTCAAAAATATCTCCTTACTCTGTATGAATTGTTCTAAAAATAATCTTAGCGCATAATTTTTTTTTCTAGCTTTGCGCCGAAAAAGTATAAAAAGTTGCACAGGCATTTTAAACGGGAAATCAAAATTTTTCTTATACTATCCTTTTAAGAAATGAATATTGTCTAAGTGTAGTATTATTAAGTCGTTTTAACTGAAAATTTAATAGGATGTATTGTTAGGCGCCACAATTCTGCTGTCCAAATTTCAGCTCGATCAGACTACGGGAAGTGGTCGAAAAATCGAAGCCAATTTTTGCACCATTGCAGACAGACAGAAAGACAGACAGAAAATGCAACTTAAAATAAAGGGAGTAAAAAGCTGCGTCTTACGGTTCACACTATTCCCAACTTATTTGTATCATTGTATGATTTACGTAGTAGAGATAAGTGTCTTACGGTTTATACTATTCCTAACTTATTTGTATCATTGTATGATGTACGTAGTAGAGATAAGTGTCTTACGGTTTATACTATTCTTAACTTATTTGTATCATTGTATGATTTACGTAGTAGAGATAAGTGTCTTACGTTTTATACTATTCCTAACTTATTTGTATCATTGTATGATTTACGTAGTAGAGATAAGTGTCTTACGGTTTAGACTTATAATCATTTCAATCTTTATATTTTGAAACATTATGTCTTCACTTCAAGAAAGCTAATATTTTATAGTGAGCATTCGATAAAGAAACAATATGTCGACAGACGTGTTCTAAACACAAAAATACTCAACTTATAACGGGATGTAAACCCATCACCTTATTTGCGATTGAAGCCTAAAACTGCTTGACCACCAGGACCTATATCTCACCTTATTGTTATCACAATGAAATATTTCTACAAGGTGAACTCGTAATGAAGTTATCCTATAACAAACTATAGGATCATAGGTGTCATTTTTTATGAGACGTGCGTTTACATAAGTGACCCATGTGTACTGTCTAGCGATCTTACATACAATTACACCAAGTGTACCCAAATAAATAAAGCGCTAATATAGAAACGTGTATTTTAGTTCAACTAAATTAACAATATTAGAGCTACCACTATTTCTAAATGACATTCTTTATATGGAAAATAAACATGTCGGAATCGAGCATCGGAGCAGGTAAAATAGTCGATTATCTTTCTATAGGATGACCTTAAGTCTACACACGTTGTTGTCTATCTGACTTATTCGATGTGTGTATTCCCAGCTGGAAGTTGTTCTGGCCACACAATCATCTTCGAATGCTCTAATCCTCTAAAAAAGGGAACTAGGTCTAAGCAACGAAGAAAGTCTTTTTTAATTTTATTTACACTAAGCTTAGATTTAATCACATTTGTGTAACCGCATTAGGAGTAAACCTTTACAAGTCTTAGCGGATAATAAAAAGGTAATTGGAGTAATAACCGCTTAGCAGTCTTCCAAATCTAACGTTTAACTTAATACAATGATAAGTAATGATAACCCCTTTCAGGCTATTGTCTGACCTACGCCACTGCCAATAAGATGATAAGATCAGTGCAAGCGGCTGGGAGTTATTTGTATATTTTCTAGTCCAGACTCATAAAAATGTCTAACTCCGTGGCATCACTGGGTGTCATCAGAAGTCAGGAGCAGACAACTCTCACTGCAGTGTAAATAACTTTTTTTTTTTTTTTTTAAGTTGTCTGCTCTCTGTCCGATTGACCCTGTTGATAGATTCGATCTATTTCTCTGGTCACGTGGCGGGAACGGTATGAGTGTGCGCTACGGAAAGAAAGAGTAGCGGAGGGGAAAGTAAGAAAAGAAAGAAAAACGTGTATTACATTTAAGTGGAGTTTAAACAATGCATTACAAATTTTCTCTTAGTTTCGAACATGAAGACAGCACGAGTAAAAGTGTATCTAATCCCATTGTATGGCTGAATGATTTATTATTCTAGTAGTAATGGTATTGTTATTTAAGTAAAGTATTCCTAGCGATCCGTCAAAAGTTGATCAGTTTCACTGACCTCGGCTTACAATGAAAGTTGTTTGGCCAACACAATTCCCAGGTGTTAAGTTCAAGGATGTCCCTTTGCGTGACGTATTTAAAAAAACTGAATTTACCTACCCATAAAGCTGCATTATTATGTATATACGTTTTTGACACAAGGTTCTTGAAATCGCAATCTTTTGGGAAAGTACGCAATCCCCGGTCTTTGCGATTCTTATAGAAATACATTTGGAGTTAACAACATTTTAGCACTGGAAATATCACACTGGCGCACACACTGGCGCACACACTGGCGCACACACTGGCGCTCACACTGGCGCACACACTGGCGCACACTGACCACGTGAACTAATAGAAATGCAATACTAGACTCAGACCACTGATGTGCATAAGAAGCAATAATCTTCTTTATAGAAGGAGCATCTAAAATGTATACGATAAGATAAGAAGAACTTATCTGTGTTTACAAATTAGATAAAAGTGTTTAGGTCAGATTCTAAACACAATTTATATTAGTTACTTCCGCAATGTTACTCAATAATTAAAAGTTTACTATCAATTATATTCACATTTTAAACATTTAGCGCAAAGTAATAGTTGAACAATATTATGTAATAGTGTAATAAGAAATATTACGTACCGATGTCTGCAAGACCAAACTCACTCATTTTGTTTTTCTAAAATATGTAGAGTAAACATTTACAAATGTTACAAAAGAAACAGGACAAAGGTTTACACACTGTTTTAAAAACTACTTTTAACCTTTATATATATTTTTTTACACTTACTAGTCACATTCGAAGAATGAAGAAAAAAATTGTTGTTAATTGTTTAACTCTACACCGGTGAAATATAACACTGACCAGTTAAAGTTCGTCAATGATGGGATACTTACTGCTTTATTTCTTCTTCCTCTTTGTGTAGATTTAAGTGCTGGTAATTTTCTTGCAATGATTTAAAACAACACTTTATACCTTATAATGAAATTCCAATTAGAAAATCAGGAAAGAAAAAGGCCCCAACAATAACGAACAAAGTGAAATAGATCCGTTGATGAAATTCTTTCACTTGTGAGTTAATTGAAACATTCAAGAAACATTTTCTGACATTAATTCATACAAAAAAAAACACACACATTTCAAACAAGTTGAACCACCGACGACGCTCTGTTCTACTTTATAGATCTCTGCACTTTCTATGTATGTGTGTGTATGTGTGTGTGAGTCGGCTCGGTGTAATGCAGACTGTAACAGCCACCAGACTAAAGGTGTAAATATTCTACTCTGTGATGATTGAGAGTCTACTCAGGTAGGCTGGGTCCACAGTCAGCGGCGGAACAACCGAACAAAAAAAAATCCCACGAAAAATTCATCACTTTTTGGCATTGGAGAATATTAGTCTGTAATTAAATACGAAGAAAAGAAACAAAACATCCTAGATAATATATTCGTGTTTAAGTTCATTTGTTCTTCTGTCATATCTGACATAAAAACTAATTGTGTGCTTCGGAATAAATTATATATAAATAATCTTTACTCTATTGGTAGCGACATTTTAACTAAATGATCTGCACTCTAATGGTAGCCAAGGATATGTACTATAATGGTAGCGAAATTATATCTAAATGATCTTTATTTTAATGGTAGTGAAATTCTATCTAAATGATCTACAATCTAATGGTAGCGAAATTCTATCTAAATGATCTGCAATCTAATGGCAGCGTAATTATATCTGATTGATCTGCAATCTAATGGTAGCGAAATTCTATCTAAATTATCTGCAATCTAATGGTAGCGAAATTCTATCTAAATGATCTACAATCTAATGGTAGCGAAATTCTATCTAAATGATCTGCAATCTAATGGCAGCGTAATTATATCTGATTGATCTGCAATCTAATGGTAGCGAAATTGTCAAACTTTTACTCCTCCTTCTTGTTGCGAATTATAACGGTAGAAATAGTCAGACTGGTAGCTGGGTTGGTATCACAACAAAAGCTTGATGTTTGATCGGGTTGGGTGATTGGGGCTGCATATGGAACTAAGAAACCGTGTCGTCTGGTTCTGTACCCCGCCATCTCTCACTATGACGTCGCTTAGTTGGGCGGAACTTTGCATGATAGAGGTTAGTGTGACAGGGAGTATGGACCCGCCCCTTTCTGTCTGCGCGCACCCGATCTATTTCAAACACTTGGCACTACAGACCCCAAGACTCGCCTATCTAAACCCTCACATAGTTCTATCTAAACTCCAACATTCGCTTATGTCATGTCTGATTAAGGGCGGGGGGGCGGGGCTTTAATCCAGGATATGTCATGGGGAAAACTTTAATCCAGGATATGTCATCGGCAAAACTTTAATCCAGGATAGGTCATGTGGAAAACTTTGATCCAGAATATTCTGTTATGGGGAAAACTTTGTTCCAGAATATTCTGTCATGTGGAAAACATTAATCCAGGATATTCTGCTATGTCTGATGGGAATCCAGGATTCTCCAAATGTCATCAGTAGTGGAAAAGCTAGGAAAATTATTTTTTCACCTGTTAGAATAAAGCTGGTGTCTAACTGTTTTGCTGACCACGCAATCTACTACCCTCATTTGACTCACAATTTGAGACTTTACTACACATACTTGGCCGATTCACGGAACAATAACAATTTCTCTCTCTCTCTCTCTGTCTTGTTCTTATAACTGTTCATTGTAACAATTTCACTCTCTCTCTCTCTCTGTCTTGTTCTTATAACTGTTCATTGTAGCAATTTCACTCTCTCTCTCTCTCTGTCTTGTTCTTATCACTGTTCATTGTTCATTGTTCATTGTTCATTGTTCATTGTTCATTGTTCATTGTTCATTGTTCATTGTTCATTGTTCATTCGCGTTCATGTTATTACTTACCACATACATTGATAGATTTATAGATTCCTTTTGGAGATAAATAATGTATCGAATATAAACTCCTCCATCTTTCTGTCTCTCTTTCTGGTTCATTAAAATAAAAATAATATTTTTTTTCACCTCAAACATCGCCATTTCAATCAAATTGATCTAATGTGCCACAAGTATTCCTACAAGACAGGTGTTTATGTCTTCTTTCATTTCTTCAACTCAACAGACATTATCCCCTCCCCCACCCCCCGAGTATTGTTCTTAAAGTATTTCCACTCTTCTCTCCATTTCACTCTTTGTCTTTCTCAGCCTCTCAGCCTCTCAGCCTCTCAGCCTCTCAGCCTCTCAGCTTCTTTACTTCTCTCTAATGTCTCCTTCTCTGTTTCTCACTATCCTTCCGTTTCCATCTTTTCTTATTTCTCTCTCCTTTTGTCATTTTTTCTCTCCTTCCCTCATTCTATCTCCTTCTCTCTCCATTCCTTCTTTCTCTCTCACTATGCTAACAACTCTATAGATCTATACTTACAACGAGGCTATGTTCATCTGTCTCGCCAACCCCCCGCCCCCTCCCCAAACAATCATAAATCACGGTATATATGATTGTCAACACCATTCCCTTCGCCCTCCCCCACTCTACACTCTCATCTCCCCGACACACTCAAACATCTAGTCATATCTTGTCTACCCAGGGGGCAGGTACACGTGGGTAGGGTGGGATCTTCTAACGTTACACTCTACTGTCTACAAACTTCAACAAACCAATCTGTTATGCATTGAAATATATCTAGATTATGTATAAATCAATATATCTAGATTATGTATAAATCAATATATCTAGATTATGTATAAATCAATATATCTAGATTATGTATAAATCAATATAATATCTAGATTATGTATAAAGAAATATATCTAGATTATGTATAAATCAATATAATATATAGATTATGTATAAATCAATATAATATCTAGATTTTGTATAAAGAAATATATCTAGATTATGTATAAATCAATATAATATCTAGATTATGTATAAAGAAATATATCTAGATTATGTATAAATCAATATAATATCTAGATTATGTATAAAGAAATATATCTAGATTATGTGTAAATCAATAAAATATCTAGATTATGTATAAATCAATATAATATCTAGATTATGTATAAATCAATATATCTAGATTATGTATAAATCAATATATCTAGATTATGTATAAAGAAATATATCTAGATTATGTATAATTCAATATATCTAGATTATGTATAAATCAATATATCTAGATTATGTATAAAGATATATCTTTAAGAGTAAAAGTTAAAAAAAATATGAGAAAGTGTTATTGAGAGAATACTATTGCTTTTAAAGAGGTTGGTTTTTCTTCATCAGCTATCGCTTCAGTAGCTTGTGAATCATGCTTGGCTGAATAGAGAATAGTTCTAAATCAATAATTCGATCATGTTATCAAGAACAATTTTGTCACGTGTGGATAAAACTTCACGTGTGGCACAAACTTCATGCCTGGCTAAAACTTCATATGTGGTTAAAATTTCATGCGTGGCTAAAACTTCATGTGTGGCTAAAACTTCATGTGTAGCTACAACCTCATGTGTGGCTAACACTTCATGTGTGATTAACAGTTAATGTGTGGCTAACACTTCATGTATGATTAACAGTTAATGTGTGGCTAACACTTCATGTATGATTAACAGTTAATGTGTGATTAACAGTTAATGTGTGGCTAACACTTCATGTTTGGCTAACACTTTACTTTGTTTTTGTAAGGCAATTGATTCTTAATAAATGTTCACAAATGTTCCCCACTGAGACACTCATAATAATAGTTTGTTTAGTTCTATAAAAAAAACACTTTACAATAAACCAATTTATTCTATTGCAAGGAAAATTATAAAAATATATTTGGTGTTTCGGTCAGGCTGGGCTAACTGTGGTGTTTAGGAGCTCTCATTCTATCATGTGCAAAGTAAAGTAGTAAAGTACTCAGTCGGACCGAATTGATACATAGGGCCGGTGAAGCAGCGTTCACCAGTTGTGCAAAGTAGGGTACAGTCAGCTAACTTGGCCACACAATCCTTGTATCCTGGTTTGCCGTGAGACATAAAAAGTCAACTCTGCGTTACTCTGCCATTAGAACTAAATAAATGATCCACAGAGAGCTTTTGTAACAAAATTAGTATTTTGTAAATTGAAACTACATGAGAATTGTAATAAATATTTCCAAGTTTGTTTGCACGTTTATATAAATATATATGATGGAAGGCAAACCCAAATAATATTGTTTGCACTTTATGTAAGAAGCCCCTTTGAAATGATCGATTTTAATATTTACTCATTACTGTTTTAAATTCTATGTATTGCATCCGACCCACAGTAGACATCGCTCTCAGACAGTTACAGGACACTATAAACGACTAGGAAAAAAAAAAGCCCTGAATCTATCAGTCAAAACTTCAATTAGAATACAATAGCTGACTCCAAACTTTTTCTTGTATGATAAATGGTGTGATCGTGTGCGTGCATGTCTATTTTTATAAAATATTGTTCATTGATCATGTCTACATAGTAAAGAAATGTACCACCTGAAGGAGAAGGAGGAAGGGGTAAAGATAATTCTTCCGTTTAGTGCGGCTCCAATTATAAATTGAATGGTTTTTTTTTTTTATCTTTTATTTTTACTGTCACAGTATTACAATGTGGAAATATTTTTTATTCTCTAAATTATCTATTCATATGTATTGTTAATTTTAAAAAAGTAATTTTTTTTTTACAAATTATTTGTAACCGCAAGTCAAAAACATTTTCTTATTCAATAACGTCACAAGTTGCCAGACAGCGTTATTTGTAAGGATATTCAACAGGACTAGTTTTAGTAGGCCTATACTAAAATGTAATACTTTTTTTTAGTAGTATTTTTTAGTTAAAAGTTTCATGTTTAGACAATGTTATAGTTTGTAAATACCATAGCTAGGAATGCGTGGATATATCTATTATATAACTAGATCTAAATGCATTTTAATTTCACTGAATCGAAGTTGAAATAAAACAGTTTAAGTTAATAAATACAATGCTGAAATAACGAGGCTGAAAAGTTGAATTGAATAAAAACTTTATTGGAAAAATTCAACTCCTAAAACACGTTGATCTAAACATAAACACTTGCCAACTTCGAGACAAAACATACTGGAGTCGACGACAATGAAAACTAGAAGTCGACAAACAACTCAACAAACATTCAACATAGTTATAAAAGAGAACTTCTAAATGTACTATATACAAGCTAGTTTCTCAGAATATCATATGACTTCATTTTTCTTAAGTTTTTCTCTATGTTAAAAATTCAATAGATAATTAATTAGACTTACATAATAATGATCACAGTGTAGTAATATAAAGTAAATTATATAGAATCGTTTTTCGTGGACGCTTAAACCAAATGTCTGCAAAATTTAAAATAGTAAATAACCAAACACAAATAATGGTCACAATTTTCCTAACATTTGCTTCTGCACTGCAAGAAAAACTAAAGTCATAAAATAATGAACGTTTCCTTGAAAGACTTCAATTTGTATATCTGGCTATAAAAAATGGTGGCGATTTACAGAGACATTTAAAGCTATATCTCCTGGCCAGCCTTGACAACAACTCAAGTACAACAACAAACACAAGAGAGCACCAACGTTAGAATAAAATGAACCCAGAAGTCGTCCACACAGAAATGATTTCATTCTAAAACAAAAAAAATCAAAAGTTTCTTGTCAAACAAATTCAGTTCCATTTATTTCAATGGTGATAATTTCAATGTATGGACATCAAGGAGAAAATGTTTTAAGGATTCTCTGAGTAGAAAAAAAGTTTCAAATAGTTTCGTTAAACTGAAAAAGTAGAATTGTATTGCTATTTCAGACATGTAAATGGAATAGAGTGAAAATCTTGGTTTGCACAAATAAAATCAATGTATAAGTCTGATCTGGAACACTAACAATAATGTGTGGGATATACAGAACACAAAACACTGGCATACACTTGAGAAATCAACAACAAATGAAACTAACATGATCAAACTTTTTTAACTCAAAAATCTTTCAACTTAGAACATATAAAAATAATTTAGCATTTAGGATGTTAAAAATGTACAATGAATAATCTTTACTTTATAGTTTATACTTTCTTTTTTTTGTTTTTTGTTTTTGCATTTCGTTAAATCATTTTTTTTTTGTTGCCAAAAATAAGTTTTCTCTAAGTTTTAGATGTATCCACGCTTATGAATAAACTATAAACCAATAAAATTATTATGCTTGTCCAGTGTGCTCATTTTAATGTAGCTCTGTTGTATATTGTTTACAATGCTATATTTAGTTTACATGGCTACTGGTATAACACAACTGCACTAGCCTGAGCTTAACACAAGACAACTGATCAAGAGAAAAGTTTTGAAAAAAAAAGTTTGAATCCTCCTATATATAAAAAGATCATTTACATAGAAAATACTTGTACCATGCCATTAGTGAACAGGATCAAGTTGAATACAATAGAACACAGTTTGACTTGATGTAACATCATAATGATTCCATTAACGCCTTGCAATACAAAACCTGGAGGTGAGCATTTTTTTGGCCTGCCAATGCACGAACAATCAACGTACAGCCAAAAACAAAAGCAAAACTTTACAATGGAATTGTCACTCCGAAATTGTCTATTTACAGTTACATTTGCAATGAGGAGTATTGCAAGCGTAATAATAATATCACAGAATCATAGCATAGCACAGAATCACCATTGTCGCCCATTCATACGTATACTGTGACTCTGTAAACGTTCTATATATGTTTACATAGAAAACAAATCAACAATATAATTTGCAGGATAAAGGCGCTAGACAAATATAGCAGTAGACCCTTGCGCCTCCAACGCAATAGACCATTTTTGTATGATAGTGTCATTCAAGACATTTACATATTTCGAAATAGATATCGTGTCAACCCGTTTATCCAAACTAGTGGTAAATAAAACATTTATTTCATATACATCTATACTAAATGAAATCATATTTAAATCTTAATGTCATTAAAAACACGTCTATGAATATACCCAAGACACAAGCTCATTATAATTTACTGGTGCAGATAGTGAAAACGACTCCACTGTTTTCTCGTATTTATAAATATGTATACAAAAACATGTTTCAAATGAATCTCATGATGGCCATGTATAAATGACTCCAATGAGATTGGTTACAAGAAAATGTAGTATTTAGTAGTTCACATCAATCAGTGAAAGAGTATTATATCATGGATCAATTAAAAAATATTATATTATGGATCAGTAGAATATTATAACATGCATCAGCAAAAGAATATCAGATCATGGATAAGTGAAAGAGAAGTTACAGTAGTTGACATCAATGAGAGGAAGAGCATTCTATATTTGTTCACATTAATCAGTGGGACTACAATCAAGTTAGGGTTCAACACTATAGACACTTTATCCAACACGATTGGCCTAAATAAACATTCCGATTTGGAACAAATTGTATGCCCTCTCCAATGGTTTTAAAAATACCGAACGAGATAATTACCTCTACTTTAAATAATAAGTAAATGCCACAATATAACTAACTTTTTAAATTATTATTTAAACTTACAACCTAAGGATCCATGCATAAACGTAAATCGAATGTGTTTTGTCTATCGTCACAAACTATACAATTATTTTGTCACATGTGGTCACTGTCGTAAAATAAATTACAATGGGCGATTTGAAATAAATAACTAAACAGAAACTTTACGTAAAGTATCTTAGACAAATATAAAAGTATAATCTCGCACTCTCTATCTCTTACAAATTAGCAGAAAACCAGATATATTGAATTCAGCCTTTATTTTAATAAATTAAGATTGTGTTTATTTAATGAACACAAAAAAATCTTTTAATTGTATTAAAGGCAATATTTTGAGTTCAATTAAAGTTTTTCTGGTTTTCGGACTAATATTACACACATACACACGTAAATAAAATTCAACTTATTAAAAATATAGACCATAAATCATAAGAATGTTTTAGATACATAATTTAAAAGAAAGCTTACAAAAATTTGGCATCGGGCTTATCAAACCTAAGCTCCTTACCTATAGCCCCCAGTCCTTCTGTACCATTGCTTTTGGGGATAATACTAATGAGATTGGCTTTATTAGAACCCATTGGCTTATTGGTTCTTCTGGCTGACTGAAGCTGTTCCCTTGAGGACATTAAAAACTCCATTTCCGGCCAACAAAGTCTCCCAGTACCACAGTCTTCCGGCATTGCACGCCTCACTGGAAGCATGTCCAGCATCTCAGGATGCATGTCTGCTGATGCAGGCCATTGCATGAAAGTTGCCGTTTTCGTGGCGGGATCGGCTGCTAGGGCACCACTCTGAAGAGTGGATAAGTCAGGGTACATCATCGTAACGTCTGAGTTACAGATGGTAGGGTCGGCAAGACCGCTAATGTTTTCCATACTAACAGCTTTGGACATCAAGGAGTTTGAGAAATCGTGATCAAGGTCTTGGTCCCAAGGATTAGTTCTAGTTTTAATTAGCCTTGGGCATACAGCATCGTCTATAGAAGGCCGCATGCCTAGAATGGGCACAGTGAATTCCTCAGAGCCAGATCTCATTTTAATGAACGTTGCTTTGTTCTTAACGCCGTTTGACCTTATTGGCCTGGCAGACTTATCAGTTTGTCCATTGGCACTAAAATCATTGTCATTGGTATTGATGGTTATAATATTACTTGTGTTGACATGGGGGTTACTGCTACTGCTGTTGTTGTGATTGTTGTTGGGGTGAGTTGAACTAATATTCACGGGCATTTGGTGGACGTACACAACCCTAGACATGTCTACAAATGGTACACGAATCATCCCCTGGGGAAAACGTGAATTTGATGGCACACTGGTCATCATTCCTTGTATGGGAACTAAGTTAGATTGTCGATTAGCATTAGCAGATTGAACCGATTGTTGAGGCATTAAAATATTAGGAACACAATACATTTGTTGAGTCATGGCCATTGGGGCTTGTAGTTTGCTGCCAGACATTTGCATTCTAGATAACTGCCCAGCAGAAAGTGAATGAGCATTACCTTGCTGAATGATTCCCTGCAGCTGGCCGTTCATAACTAAAGAAGCAGGCTGTTGAGTCGGCATTGGATTATCTTGCATTCTCGGAGAAGCCTGGTTACTACAATTGGCTTGTTCTTTATTTGGAAACAATCCCAACATCTCTCTAATTCGCCTGTTGCTTTCTTCAACTTCTGCTTTTACTTTCTCATCAGTGGTAGACTGTTTTATGCTATTGGCTCCAAGTATCATGCGCGGTCTAGGTGGCTCCTGACTTCTTGACATTTGCACACCTTGTGTTTGGTCTACTTGATCTTTGGACTGGCCACTATAAATTCTGCTAGAACTATTAGATCTTAGTGACGCCAAGTCCTGATCACTTAAGATCATTGTAGATCCATCCAAATTCTGGAGCTGTAGGTACTTCTCATTCTCTAAATCGTATTCCTGAGAACAATTGTCACCATGACTTCTACAGTTATCTTCAGGTTGCATTTCATGCCAAGGTGTTGAACTAACTGCATCATCCAGGTAGGTCTTTTCAAGTTCTTCTGAAATCTTATAGACACAATCGTCTTGTTTCTGTCTCTGATGCTGCTGTTGTATGACTGACAAATGGCTGAGAGAAGCGCTAGCATGTGGAGCTGGTCTAAATATAGAGTTAGTGCTGTTTGGATCACTGTATGCGCGGTTAAGACGTAATTTGTTCAGGCTCTCTGTTTGGTGGGAGTTACCTTCTGGTGAAACATCACCGTGTATGGTTTCTGAGTCTTTCCCCTTTTGTGCATCATTTTCTTCAACAGATTTCTGACATGACATATGACTTGATTGAGCAGCTAAAATCTGAAATTAAAAAGAAAAAAAATTAAATAGTTGACAAAATTTATTTTAAAAAATCAATTGTAATGAACCGATCATATTAATTAGTACCAAAAGCGACACCAGTTGGGGGTGGGGTCTAGGGGTTTAATAGTGTTCACGGTTATATAGAGTTCATATATTTAATAAACGCATTGGCTATAACATTTACTGTTTAGTTTTTTTTACTAATTATATAAGGCCATTTTAATTCTGATCTAAGTTGGACGAACCGTTGATTTAACCAACTGTCCACTGTGTCAGTGCTATCTTATAAAAAAATGATTCTTGAAATTAATTACTAAATTTTTCTGTATGGAATTTTTGCTAATGGCGAACCAACTGTTTGCACTATTTTCCCCATCCTCTCTCCCCACTTTTGCCACATCAAATTACTAGTGCGATTATTATTTCCTACCTTGTTATTAAGTATTTGCATGGACTGCGAAAGAGTTGGAGGGCACATTGGACTATTTCTAACAAGCGAATTGTCGTCGGCAGGCTCTTGTCTCCCTTTCCAAGACCTGAGAAAATGATCTGATAGATGAATGAAAGACAAACTATTCTCTCGAAATAAAGGTTTTCTGTTTGTTTAAGTACACTTAAGTTGTGTTTGTTGTTTTGAAATTTAAATTTCGTTAACAGACACATTTGTATAGCTTATTGGGATTAAATGTAGATATTATAGAAAACAAAAAACTTGTGCAAGTATAAGTTTAAATAAAGTAATTGATTGTCGATAGGGATGCTTAAAGCCAATTACCTGACCCTATATTACTCATATTTAACATGAACTGTTAAGATGTGCAACACAAAATTCAACAATTGAAAAACAAGAATAGGTAATACACTAGCTTTCTTATTTCGAATCCTTTAGTTTATAAAACTGACTTTTTTTTTTATTTGTCTGCTTTTATTGTAACTTCTGGCTACATATTAAACTGGTATAATTACATTGGTTTATAATTACATATAATATATTAATAACTATGATATTTATAAAAACGTATAAATACTTGCGCTCAAATAAATTGCCTGCTGAACAATTTAATTTATTCTATAATGGACATTTGTGCGTTTTAATAAACTTCTGAAGAATATATTTGTTAGGACTTGCAATAATAAAAAGTCACAAAAATACATGTCTATTAAGAAGGTAAAGAATAAATAACAGTGCTGTAATAAATTTCAACTGACACTGATAATGCAACAACAACAATACAACATGTTACTGACCAAGTATTTTGTCTGTTGTCTTCTGCATCATAAAATAAACTGGACTCTTCAAGCTGATCATTTTGATTGAGAGAAACACTTGAAGCATTTGACGAAGGATGTGTTAACTGTCTTCTGTGGTCCATATTGAACGATGATACTTTGTTGAGATATGCATCGGAGAACATGTACTGCCCACTCATTGTGGAACTACCAAACACTTGCTGGTCCACACTCTGAGAGTCCAGGCTAGACATGCTAGCTATGGGGGAAGTCATGGAAGAAGCGTTCCATGAAAAATCTCGATCTGTTTGAAGATTTGACAGCAAGCTATTGGCAATACTGTCATTGGAGGTCATTCTTGGGCTGTCTACTAATGCTCGTGAAGTTGGCATGTAATTAACATCATTTGTAGTTGGCAAGCTTTTCCACTGGTATAACCGTGACACTCCTGTGAATACACAATAAGCAACAAATAAATAAATGTTTGTTGAGATAAATCGAGGATAGAATAAGTTCAGTTCAAAGTTTCTACAGTGACTGTAATTATAGGACGTTTGCAATCACGTGACAAAAAGCACATGATTTTTTTTTTTACTTTGTGTAGTGGTGTACAATGGCCGCTGTAATAAAAACGTTTCATATAGGCTCGAGCTTTTTTTTAAAAATGATGTTTTGTGTTTTAAGTTTTATTAAGATTTAAGCTGTATTAGTCCTATTATCATCTTCTTCGTCTTCTTCGTAATACTGTGGAGACCCCGTAGAACCGAGGAAAAAGTCCACAATTTAAATATACATAAAATAACATTGCAAACATAACATAGCAAACAACAGTTATATACAGATAAAAGAGTGTCACTTTAGGTTTTTGGACCAGCACTTTAGTGACGATTTGAAGGCCGGAACATAGATCATAGACGATGTGAGCCTATTAGTAACTTGACTAGATATTCACCAACACTATCACTTGGCATCGTAGCTGCCCTACTTAGCCATTAGCCCATTACTTAGCCTAGCATACGAAACATTAAAAGTGTAAGCCTATAAATTGGGCGTAAAATGTTGAAAATCTTTGGAAAAATACCATGTCAGGCTTTCTCTTGTACTAGGAAGATGATCTACTACTATTTACCTCCATATTTTTAGTAGGATAGCCAATATTCATATGTACCTCCATATTTTTAGTAGGATAGCCAATATTCATATGTGAATTTGGCATGATAAAGAACAACTTCGCCATATTAGTTCCTCAAGTGACTTCTATTTAAAAATGACTAAAAAACTTAAGCTCCGCCCAATGCAAACGCTCTATTGCCTAGTTGGTTGCAGAAAATCAGTGTAAACTTAATCACAGCAAGTTTATTTTGAATCTTAGTTTTAAGATTTTATCTAACATTGAACATTTCAATATGTGATGTAAAAATGTAACATGTACCTCATGCCCTTTCAACAAAAAAGAAATAAATGCAATTAGAAAGTAATCGTCTACAAAACTTTTTTTTTACAGCAAACTTACTAGAATTTTGTTCAGTTCCTGTAGAAGGCTGAATGTTCAAAAAAGTATCTTCATTCTCACCTCTAGTACAGTGGCTAGAATTATCAATGCCATCAACTTGATTTGTGCAGTTTGTTAAGCTGTTCCAACGATAGCGCTGATTTCCATCGTCATATCCTAACTCCAAATTATTTCGATTTCCATTTTCAAAGCTAGAGTCTAGAGTGTTTTTGATGTTTGCCTCAAAGCCACAGCGTGTAGATTGGCCATTATACACACCTAGTTCAGCAGCATTGTCCATACATGGGTTCATTTTGAGTATTGGTCTCTGTACAGTGGACTGCCGAGATGCCTCATTCTGTTGGCCTAGCTGGGAAATACGTGAACGAGCATAAGCACGCCGAAGTCTGTCTTCCAATGAAGAACTTGAAGAGTTTGAGCTGAAGATGGTGTCGTTTTCATAGACAGCCCTAGACTGTGCTGACAAGGCGTCCCCTTCATATGACGATCTGCTCATGTCTGCCCAAGACCGACTAGAGTTAGAGCAATTTTTCTCTTCTGTAGACTGACCGAAGTTCATTTGTCTATCGTTAGCATTACCAAAATTGTCCCTCTCCGTTTGGTAATCATGCAATGGAACAACTGACAAAGTCATTGGATTATTAGGGTC
This sequence comes from Anisus vortex, assembly GCA_949126835.1. Taxonomy (NCBI): domain Eukaryota; kingdom Metazoa; phylum Mollusca; class Gastropoda; family Planorbidae; genus Anisus; species Anisus vortex. The sequence goes on along the minus strand of OX421496.1, from coordinate 29,669,889 downwards.
CAGACAAGCATAACTGGCCTGAAAGAGAAAGTATTGTTTCATGTGAATAGTGTTACAATATTGTATTTTATTTTATTATAATTATTATTTCCATTTCAATTTGTTTGTATTTCTAATAGTTTTAACAATGTAGGCATAGCAGTGTAATCTTCATACCTTTAAAGTCCGACTATTCGTAGACAACTCAGCATAATTGGATGAAGACTGATTCTCCATAAAAGATCCCATCGCAGACATACCTTGCACGTTATTGTTGGATGGAAAAAAGTCCTGGGTTGTCTGAAAAGTCATTAAATAAACATATGCGGTCATTGTAAAAAAAAAACATTACAATAAATAAGTTTTAATGAGTTCCCAAGTTGTATGAATCCAACAATACTTATATTGATTACCTGATTTCCGTGACTAAATACATCGAGTCCAACATTTGTAGATGATGACATCGGGTTGTAAGTTGTAGCTGCCAGACTATTTGCTGGCAATCGGGATCGAGCAGAGTTGGTAACACTCTCTTCTGCTGATGGAAACCAGCTTTTGTTTGATTCGCTAGGCTGGAATCCATAAACTTTATTAGCAGTGAGCTGTCTTTGTTGCTGCTCTTGTTGCTGGTACTGCTCTATCATCTGTTGCTGTTGTTGTCTATGTTGTTGCTGTTGATGATGAAGTATTTGACGCTGAAGTTGCTGCTGCTGAGCAAGTTTCTGTTGGTGCTTTAAAAAAGAGTCCAAGGAAGATGTCTTCATTTGCTCATTGGGACACTTATGTTGTGCTGTGGGTTCGCTCCAGCCTGTAGAGTGACTGGAGACCTGAACAGGAGTTTCTCTACTCTGTCTAAAGAAATTATCTCCGGTGTTAAGGTTTTCGTTGAGAACTTTTAGTAAACCTTTTTGCATGGGTCCACCGGTTGTGTTTTTACTACTGACATTGGCAGATCCACCATCGTTCAGCAAGACATTCTCACCGTTAGATTTCATGGCCGTATTACAAACAGAAATGCTATTTTCCGTCTCAGTCAATACGTTGCTATTGTCCAATATATTACACTGTCCGCAATTGGTCAAGGGTAGGTCTTCACTAGTATCCAAAGTATCGTTTTTGTAGTCTATACACTCACTATTGTCACTTGCTGGAGCTAGAGAACTATTGACACCTAGTTGCTCACTCTTGTCGTTGGTCACTGAACTATTGTCACTCGTGTTAACTGTCATTGACACAAGCTCGTCGCTGGAGTCAATTAAACCTGCTGTTCTAACAATGTTACTTTTACTTGGGTGTGGCCACAATTTTCTTATAGATTCTGTTGTGGTTTTCTTCAAAAGCTCCAGGAATTCGGGATCTTCTCGGGAATCATCGGAAAAAACTGGAGTCATGCGGGCAAGGGGAAGAACTAGAGGAGCTGATTTCATACACGTTCTTGAACTGATTGCCTCCCCAGGACTGTCTCCCCGGCCACATGTCTTACGAAGCTGGTCGAGATAGGACCGATATCTAATTGAACAAAAAAACATTTAATTTAAAAAAAAGTGTGTACTTTTGAACTTTGTCAACATAAGAGAAAAGCTCAAAATGTATACAATACTGTCTAATGCTTGCGATATACATAATTTGGGACAGAATAGGGATTTTACCTGCATATTGAAATAGGTGTTATTAAAGTGGGTATATTGAAATAAACACAAATAAATATTGTTAAAAAAATGAAATATCTGCAACTCTACACAGGAGCGAACCCAGGATTTTTCATAGGGGCACAAAAAAAAAGGGTGGGGGGGCTGAACTTTCGCGTTACATGCAATTTTAGTACAGGCGGAGTGGAATTCACAACCTGAACGTATTGTTATTGAGCTTATAGTTATTGAACTTATAGTTATTGAACTTATAGTTATTGAACTTTATGTTATTGAACTTTATGTTATTGAACTTATAGTTATTGAACTTATAGTTATTGAACTTTATGTTATTGAATTTATTGTTGTTGAGCTTATTGCTATTGAACTTATTGCTATTGAACTTATTGTTATTGAACTTATTGTTATTAAACTTATTGTTATTGAACTTATCGTTACTGAACTTGTCGTTACTGAACTTGTCGTTACTGAACTTGTCGTTACTGAACTTGTCACTGAACTTGTTGTTACTGAACTTGTTGTTACTGAACTTGTTGTTACTGAACTTGTTGTTACTGAACTTGTTGTTACTGAACTTGTTGTTACTGAACTTGTTGTTACTGAACTTATTGTTACTGAACTTGTTGTTACTGAACTTATTGTTACTGAACTTGTTGTTACTGAACTTGTTGTTACTGAACTTGTTGTTACTGAACTTATTGTTACTGAACTTATTGTTACTGAACGTATTGTTATTGAACTTTAAGTTATTGAACTTATTGTTACTGAACGTATTGTTACTGAACGTATTGTTATTGAACTTTATGTTATTGAACTTATTGTTATTGAACTTTATGTAATTGAACTTGTTGTTACTGAACTTGTTGTTAATGAACTTGTTGTTACTGAGCTTATTGCTATTGAACTTATTGTTATTGAACTTATTGTTACTGAACGTTTATTAACCTTATTGTTATTGAACTTATCGTTACTGAACTTATTGTTATTGAACTTATTGCTATTTAACTTTTTTTTTTTAAACTTATTTCTATTGAACTTATTGTTATTAAACTCATTGAAATATTTGCTACCACAGCCTGCACATTTCTGCACATTTGAATAGTTTACCTCATATTGCTCTTTTATATGTGTATCTTGTTTACTCACGTGTTTAAATAATTCGACACAAGTGTGCTAGCGTGAGTTGTAGATAGAAGTGTGTTTCCAAGCTGGGCTTTGCTGTTCTGTTGACTGACTTCTTGTGAGGAACATACGCGAACCAAATCTGCAAATGTGCTGGGGATATCGGTTGAAACAAATATTTGCTAATTGCAATATTGATTGGTCACAGTAAAAGAGGTTTTGCAGTTGTGTTGAAACATTTCAGTTTTTACAAATGTCAAATTGTTAAAATTGAAAATAAATAGGGATCACTTATAGGCTAAATAGCCAGAGTAGTAGACTGCTGCCTTTTATATGGACATGCAAGGAAATCAGGGAGAGAGGCAGACTAAGAAGAGTGAGGATGGGATGAAGGGAGAGCAAGAATGGAAGAATTGGAAGAATGGATGGATAGATAGTTGTATTGGATGGATGGATAAAGCAATAGGTCCTAATCGGATAAATGCTACTGACCTTCATTTACCAAAGTAGGCCATAATACAGTGCGCTAAAAAAAATTATTAATAAAAATATTCATTTACAAGCATAACATTTTAATACTATGTATTTTTTAAAATTTAGCTTTACACTTACACTTTTGAGTCAAATAATTTCTGCGTGACACCAGCAGGTTGAATTGTGTTGTCGTTAGTGATGATGAACTAAAAAAAAAAAAGGTTCACTAATCTAATGTCATTCCGAAAAAAATGTCAAACTAAATTATACTAGATCTAAATATTCACTTCGGAAACTCTCGTTCTAAAATACAGTTAAATAAATTAATTAAATAATAATTTTTAAAAAAAAGAAAATCAGAATACCTAACCTCATTTCGACTATTTGTTAGGCTAAGTATCAAACTTCAATTTATTGTTGTCTAACATTTTTAGCTTGCAAAATGTTAAAATAAATGTGTATATGTTTGATCTTTCAGTACTGTTTTAGTATTTCAAAATGATTTGCTGATTCCTGGTACTAATGAAAGCTTGAAATAACGCATGTGTTCCATTTTCCATAAATTGTATTATGCTAAAAATGAGATTTCAAAATGGCTTCCATGTTATGTAAGAATATAAACACGTGTACGTGTCCAAAAAAATAAAAGTAGTTTTTAAACAGCAGTACATTTTATATTAATTAAAAAGTAACGGTTTTTTTTTACATGAAGACACATATTATCGATATTAACAACGTGGTCAGGGAAATACTTTTGAAAAAAAAAAAATATCGGAAATGATATCACATTAAAAATTAAAGATAACCTACCTGTAACTTCTTATGCTGATCACCTCCCCTTTCTACTGAATCGTTAAGAGCTAGTCTGACAATGAAAAAAGCGCAATGTTATTTCCCCGAAAATACTGCTTAAAAACTAAACTTTGCATGTCAGACTTTTCTCAATTGCATGTCCTTTCTTTAATCTATTCCAACGGAAAGCCAAGCTTTGTATGCACTCTGGTTATCCAAGTGTAAAAGGACAAGCGCGCCGTGACGTAGGCTAATGGGGTAACGTCACATTTGGTGCATCTAGTTACTGGATTTTCCCGATGTTGTATTGCAACTATATACATCTATGGACAAATTCCGGTGCGCACGAATAATCTAACATGTAACACATGTGCATTTTTAGAGCAGGTGCCCCTACAAAATTGAATTTTGAACGAGCTAAACATAGATAATGGAAAAACCAATTTGCGCTGTTTGTCGAGTAGCAAGAATTGTCTTGTAGGCTATTATGATTTTATTGTTATTGTTTTTGTATTTACAAGTAATCTGTTATCACGCTGTACAAAGTATAATTTTTTTGTTCATAACACGAATGAATTTTCTAATTATTACACTGTTTTGGCATTAAAAAAAGGTTAATACAATTTAAAATGTATTATTCTGCGTAATTTATTGAATTAACGTTGAAATGATTATATTGTATCGTGCATCGACTACATTTAGTCTAAAAATGCAAAGTCAACATTTTATTATTTAAATTGATAAAGACCATATAATACTTGTTTTGTGTCAAAGTGTTATCACGGCATTAAGTTGGTTTAAAAATAAATATTGCGATAAGCTAGGAAATATACTACAAATATAGATAAAAGGAGATAGGGAGAATTGTGTACAATAGCCAAAGTGTTTACATGTATTTGGATGAAACATAGATCAAAATATATAGGCCTATATATATATTATGATCTCATATATAATTTCGAATGCTTTTACTGATTTTACACTCCTTGGCGTACACTAAGAAACAATAGTTTATTTATTTTAAAGAAATGCGGCGATTGCATATTATTGTGTTGTTTTTTAATTGCAAACTTTGCACCATTATGTATCAAGAATCGAAATCGCACAAAAATGTATTTTTTTCTCATGCATTCATATTTTATAAACTTTATATTAAATGTGTTTATTTACTATCTAAAAGTACATCGTTAAGATTGATAGTGAGGCAAAACAGGCAAAACATGTTTACTTACAGATTCACAACACTTGTTGACTGCTCTATATAAGGAAAAGTCATAGTCAATCCTGTAGCATATCTGAAGAATAAATAATGCCTTGACAATGCACCCCATATGGGCCTGTGCTTGATAGTCAGTAGTGTACTTTATACAAAACAGTCGAAAATACCGTTTATTGAAGTCCCATAAGGCGCCAAGACAAAACCATCCAGTAAGAAGTGTGTGTCAATCAAACACCGAGATCTATTTCTCTAGTAACTGACTCAGGTAGTTTTATGAATTTACAGATTCGAGCTGCGATGTTGACTTGTCGTAACACGCCGTCTGCTATCTTCTAACTTATCGTAATGAATATTACTTTTTGCTCCAGTAATTCACAGACTCTTCTGGAGAGAGAATAACTATGCTTCCTTGACTGTACTCCCCTAGTGCAAGGTCTGTTTGTGATTTAGACAGATCATCCGAGGAGTTGCCCATTGTACAATAGTGACCAAGTTCACTTTAATGTAGTCATTCTGGCGTGTTAATATGGTAAACAAAAACGCACTAGGAAACACATGGTTGCTGAGATAACTTGGGATACGTCATGGATCTAAGGCAAAAGTCGCTGACGTCAAGCACTTCTTTTATATAAATGTGCAACTTTCGATGGTCTGAAACAAAACCTTCAATTAGAACAAGGAAGTAACTTTCTGAAATACATTTTTTTTTTAAAGCAGTTGAAAAGGGCTGGTTTTCCATCGCAATTGCAAATCTTTCAAATTTAGCTAAAGGAATTATACTGTCATGGGAACCAAAGTTCTAATTTACACCCTTTCTTAAATGCAATAGTTCTTAAATTTCCTGCTAATTAATAACACGTTAATGATTTTTCATTTTTATAATCATCATTTGCTGGGTTTGAATGAGTACACTATTATTTTTCCTGTATTATTTCTTCTGTATTATTCTAAGAAATCGTTATCAGAAATGAATTGTTTCATATAGATATAACCTAATGGGCTTAACGTTAGACATTTCAAAATATTGTTCACTTTAAATGGGTCAAGTTTTAAAAATATTTGTCAATAGATATAAAACAAAAAAACCTACTACCCAAATCACATTCTTAATTTTCTGTTTTCATCCATAATAATTCGGATTGCCAGATACCTTTTCAGAAAATTCTGAACACCTTCACACCATTCCCCTCTCGAGTTTACTGGGCATATGTGTTATACAAGTGGGATATTCATTTTTATTGTATATGTTAGAGCTGCTAAAAAAAAACAACTGTCTGGTACCTAGCAACCCTATTCATATACATATATTAATATAGATATATATAAATGGCATCCTTCCATCCTTAAGGGACGATGACGCAGTCTTGCTTCTCTTCATTCTTTTCTGTGAGGGTGGCTTCTGCGGCTTGAGTGCCCTCGCGCACCTTGGACCGCCAAGAGGTGCGTTCCTCAGCATGGCCCTTCTACGTTTTGTGGTAAATGTGTGCAAGTAGCAAGTTTTTTTTTGCAGACGTCTTTAAAACGTAGGCAATGGCGACCTCTTTTTCTTGTTCCAGCTGCCAGCTCTCCATACAGCAGGGCTCTTTACGTTCCGGACCCATCCTGTGGACACAAGCCTATGTAGCGCCCCAGGGCAAAAGTTTCAGCGTTACCCCCTTGCATACTGTAACGGCTTTGTTTAGTGCTATATTAATAATAATAATAATAATAAATGAAGCTTATATAGCGCATATCCCGCAATCAGTTCTATGCGCTTAACAATTACAGACGATGATAACAATAACAGGCAAATATTTAAAAATGTGAGTGAGCTAGGAGTCCATAAGAAACAGGTGCGTCTTGAGTCCTATATTTGCCGCCCCTAGAAGTGTCGCCCCCGGGCATATGCCCTCTCTGCCCCCCTCCATGTGAGGGCACTGCCTGTGGACATTGCCTATCCATCGCCGGCGCCTCTCACTCAGGATTGAGTTCATACTCAGCATCTGGCTTCTCCTGAGCACCTCCACATTTGTTACTCTTCCCTGCCATTTGAGTGGAGTATATATACACACACAATTTCCAGACTCGGTTAGTTGTGATAACGAGGATGCTTGAGCTTAACCCATGGCAGGCAACTTCTTTAGCCCGAGAGCTCAACCCTTCGAAGTCACCAGAAATCTGAGGGAGGGGCGTAGTTCTTTTCACACATGATTGTTCTTAATTACATTATGTTTCGCTGTTTTGTGGCGATTCCATACACACGATTTTATTAAATTGCATCCTACACTTCAGAGCCAAAGGAAGGAAATATGACGCCAGTGGCGACCCTGGGCAAAAAACGCAAATTTACACACCCCTCCTACCAATATTTCATAAACTTTTGAGCGCCCCCTTCATCCCAAGTCTTACTGTTAGACTGCTACTGCTACACTTGTTAACATTTGAGTCTAGTTTTGCATTTTTTGTAACGATTGTAAAAAATGTTCTGTTGTTTGTTTTTCTGGCAAGTTCAGACAACCTACACCTTCCTATTAAACTACTCCATAATAAAAATGAACTTGTATGACTACGCCTAGATCATGTAAGTGTAAAATGAAAAATGTGTTTGTTTTTGTATTGCATTCTATTCCAGGAGTATTTAGACGATTTTTGGGCTATTTTTCAAGATTTAATTTTTTATCTCCAATATTACTAAACTAATTGGTTGAAGTGTTTTCCAATATTACTAAACTAATTGGTTGAAGTGTTTTGAACACAAAAAGTGTTCTTGAACTATTTGGGTGATTTTTTTCTATTTGGTAGACCTACATTTGTTACTTGTGAAAATTCAAGTGCAATTTGGAACCTTGTTACAATTTTTTATAATTGGTCTAGATTATCAAACAAGTTTGTTCTAGTTGACCATTTTTTCAACAGTATTTCCCCCCCCCCAATATTTTTGGTAATAACTTCAGAATTATCTTTCCATTTCTGAATATCACTATTAGCAATACGTGTCGGCTTTTAACTCCTTATAAATTTAACTTTAACTTAATGCTTATAAAGTTCCTTTGCACTTAACAGATGCATAATTGTACAAGTCTGAAGTCAAGGGGAATAAATCACAATATTATTTCTACATAACAATCAAACATAAAGAAAGAATCCTTAGCAATTTATTGGTAGGCCTGATATTAATATTATAGCAAAATTTCCCTCAATCAAACCACATGTTAAGGATTAATCAAATATTCTGGGCGACACAATAATACAAGTTATAGATTGTATAGGGAAGTTATTTTCCTATTGTCAAATAGACCTATAAAAGGGCAATAATTTATGCTCATTAGATTCAATCAACATTTTAGCCTGGGTATCCCATAGGTTTTTAATTGTTCATATAAAAAAAAAAATTTTAGACGTTTGTTGTTTTAAAAAGGTTTTTTTTAAACTTGATTTTTTATTAACAGTTAAAAAAAACAATGAATTACGATTTATGTAAATATTATTTCATAAAACTGCTTTTATTCTGGAGCAAAAAAAAATTGATTTGAAATAAATACTCTGGTAATGATAAACCTGTTTTCACAGGTCTTTATGATTATATTATGTTTCACAGTTGCAATGCAATGCAGAAAGATTGTGTCAGCTACACAATCACCTGCATTGTTTGCTTGTTTCTGCTGCTCAGAGATACACTTTGGAACTGGGGGAAAAACATTGAGCCTCATTAAAAACTTTTAGCAAAATTTATTTTAGTGACTTGGGTCTAGAAAACATCACAAGACCACAGCCCAATCAAAAGAATAAATTAAATATAATAAACAGAAGGCGTTTAAGAAATGTTCATGTTTATAGTGTAGATTAAACAAAATAAAACAAATATCTTCTCCAGTCCCACCAAATTTGTGACAAAAAAAAAAGGAAAGGAAATTTAATAACTTGTGCTTTACATGAATTATATTAAGGTTGTTGTTTTTACAAAAGAATAAAATAATGTTATTAAATAACTTGTATCAAAAGTTAAGGCCACTATAAAACATAAATAAGAAAAGATATTTACAGATATATCAGCCTAGTAAAACAAAGAATTACATGTACATCAGCCTAATTAAACTAAGAGTTACATGTACATCTGCCTAGTTAAACCAAAAGTTACATGTACATCTGCCTAGTTAAACCAAAAGTTACATGTACATCAGCCTAGTTAAACCAAAAGTTACATGTACATCAGCCTAGTTAAACCAAAAGTTACATGTACATCTGCCTAGTTAAACCAAAAGTTACTTTTTCCCCCCAATATTTTTGGTAATAACTTCAGAATTATCATTCCATTTTTGAATATCAATTTTAGCAATATGTGTCGGTTTTTCACATGTACATCAACCAAGTAAAACGAAGAGTTACATGTACATCAGCCAAGTGAATCCAAAAGTGAATCTACATCAGCCTAGTTAAACCAAAAATTACATCTACATAAGCCTAGTTAAACCAAGAGTTACACATACATCAGCCTAGTTAAACCAATTGTTACATATACATAAGCCTAGTTAAACCAAGAGTTAAAAATACATGAGCCTAGTTAAACCAAAAGTTACACATAAATCAGCCTAGTTAAATCAAAATGTAAACATGCATGAGCCTAGTTAATCCAAGAGTTACACATACATCAGCCTAGTTAAACCAAGCGTTACATATACATAAGCCTAGCTAAACCAAGACTTACACATGCATAAGCCAAGTTAAACCAACAATTACACAAACATCAGCATAGTTAAACCAAGAGTTACACATACATCAGGCTAGTTAAACCAAGAGATACCTGTACATATGCCTAGTTAAACCCAGAGTTACACATACATCAGCCTAGTTAAAACAAGAGTTACACATACATAAGCCTAGTTAAACCAATTGTTACATATACATCAACCTAGTTAATCCAAGAGTTACACATACATTAACCTAGTTAAACCCAGAGTTACACACACATCAGCCTAGTTAAACCAAGAGTTACATATACATCAGCCTAGTTAAACCAATTGTTACATATACATCAACCTAGCTAATCCAAGAGTTACACATACATTAGCCTAGTTAAACCAAGAGTTACACATAACATCAGCCTAGTTAATCCAAGAGTTACACATACATCAGCCTAGTTAAAACAAGAGTTACATGTGCATCAGACTAGTTAAACAAAGTGTTACACATACATCAGCCTGGTTAAGCCAAGAGTTACACATACATCAGCCTAGTTAAACCAAGAGTTACACAAAATCATCCTAGTTAAACCTAGAAATACACATACATCAGCCTAGTTAAACCAATCGTTACATGTGTGTCAACCTAGTTAAACCAAGACTTACATGTACATAAGCATAGTTAAACCAAGAGTTAAAATACATGAGTCTAATTAAACTTAAAGTTACACATACATGAGCTTAGTTAAACCAAAAGTTAAACATACATCAGTCTAGTTAAACCAAGAGTTACACAAAATCATCCTAGTTAAACCAAGAGTTCATGTACATCAACCTAGTTAAACCAAGAGGATTCTGGGTAAACCATGATCTAATCAAGACTAATATTACTAAATGGTAAAAACACATTTCACAAACTAACATAGAACTTAGAAATGGAACAAGAAAAATGGAAAGCTGAAAAATAATGATCAACATTGGAAATGAGATAGGCCTATGTTTTAAAGAAATAACAGGTTAAAGATACAGTAAAACTGAAAGATAAGCAAGTTAGGGATGAATGGAGATTTCACATAAACAGACTATTCTAAATCATAAGGTGGGAGGGGTATGAAAACCTTGTCAAAAACTAAATGGTAGTAAACAGGAGAAAAAACATTCAGTGTCATTTCTTCTCAATTAGTGGGCCATTTCTCCCCACATAGTGGGCCATTTCTCCCCACATAGTGGGCCATTTCTCCCCACATAGTGGGCCATTTCTCCCCACATAGTGGGCCATTTCTCCCCACATAGTGGGCCATTTCTCCCCACATAGTGGGCCATTTCTCCCCACATAGTGGGCCATTTCTCCCCACATAGTGGGTCATTTCTCCCCACATAGTGGGCCATTTCTCCCCACAGAGTGGGCCATTTCTCCCCACTTATATGCACATCAATGGTTATTCATTAAAAAAAAAGCTATATATATTTTAAGGATAAACAACATATGTTAACTTGTATTATTGGTTAGACTAATATCCATTACAATTTCATACATATGAATTTTTGTCTAAATCAGAAACAGTTTATCAAGAAAGATCTTTTAGTGGGCCATTTTGCCCCACTCCTTCCCTAACATTGTGAGTAGGCTAAATTAAAGTTCAAATTCTGAAAGGAAATAGCACATTTTAAATGGCTCTATCAATGATGAGTTGCAAGTTACGAATTACAAGCTAAAGTTGGAAACACTATTTCTCTAAATTGAACATATGGTTGCAATTAAAATTGAATTAGTGTCAAAAAGATTTTCAGGAGAAAATGTTTTTCACACATTACAGGCTTACAAAACAAAGTTCAATGCTGAAAAATGTTTTCGGAACAATCAGTATTTAAATATTACATAACATTAAAACTAGCAGATAGATCAGTATTTAAATATTACATAACAGTAAAACTAGCAGATAGATCAGTATTGAAATATTACATAACAGTAAAACTAGCAGATAGATCAGTATTGAAATATTACATAACAGTAAAACTAGCAGATAGATCAGTATTGAAATATTACATAACAGTAAAACTAGCAGATAGATCTTTAAATATTAAGCAGATATTTAAAAAAATTTAGTTAGTAAACACTACACATGTACTGTGATGATTGGCTGTTAAGAAATTATTCTAAACTGCACATTCAGATTGCTGCTACCAAAACACTGTATGTTAGAATGTTTTTGGTTTATATAAGCATATGAAAAAAAAAAAAAAATATGAGCTAAAAAATGATTTAGTACTGTTGACTGGGTCAACTTTTGAAATTTTGTTGTAGAAATACTTAGTCTATGATCTCAAACACTTTCAGCTCATTAAAAAATTCTTAACATTATTTTAAGTGAAAAAAAACAAAACAAATTAAAGCCAAAAATAATTGATTTGTTCTGATCGAATCAGTAAATATTCTGTAATCCAGTTTCAGAGTATGATGATATGTAATTAATCCCTTTATAGTCTTATTTCAATGCATATTGAAATTACAAAAATAATACATTAAAAAAAAATACAGTTAATGAAAAGATTGCTTTACAAAAAAATAAATCAACAGTTTTACAAAACCCTGACTAACTGTTGAGACATAATACAATTTCATCTATACAATTCTAGCATAAAAGAATCAAAATCATTTAAATCTCAGCACACCCAAAATCTTTACACACAACTGAACATAGTAAATATTCAAACTAATTTTGTAAATAACATAAACATATTAACATAAGTCAGAATGCACAAACTGAAGGGAACATGTCCTTGGCCCACCACTTTGTTCATCTTGTGCATCCAAAGACTTCTTAGGGATTTTCCTGAGTAACAATTTGATCCACTGCCTCTATAGAGCTGTCTAAATCAAGTCTTACAAATTCACCATCTTGTAGAAAGTCTTCTGGTGCCATGGTGAAAGTGCTGGCCAAAGTCTATAGAAGAATGTTCAGATAATTTTGATGACTTTCTTATTTATTTTACTAAAACATATGACTGTAAACACTGTAACTTATATGCACATCAATGGTTATTCATTTGGATATCTAACCTAAAAAAAATACAGATTTATTTTTTTATTTTTTTATTTAAAGCAGTCAAAGAATATTTAAGATTTATCAAAAGTACTTGCATTACTAAACATTTGAGTTTTTGTCCATTAACAAGATGCACAAAATTATATTTTTTTTTTACTTAATAACTCTTTGCAAAGGTAATTAATTTATTTTAAGGCTTCAAATACAGAAAACAAAAAAAAACTAAAAAAATATTTGCAAGTTTGTTTTTGTTTTTGTAAATTCTTTTTTTAAAATTTCCATTTAGGAATCCTTTAACTTTTTAATATTCCCTTTTAAGACTATAGCCTAATGTTCAGAAAAATTGTTGATACAATTTAAGATTTGATAAATAACATTGATCATTGATCGAATAATTTATTCTTACTTCCTTGGACATTGCAGCACTTTTCTGTGCCACTTGTACTGCATGATGAATTGTGGCACACACATTCCTCCTGTACACATGATTGTAGAAGCCAGATTTTTCTAGCATTATTCTGACTGGGGCTGCACCAATAAATAAAAAATGTCAATGCAAACTATGGGATAGATAATGCCAAGTTTACTAGGAGCTTTTCATACAACTAAAATTGCAGTAAAATACTTTGTTAAAGCATTTACCTCAGCTGTTAACTTAAACTCTCTGCCAAGAACTTAATTTTTTTTTTAATAAATGGTTTTATAAACTGTTTTGATATATGTCCGTTGTCTTTAGCCATAACATGATTATATGGTACACCGTCTCTTTTTGTATACGTTAAGTAATATCTTTAGTAATATCTTTGGTAATATCTTTAGTAATATCTTTAGTAATATCTTTAGTAATATCTTTAGTAATATCTTTAGTAATATCTTTAGTAATATCTTTAGTAATATCTTTAGTAATATCTTTAGTTCATCAATCATATCATACTACAAGAGTATGTTTAATAAAATTAAAATATAACTTGCACCAAGTTTATAATCAATTATTTGAATTAGACAGAACTGAGTATCATGTCAGCATGTTGACCAAATATGTATTAATTAAACTCATTTCATTATTTACCTTTACATGCGCCCAGGTACACATCAATATCAACAGCACGATATTCTAACACAATCTGAAATATTTATTAGAAATGTATTATTAGTTTAAAAGATACACCCAGATATACTAAAAAAATGTAAGTAAAACTCAAAATATAAAGTATAGGTTCCAATTTCAAATCACAAGCCTTGGTGAAAAATCCTAATCCACTCATCCCCACCTGAAAAGGTCAGTGAGGGCTGACAAAACAATTTCCTTGAATATTATTACACAGATACATGTACTCCATATATTATAAAGTTTTACTTATATTAATTTATACTTTAAGGCACATACTGATACATTTTGGAATGGTCTATTGTTAATATGCAGCAGTTTTTAATAACATGTTACATCATATGATAGCTAATGACCTAGTTTTGCAAACAATGGTAAAAAGATTTTCCTAAAAAATAAAGCACCACAATGTCTAAGATGAAAAACTTATTCATAGGTCTCATTTTTTTTAAATTTTGGTTTCATTCAATCAGAAAAATGGGAATGAACAATAGTTTCAAAACATTTCAATATATAAACTTGTTTTCACTTAAAACATTTCATGAAATAATCTAAATTGTGGTTTATAAGTAAACTTAAATGGAAGTAAAAAAGAAAATTTTCAGTACATCTTTTAAAACTCTGACTGTTACGCTGTCCACATATTGTATGGCGGAGCCGTCTATGATGATTGCAAAGGTTCCACAGTTAGATGGAAGAGAGCGTCCACTCAAAGGATGAAGGTGGTCATGGCTCTCACATGGTTCTTCTGATGTCGCCATGCAGACCTGAAAATAAGTCAGTAGTGGTAGTGGTTTAAGCTCTAAACTACTGTATTAACTACAAAGAGATGTTTCATACAAAAGCAAAGATTATATATATATATTAATCATCATCAATATCATCATATTACAGTTACATTAACCCTTTCAGCTCATGCTGACTGGTGAAAAAGATTCAAACCTGGGACCTACGAAAAGGCAATCTGAAATCAGTGCCCCTTGACCTGTATATAAAGGTTAAGTAAGTGGAGAAAAAACATACAGATAGTTAATGTGTGATTAAATACCAGTATGTTTTCTAAAACTATTGAACATCTTAAAAGCAAGTCCCTGGTGTATTATTACATTATAGTTTGAAACAATCATAAGGAAGTCTTTAAACAAACTGAAAACTTTCCTCAGACATGCTGCTCACCTCATGATGCCTCAGTGTCATGTCTGTGTCCTTCATCTGGTTCTTCAACAGCCTCATATAATGAGGATCAATCTGTGTCCATTTGATCATGGCTGACTTGAAGTTGTCCATATTTGCAAAGTAGAGCGGGGACTCAAATTTGAAAATTTTTATGCCAGGCAAAGGTACAGCCTGAAGCAGTAGAGTTTTGAAAACAAAACAACATAATGCAGAAATTCACATTTCATTTCAGATCTTGACAAAGCATAAGGACATATTTCAGATGGTAAAAACATTGTATTGTCACCCTAATCCTGCTCTCAATAATATTTCACTATTTTAATAAAACTTCTGCATTTCATAAACAAGTTGCTATCATAGTAAATTCATTTAATAGATTATTCCACCTGTGCTAAGACCCAGTAGTAAAACTTTCCAATCATTCAAATCACATCAGAAAGGGTGTTGCATATTTTTACTTACTTCCTTGTAGAGATTGTTGTCAACATAAATATCTGTGTTTGGCAGCCGGCCAAGTAAACAACTGTAAGGTCTGATGGAACAGAAGAAGTATGGACATGATTATTTTATGCTTCTGTTACAGTTCATTAAATAATCATTAGATAAAATGGACAGACATAGCTTTAAAAAAATATTCTTAGGTTTTTAGAACAGTCCATCCAGGCATGTTGCAAATCTGACATTTAAAGAAGAAAATTATATGGCTGATGGGCTTTAAGCTGGCCTCAAAATCACTTAAAAGCAACAGAAACCTGGTAAATTATATTTCTTATGCCTTGTGAATCCTGTAATTGAAATTCTTTTTTTTTTGTTTAACTCTTTCCATCCCAGATCCCAGGGCTTTTTCCATGGTTTTACCAAGCATTTTTTACAGATACAAGAAAAAAATAGGACCTTTTTTTAAAATGTAAAACTTAGGACAAATATAAGAGATAGACCTTAGTGTTATAATTAAAAGAAAGCAAAATAAATGTAATTTATGATCAAAGTACTTTAAAATATGTTTATTGAACGATATACATTTTTTGATAGTGGTCAACCACTAAGAAAAAATTATTTATACACACATTTTTTTTTCTTTCCAATAAAAGTTTTTTTATTTAGAAAACGTGTCAACCAATTGATGCAATAACTTAAACCCCGATAGCAAATCTAACAAATAATAACACTTTCAAATCTGAAAAAAATTGGTCAATAAATAACAAAGTTACACAATATTTAGCCAAAGATGTGCCTTCACAAAAAAAATGTAGCAAAGTTGAAATAAACAAACATCTACTCATATTCTCATAAACTGGTATAATATTAAAAAATATACATGAAGTGTAATACATCAATTGAAAGGAAATTGAATGTAGCATATTATAAATGTATTTAAAAATATATTTATTATATTTGAAAAATAAATTTTAGTACAAATTTGTAACCTTTCCATGTGGGCCACGCCCCCTTTTTGGACGCTTTCATTACATCATTTATTTTGCTTTATTCAAAATTATAATCAATCTCTTGTTCTGTGAAGTTTTCATTGTTAGAAGTTAATAAAATAGGTCACCGTATTTTGTAATGAATAAATCAGTTATAGAGTTTATTAGCGGTAATAATCTAAGTGTGAGATGCCCCTGGACCGCTTGTCCCCATAACAGAAATAATTGAACCCAAATATCCATCAAAATGTAAAAAAAAACAAATGTAAACAAATTGCATTATTAACAAAGAAAATGGCGTAACGAAAATGGCGACGTAAAATTACATCTTTACACCGTTTAGGCTTTTCGCAAAATTATTAATTAATCATGAGCCGGTAGAATCGGCTCGCGGGACCGAAACAAAAAATAAAAAAAGCCGATTGTACCGGCTCGTGGGACGGAAAGAGTTAATTATGTAATTAAATAATTTTAAAAAAGTGAAATTACTCTTGAGTTCTCAATAGAATCGGAACAAGATTGTAGATTAAACCAATCAGAAGTCCAAGATCAACATCCAACAAAACTGTAGCAAAAAATGTCACCAGCCAAACAGTCTGAAATAAACAATTATAAAACCTAGACTTCCACAATTTATCTAAGTGTTTTGGTCTATATATGAAGAATACGTTTTTTTTTGCTAAGTAATAGTGAAAATGTTTAGAATAAAATATTTACATAGTCCACTTTTGAAACTTTCCACAAGCGTTTCAGCTCAGCAAATTGTAAAAAAAGGCCTTTTAAAGAAACAATGATAATGGCTGCCAGAATACTCTGCAAAGAAAATGCACACAATGAGTTAAAACATAAATCTATCTAATTATTACATTGGGTACCTTATCTTCTTATCTTATATTCTGCAGACTCTCCGTCTATACACAAGATTAATGTGCCCTACACTTAAGGGTTTGAGCCTAGTCTTGCAGTTTTTTTAATGTATTATTACTACTTTGTTCATTGTTTTTTCCTCTAGTGTTTCTGGCTAAACAGATGTTACTATTATATAATTTTATGTAAATGTGGGAAAATGTGGTGGCAAGGAGGGTGAATGGATAATATTATTAGCTAACTACAGGAGTATATTATTTATTATTAAATAGAACAGCTTGCTTTTGCTGCAGGAGGATAGATGGAAGCTGTTCTCTATTAGCTTATTAAACTCACATTATAACCAATGGCTATATTTATATTGTATTTTTTTAAGAACATATATTATGCGTTATATTAATTTTACTCTAAATAAATAAATAAATAATCTATAATGCATAAACAAAGAGAAGTTTCTTACATTTGGTACATCCTCAAACATTGGTCCCAGTGCCAATAGTACAATGACAACCAACACACTGGATATAAGACTCACAATCTGTCAAGGTGTAGAGCTTATGAAGTTTTCAAGTAAAACAACTAAAAGTCAATAGCATTGTATACCCTTAGCTAACAACTGACTTAAAGCTGGTTTAATTGGGCTACTATGGGCCATCCTACCTGGGTTTTGCCTCCAACACCTTCCTGTACCATACTACGAGAAAGTGAAGCAGCACTGCAAAACGAAGAGCACATGGAACCCAGAAAATTGCTCATACCATGAGCTATTAGTTCCTGAAATATTCATATACACATGATTAGTTGGGAAATAAAACATTTATAAAATTTAATAAAAACAAAAGCAAACACTTACAAAGCCTTTTGGGTATAGAGTGTTTGCAATGGGTGGAGCCTAAGTTTTTTAGTGACATCATTTGTAAATAGAAGCCACTTTAGGAACAAATATGGTGAATGTTCTTTATCATGCCAAATTCACATATCTATGAATATTGGCAATCCTACTAAAAAAAAAGGAGGTAAATAGTATTAGATCATCTTCTATGATCTATGTCTATGATAATAGGCCTAATACAGCTTAAATCTTAATAAGACTTAAAACACAAAACATCATTTTAAAAAAAGCTCAAGCCTATATGAAACTTTATTAATACAGTGGCCATTGTACACCACTACACAAAATAAACAAAAATCACGTGCTTTTTTTTATTGCAAACCCCTATTAGATTTTAAAATATTTAAAATGGGAATTATTACATAGATTAACCAGAAGTTTAAATAATAATATGTGCACACAGTTCAAGTAAAGAAATGTGCACACAGTTCAAGTAAAGAAATGTGCACACAGTTCAAGTAAAGAAATGTGCATACAGTTCAAGTAAAGAAATGTGCACACAGTTCAAGTAAAGAAATGCGCACACAGTTCAAGCAAAGAAATGTGCACACAGTTCAAGTAAAGAAATGTGCACACAGTTCAAGAAAAGAAATGTGCACACAGTTCAAGTAAAGAAATGTGCACACAGTTCAAGTAAAAAATGTGCATACAGTTCAAGTAAAGAAATGTCCACAAGTTCAAGTAAAGAAATGTGCACACAGTTCAAGTAAAGAAATGTGCACACAGTTCAAGTAAAGAAGTGTCCACAAGTTCAAGTAAAGAAATGTCCACAAGTTCAAGTAAAGAAATGTGCATACAGTTCAAGTAAAGAAATGTCCACAAGTTCAAGTAAAGAAATGTGCACACAGTCCAAGTAAAGAAATGTGCACACAGTTCAAGTAAAGAAATGTGCACACAGTTCAAGTAAAGAAATGCGCACACAGTTCAAGTAAAGAAATGCGCACACAGTTCAAGTAAAGAAATGTGCATACAGTTCAAGTAAAGAAATGTGCACACAGTTCAAGTAAAGAAATGCGCACACAGTTCAAGTAAAGAAATGTGCACACAGTTCAAGTAAAGAAATGCACACACAGTTCAAGTAAAGAAATGCGCACACAGTTCAAGTAAAGAAATGTGCATACAGTTCAAGTAAAGAAATGTGCACACAGTTCAAGTAAAGAAATGTGCATACAGTTCAAGTAAAGAAATGTGCATACAGTTCAAGTATAGAAATGCGCACACAGTTCAAGTAAAGAAATGTGCATACATTTCAAGTAAAGAAATGCGCACACAGTTCAAGTAAAGAAATGTGCATACAGTTCAAGTAAAGAAATGTGCACACAGTTCAAGTAAAGAAATGTGCATACAGTTCAAGTAAAGAAATGTCCACAAGTTCAAGTAAAGAAATGTGCACACAGTTCAAGTAAAGAAATGTGCACACAGTTCAAATTAACAATTGAGCACAAAGTTCATGTTAACTATTGAGCACACAGTTCAAGTTTAAAAAATGAGCCACAAAGTTCATGTTAACAATGGAGCACAAAGTTTAAGTTAACAATTGAGCACAAAGTTCAAGTTTACAATTGAGCACAAAGTTCAAGTTTACAATTGAGCACAAAGTTCAAGTTTACAATTGAGCACAAAGTTCATGTTAACAATTGAGCACAAAGTTCAAGTTTACAATTGAGCACAAAGTTTAAGTTAACAATTGAGCACAAAGTTCAAGTTTACAAATGAGCACAAAGTTCAAGTTTATAATTGAGCACAAAGTTCAAGTTTACAATTGAGCACAAAGTTCATGTTAACAATTGAGCACAAAGTTCAAGTTTACAATTGAGCACAAAGTTCAAGTTTACAATTGAACACAAAGTTCAAGTTTACAATTGAGCACACAGTTCATGTTAACAATTGAGCACAAAGTTCATGTTAACAATTGAGCCACAAAGCTCATGTTAACAATTGAGCAGAAAGTTTAAGTTAACACTTGAACACAAAGTTCATGTTAACAATTGAGCACACATTTCATGTTAACAATTGAGCACAACGTTTAAGTTAACAATTGAGCCACAAAGTTCATGTTAACAATTGAGCACAAAGATTAAGTTAACAATTGAGCACAAAGTTTATGTAAGAAACAAACAGTTCAAGTAAGAAGTGTGCACACAAAGTAAGAAATGTGCACTCAGTTTAAGTAGAAAAATGTGCACACAGTTCAAATAAACAAATGTGCACACAGTTCACATACAAAATGTGCACACAGTTCAAATTAACAAATGTGCACACAGTTCAAATTAACAAATGTGCACACAGTTCAAATACAAAATGTGCACACAGTTCAAAATAACAAATGTGCACACAGTTCAAATTAACAAATGTGCACACAGTTCAAATACAAAATGTGCACACAGTTCAAATTAACAAATGTGCACACAGTTCAAATTAACAAATGTGCACTCAGTTCAAATTAACAAATGTACACACAATTCAAATTAACAAATTGCGTACACAGTTCAAATTAACAAATGTGCACACAGTTCAAATAAACAAATGTGCACACAGTTCAGATTAACAAATGTGCACACAGTTCAAATTAATAAATGTGCACACAGTTCAAATTAACAAATGTACACACAGTTCAAATTAACAAATGTGCACACAGTTCAAATTAACAAATGTGCACACAGTTCAAATTAATAAATGTGCACACAGTTCAAATTAACAAATGTGCACACAGTTCAAATTAACAAATGTGCACACAGTTCAAATAATTAATGAGCAAACAGTTCAAGTAAAGAAATGTGCACGAATATCAGAGATATAAGAAAAAGAGGTAACAGAAAAAATCTCAAACCTGATTTGGATCAACGATATAGTTGTGTTTATCGGCAAGTATTTTGGAAATGGCAAATGAAGTTGCAAAGGCTGTGAAACAAATGGCGAACGACTCGCCAATAACATCCGGAAGATACTTGACAAACGTCAGACTTGCAGTTGGGAATCTGAAAGAATGGAAGAAGTGTACATGGTCTGGATCGTGTTAAAACATCTGTAACATGCAAATATTTACACTTGAAAGTTTATTGTTGTCTGTGTATGTGTATATGTTAAGATAAGATTGCTTTATTGGTCCAAATAAATGGAAATTTGATTTGATTACATAAATTCCGTCTTTCAGCATATTTAAAACAATATTAAAGAACCATTCGTACTCAACACAATAGACATTCGCGCAAACTATCATACCAATTATCATACAAGAAAAAAGTAGGCCTATCATTTAGGAGTCAGCTATTGAGCCATTGTATTTCCTGGCTGAAAGATGATTCTTTTGAAAGAGTCTCACTGAAAGTGGAACCAAAGAGTTCCTAAATCTCTCTGTTCTTGTCCTTATTGAAAGAAGCCGACCACTTCGACTAGATATTATGTAGCTACCCTGAAGTGGGTGTGCATGATCTTGGAGGAATTTATCAATCATAGACAGTGGAAGTTTGTGGAAGTCGAAGAAAATCAAACCCTAAAATTAAGTAAGCCATGAGTAAGCCTACAATATTTATCTTATAATTGTGCATGTATTTCGATTTAACATTAACCTTCTAGATTTGAGAAGAACTGTGTGAAAATTGCAGCAAACCTAGTGAGGCGTCTTGATGATCACAATTTAGGAACTTTGTATCGCTTACAGGTTTGATTATTGAATTTTCCATTTAAGACCAACTTGTTCACAGCGTTCACTGAATTCCATCACCACGATATAATGGTGGACTGTGTGGTCCAGCCGAATTTACTTTTTCCAACTGAAGACGAAGGGGATGTGTTAACTTGAGAGACTCCATATAGACTCTGTGAGAAAGGTTACGGATTCAAACCTGCATTCAGACCCAAGACTTTGATAGTGCAAATACTTGGCTACAGACGCTACAGTTAAGGAACATACGGTGTTTTACACTATCATGTTGTGGGCTTTTGGACGCTGTGACATTAAATCTCGATCTCAATAAACAATAATATCAACAAAGTTAACACATATGCTACTATAAGCTTCTGGACATTGTGCTAGCCTTACCACCACCTCCAACCTCCCGTCTCAAAAGATGTGACCGCAAAATAACTTTACAGGTCACACACCATTTAGTTTTAAACCCAAAAATCCCAACGGTGTCGTCGGTTTAGTATAAGTCTTAGACATGATTCAAACAATTCTGTTCATACTATTTATATCATACAGTTCTATTCAAATACAAGTTTAATATAGTCTACTATTGAAACAATTTTTTAACACATTCAATTGATCATGGTTGTAGAATAGATAATAGGGCGTGTAAGCGTGTATGGGAAAAACCAATTTTCCCTTATTGTGTTGAGAGAGAAATTTGACATCACAAATGTTGAACATACCCTTTAGGAATGTGACCTATGACCTCAACACCAAATTGTTTATGCAGCTGGAACTGTCTGGATAAAACTGTTCCGACGATTAACTGAAATTTAAATCAATCAAATTGTCAACCCACATTTTATTTCACAGATTGTAGTTTTATATTTCACACATATTTTGCAACATAGGCCTATTGTCTGTTCAAAAAACATAAAGATAGATTTGGTTTTGTAATGTTCGTTTTCACAGCTATAAATTACATGATTGAGTTTATTATCTCTAAGCCTAAAGTGGCGGCCCCAATTTTTAAGGAGAGTGGGCGATAAGAAAAAAACCATCTGAACAGGAATGGTAAGCATTTATTCTAATATTCTAATATTTTTCATATATTTGCAACAGTGTTCATTCCGATAATGCTCATGCATATAGTCGACGCTTCTGTATTTATTCTTGAAGTTAAAACGTAACTTTACGTCTCTGACAAATATTGCGCCATGGCAAAAAAAAAAAACATCAAAGAAAAAAGGAATCATATTTTTAAAGACATTGAATAGACCACACTTATTTGAAGCTAGAAAATGCTGTCGATGAGACAAACGTGAACTGTACACCTACAATGTTTTAAATGTCCAACTATTACAGAATACAATATTACACGTTCATCAATTCCTTTTTGTTACATTCCCAACAAGATTTATAACCAAGAACCAAGATTACAACAGAATTGATAAAATCTTATAAGACTTAATTAGAAATCAGCTAAATATTTTCGCTGTTCTTGATTTATGTTCACCTGCAATGATCTCGTGTAAAGGGAAATACGTTCAAAGTACCGAACAACAAAGCGAAATAGTTTTAGTTTTACTCATTGAAAATAAAGCAATTAAGTCAAACATTTTTCATAATACATATTTATAAACATGTTTATATTTATGTAAAAAAAGTATCCCCATTTGACCAGCTAGATCTACAGGACCTGTGAAGTAGTCACGGCATACTAGGAGATTGTGGTTCAGCACAATGCCAAGCCGTCTTAACTTATTCCTTATTAATATCAGATGCCCTTCACAGCTCGGAAGACTCAGAGACAAGCTACAGACCCGAGAACAAATCCTAGTCTTCATTAGGATTCGAACTCGTGCTTTCGGCTAGCCGAGCACGCTGCCATCATGTCCCATGTTATTACATTATCAACACCTAATACATTTTATGTTCTAAACAATTATCTAGTGTAATACTTTGACAGAGATACAAAATATTTTCCCCTATATAAATACTAAATAGTATGTTCTTTTTTTTCTTCTCAGTGGCATTTCGGGCTTTGGTGGGTTTCCTGGAATTGTCGGAAAACTAAGTTTAAACTGTATTTTAAAGTTAATACATTTATAAAAATAAAAGGCTAGACATAAAGAACACTTAAGCCCAGGACCACATGTTCTCCATTGAGCAAGTCTAAATATTAGAAAATAATATCACAAGATAATTAATACACAATTTTCATTGTGTGTGCCGCAGTTGAAAGTTACTAGAAAGTACACAATATCTGAGTCAGAAAATCCTTCCAGCCATGTTGTAAAAGATGTTGTAGACGACGTTCATGTAGAAAAATCAGTTGAGGCTGGAGATAGCCAAGCTATTGCAAATCAACTTGTGAACAACCCAGGTGTGTTAACAGTTCTTCAAGATAAGCTTTGCTTGATTGTGGGATTACACATAAATATGCTCTGACAATAAACTGGCTACCCCAACAGGTCAAGCGAGACAAGAAACCATGCATTCAACGGAACATCAATACTAGAAGACATTGGTTATGCAGACGACATAGCCTTCTATCCAGAAAACATCACCATATCCAACAGAAATCAACCAATCTAAATGTGATAGCAAGCACCATTGAACTCAGAACAATCACACAGAAAACAGAGATCTTGAGAAACAACAAAAAAATTAACACCAATGTTACAATAGGCGAGAGAGAACTAGAAGACGTCAATGAATTCACCTACGTAGGCAGCAAAACTACAGAAAATGATGACTGTGACCTAGAAATCAACGCCAGAATCAGTAAGGCAAAATAGGCTAATACACTGCTCAGAACTATATGGAGAACACCAAGCCTCAGCCTCCACACCAATATAAGGATATTCCGCTAGCAGAGAGCATCTCAGTAAGGAGATGGCGATGGAGAGACACGTCTACAGAGTGTCAGCTGACTCCCCAAAATAATTTGGACAGCCGCTAGAAAATCTACAGATGAAATATGTGACTGGCAAAGTGAAGCAGTAGATAAGAAAGAATCAGATGAAAAGGTAAACTTGTTTCCCAATTCTAAACAGTGAGAATAAACTTACTCATACTGGTTTTCAGACCAGAGCCTTGAGTTGTCAGTTACTAATACAACTACACGCAAAATTCGAAACGTGTGACTTCAAAATATTAAGGGTCATTTTCACCAGGCTACGCCACACGAGTCAAAGAATATTATAAAAGTTAGTTATATAATCTAGACTCTAGACTTAACTGGCTTTTATGCTTTCTACTCACAGAAGTGGCCAACGATTCATTGCTTCATACAGCGTATAAATGTACACTTTTTCACTTCCGACTGTACTGAGAAGCATTTTATTTTCAAGCAAGTATATTACAATTGTATTTGTTGGCGCGCATTTATGTAGGCCTGAAAATGCAATGTTTGAATTTGAATATCTCTAGCAAGTTACATATAATCCTTTTAGTCAGAATAGTATAACGTTTTAAAAATCTATCTTATTACAGACGCTCCTTCTATAAAAAAAAAAAAAAATTTTGCGTCCTACGTTCATCTATTGTCCGAGTCTAGTCTTGCATTTTCGTTAATGTTTTAAATGTTAAGTTACTGGTTTTCCTGGTTTGTTCAGGTAACCCATTCCATGCCCGAATGCCACTCGGAAAAAAAGAGTAGGGCCTACTTACATGCATTTGTTCTCGCATAAGGGATAAGAAAAGTGTTTCTGTCCTTATGTTTATCTGAGCTCTGCAACAGGTTGTAATTGGGTTGTATTTCTAAATTAGCGTTTAATGTCTTATGTATTATTACTACTTTAGTCTTTGCCCCGTTTCTAGGTTTAGTTATTTAACTATTGGTATTACTCTTGTCAGTTGTGAATACTCGCTAGTAAACTCTTTTCTGAATTTTTTCTAATCTTTATGTTTTCCTTAGTTGATGGGTCCTATACTAGTGATGCATATTCTAGTAGGCCTACAGGCCTAACTAATGTTAGATAGCATTTTAGTTTTATGTTCTTATTACATTTATAAAAGTTCCTTTTTATGAAGCCTAGTGTTTTGTTATATTTTAATTACTTCATCAATATGTGGATTCCAAGAGAACTTACCATTTATTATCACTCCTAAGTACATTCATTATTAGTTTGTGTTAGTTCTTTGCCATGAATGAAATAGTTTTTTATTATTTGTGTCTTTTTCGTTGATACTCTTAGCAGTTGGCATTTTTCTGGGTGAAAAGACATGCTCCAGTTAAGATTCCCATTTTTGTAGTTCGTCTAGGTCTTTTTGTAAGAGTTCACCATAAATTATACAATCATTTGCAAACAATCTTACTTTTGTTACTAATATAAATTAGAAATAGTAGGGGTCCTAGAACAGTTAATCCTTATGGAACTCCTGAGTTTACAGTAATTGGTGATGATCTAGAGTCATTAAATATTGCTGTTTGTTCTTTACCAATAAGAAAGTCTTGAATCCACTGATGTAAGGGACCAACCAGAGATGCCAAAAGATTAAAGTTTTTTTTTTTTAGTACGCTAGAATGGTGAGCCTTGTCGGATGCTTTAGAACAATCTAGTAATATAGCATAAATTTGGTTGTTATTATCTAATCCCTTACACAAACTTGTAGTTTTTCCCAGTTTGATTCAAGCAACCCACGCTGTTGCCGGATGCCACTTTTGGAACAAGACACGGGTTTTATAATATAAAAAAATGAGGTAAACTGACTATGGCCAACTCAAAAGTTTTTAGGACATTTAGTGATCGGGTGGATGGTGTAAGTCGTAAGTGAAATTTTTTTAAATTTATGTCTATTATTTACCAAGTGTAAAGTTTTTGAACAATTGTAAAGTTATAGAACAAGTGTAAAAAGTTATTAAACAAGAGTAAGGTTATTGAACGAGTGTTAAGTTATTAAACAAATGTAACGTTATTAAACAAATGTAAGGTTATTAA
Source organism: Anisus vortex (assembly GCA_949126835.1). Classification (NCBI taxonomy): domain Eukaryota; kingdom Metazoa; phylum Mollusca; class Gastropoda; family Planorbidae; genus Anisus; species Anisus vortex. Next base: position 29,642,902 of record OX421496.1, on the reverse strand, counting down.
ACAAGTGTAAGGTTATTAAACAAATGTAAGGTTATTGAACGAGTGTTAAGTTATTAAACAAATGTAAGGTTATTGAACGAGTGTTAAGTTATTAAACAAATGTAACGTTATTAAACAAGTGTAAGGTTATTGAACGAGTGTTAAGTTATTAAACAAATGTAACGTTATTAAACAAGTGTAAGGTTATTGAACGAGTGTTAAGTTATTAAACAAATGTAAGGTTATTAAACAAATGTAACGTTATTAAACAAGAGTAAGGTTATTGAACGAGTGTTAAGTTATTAAACAAATGTAAGGTTATTAAACAAATGTAACGTTATTAAACAAGAGTAAGGTTATTGAACGAGTGTTAAGTTATTAAACAAATGTAAGGTTATTAAACAAATGTAACGTTATTAAACAAGAGTAAGGTTATTGAACGAGTGTTAAGTTATTAAACAAATGTAAGGTTATTAAACAAATGTAACGTTATTAAACAAGAGTAAGGTTATTGAACGAGTGTTAAGTTATTAAACAAATGTAAGGTTATTAAACAAATGTAACGTTATTAAACAAGAGTAAGGTTATTGAACGAGTGTTAAGTTATTAAACAAATGTAAGGTTATTAAACAAGAGTAAGGTACTTTTGCCAATAAAACTGAGTAATGAATCCACTAAAAAGTTGAATGTATTGACCTACCACAATAAGTTCCCCTGGAACAGGGATTCCCTTAAACCTCTCCTTGTATTTTTTATTATTGTTAATGCCTTCTTTGACAGCGATGAGAAACAAAACAGCAACGATGGTCGTTGTCATAGTTACCAAGTTTGGATGGTTGAGATGAGAGAAAAAGTCGTGATAACTCTGAGGAGATAAACCAAACAACTAACTTGTGTCATATTGTCTCCCCTAGATGTATTTGTATTGTGTAAACTCAACATGATGGTAAACATTAGTTGTTTTTGTTTTTGTGAATTGATGTCAATATAATTTAGGTAGATTTACGCTTAAGCAGGGGAGAAAAGATACGAATCTGGCAGTAACATGGTTTTGTAATAGGGGAGAGGACCTGACCTTGACTGCACAGAATAAGTACCCGAACTTGGTCAGACTTCCAATGTCTAGCATAATAAAATAATATACCTATGTTAATCTCTGGTCAAAGAAAAAAACACTGATCAGGACAATAGTGTGTACTAACAGGTTGTCTTTTATTGTAAATCCCAGCTTCATACCAAGTCACTATAGCAGTCAGATCATGAGATTTGAACCTCATACCACGTGTAGCATTGTAATTAGTATGGAAATAGGGTTGTAACTTTCCCAAACTAAAGTAAGGTTCCAACCAGAGTTGGGTAAACTTAGGGACTTCATACACAAATATTTCCTTCATTAGACGCCAAGACCTTAGGCTAGACCAGTGTATCCCATAATCTTCAAGTCATTTAGTACAAAATGTCACTATAGCAGTCAGATCATGAGATTTGAACCTCAGACCACGTGTAGCATTGTAATTAGTATGGAAATAGGGTTGTAACTTTCCCAAACTAAAGTAAGGTTCCAACCAGAGTTGGGTAAACTTAGGGACTTCATACACAAATATTTCCTTCATTAGACGCCAAGACCTTAGGCTAGACCAGTGTATCCCATAATCTTCAAGTCATTTAGTACAAAATGTGATCATGTCGACTTGACTCTTTAAAACAGAATGTCAATAGAAAACAAGGTAATGCAAATTGTAAATATGATTAAATATTAGAAACAAGGCTCTTATTGTATTTTTTGGTAAATATACTTACAAAAATAAGCTTCAAAGGACCACTAAATCGTTGAACCGTGACCCCAAAAGCTGACTTTATCTGGCTGGAGAAAACGTGTATTGCTGCCCCTGTGGTGAAACCGGAAATGAGAGGATCAGACAAGAATGTTGTCAGAAATCCCATCCGGAGGAAACCCAGGGCTACCTGAAAGAGAAAATAAAGTAGGAAAAGTCATACACGAGACACGCAAACGTGATGTTTCTTAGAATGTTCTAGTCCGTTTTGTGATCGGCTTTAGGAACGGAGAAGGGTTGAGTTATGAATAAATATAACCATTTTTTAAATGAATACCAATAGGCTATCGGCATTATATTTCTAAACTTCTATCTTATCTTATAAATCACAAACGCTTTTTCTATAAAGAAGATTAGTGCGTCCCACGCTCATTCGTGGTACGAGTCTAGTCTTGCATTTTGATCAGTGTTTTAAATGATAAGTTAATGGTTTTCCTGGTCTGTTCAGGCAACCCATTCCATGCTCAGATGCCACTCGGGAAGAAAGAGAATTTATATGTATCTGTTCTCGCGTAAGGGATAGGGAAAGTGTTTTTGTCCTTCTGTTCATCTGAGTATTGTAACAGATTATTATTGTGTTGTATTTCTAAGTTAGAGTTGAATGCATTATGTATTATTACTACTTTCTTTTATGCCCATCTTTCGTCTAGTGTTTCTAGGTTTAGAGACTGACCGAAACCAAGTTGTTAGATTCGGCCGAAAACGAAATTATACTTAATATTATACATTGACTTTCGGCCGAAACCGAAGCCGAAACAAAAAGTTTAACTACAACTTCGGCCGAAATCGAAAAATAAACCGAAAATGCGATACAAATGATTTCAAAAGCCTGCACATTAATGTGTAATATTAACTAGTTTATGGGCACTATATTTGAGTAAACAAACCATTCCTTGCAGTGCTGAAATAATCCTTTATTATTAACTTCAGTCTTCTACTTTACATTAGGGATGTTAATATCCATTTTTTTGTCTCAAAACCTATTTTCGGTTCAAAATATTTTATTTTTTACCCATTTTCTGTTCTTCCTCTCCCCCCCCTCCCCCGGGCAAAGTAAGTTATAGTTTGGAAAAGACAAATTTGCTTTGATTATACTAAAAAAATGAATACGAAGGACCATTGATCATTAGAACGTGGTGAAATCTTTGCAAAAAAAAAAAGTTGATTTTGGATTTGCAGAAGTCAAAAGCTGTAGTGTCATGAATTTAGACCTTTATAATTATAATATAAATCAGATGATGTTAGATCTATATGTTACATATATCAAAAGAATATTTCTGGAATATGAATAAAATCCCAGACACATCTATCTAGGGTTGACAGCAATCCGGCAAGAAAATTAACCGTTTTTGAAAACATGCTCTGCAAAGTTGTTTTGTTAATTGCCCAAGTTGCTTTTCAATTTACATTAAATAAGATGTTGGGTCAGTTTTACTAATATACAATTATTGGCAGCTAATGTAATAAAACTGAACTCATTGTGGATTGTGAAACACTAAATATGTCATTCTTTTTGTCTCTCTATGTCCTCCTTTTGAAGTCCAAGTATCTCGCAACCTTATGTATCAAATGTCTGTACTGACGACTAGCGTTAACATCTGCATTATCTGTTGTATGTGCTTGTATCGCAAATTCACAAGCAATATTCGGAATTCGAAAAAAAAAATCAACTCTAAGTCGCCTCTGAAAAACGAGTGTTTGCAAGGAATATAATGTTAAGGAATTGTTTTGTGCTAATCAAAAGGGTTTACAAATATTTCTTTAGATAAAAAGATAAATAAATCGTGGGACACAGTTATGAATAATTTCCTGACGAAATCCATTTTTCGTTTAAAATCCCTACTTCACAAAGATTAATTCACAACAGTTGAACTAAATGAAATTATGAATAAGCCGGGTAATAGATGCAGGAATAGCGTAGCATTTTGAAAGTTAAAATAGATATTTGGCTGATGACCGAAAGTCAATATCAGTTTCGGCCGAAACCGTAAACAAACCGAAAACGAACCTTTTGGCTTCAGCCGAAACCGAAACCACGCCGGAAAAGTTTTTTTGCCTATTTTCGGCGCCGAAACCGAAGCCGAAATCGAATATCGGTCGGTCTCTAATTTAAATACCTTTAGGTGTTACTCTCTTGTCAGTTGTAAATATTCTCTTGTAATGAGCCTTTCAACTCTTTTCTAAATTTTGTAAAAATTTCCTTTGTTTGATGGGTTCTATACAGAAGATGCATATTCTAGTCTAGGTTTATTCATGTGAGATAGCATTTTAGTTTTTTGATCTTATTACATTTGTTGTTCCTATTACGAAGTCTAATGTTTAACGACTATGATTAATTCAGTTCTGACCTGAAGAATGCCTACACAGAATGTCACAGCCATGGCGTATCCCACTTTCACCATGTCCAAGTCAGACAGTGGCTTGGTCCTGAAGAACTTGTCGAAACCCGGGCTGGCATGGCTCTCGTTGGTAGGAGCCACCGTGACCGACAGTGGCTCCGTGTCTACCCAGGAGTTGCTAATGTTGTGGCCTGTATTGATGTCATGGATGGCACCCTGTAGCTCCTGGCGTTGCCAAGCAACGTGACCCTTGTCCACAACCGACCCGATCATTAAAGATACCACGGCGAAAGTTCCTGGGAAAGTCGTTAATGATTATTCGCCAAGTTTCATTGTACAAACTAGAAAACATTGAGACCATACATCTGAACAGACATTTCTCCAAGAACGCTAACTGTAACGAATACAAATTCTGCAGACCGGTTACAAAAAGTTCTGCAGACCGGTTACCAAATGTTCTGCAGACCGGTTACCAAATGTTCTGCAGACCGGTTACCAAATGTTCTGCAGACCGGTTACCAAATGTTCTGCAGACCGGTTATAACAGGCTCCGGCAGATAAAAATGTCCCTTTTCTAAAATAGTGTTGTTAATAGTAATGACATTCACTTGTAAAACACGTTAAACAGGATAAGTACAACTAGATCTTAAAATGTCAGGGAATGTAAGATCTGACATGAGGTTAATCCACTAAAACTTATCTCAATAAGTGGGGCGGGGGTGAAATACACACGTGGAAATGTTACAGATTAAGTAAAACAAAGAAAATAAATCTCCAAAATATATGCATTTGTTATGGGAAGTAATAACAATATAATATAAATGCGTATGTGTGGGACAGAATATCCTCAATTGCAAGCCCTCAAGAAAACATTATAACAACAATCAAACGGCGCAAACTGGTTCGGTCATATGTTGAAGCACAATAGCCCTGTCAAAAATAAGCATCCAGGACATGTTTGAAGCTGGACGTCTGAAAGGAGTTGCTGGTTCGACAATGTAAAGTATTGGACAAGGCTGCAGTTGACTCAACTAGTGACAACCGCTCAAGATAGGCAAAGTGGAGAAAGTTGACTGATGAGATTTCCATTCGCTCCCCCCAAAAACCCCAACGGTCATAGGATTGATGAGGATTATAAATGAGCATGATAAGACTCATATTATAATAAATGTCAATAACAAAAATATGTCAAATGAATGAATAAAATACGGTGTCCAGAACCAAATACTAGATTTAATGTCTCTTAATCTAAATTATTTGGGATGATCACTGTTGCTATTTTTTTATAATGGTATCAAGGGTATCAAGGGTAAAATATAGTCTACCTAAAAGTATAATAATTAATTATTGTATAGCGCTGCCAACAAACATAATGTAACCTCATGGCGCATTTAACATACCAACAAGAACACGGATAAAATTATCTAGCCTAAATAAAAGATATAATACTAAATTAGTAATTAAAAACTTTACCAACACTGGAAAAAGCAAAATAAATGTAGAGTATGTAGCATGTAGCATTTACCGACCTTATATAAAAGTAAAAAAGTAAGGGTCAACAAAATTTTAACGCAGGTAAATATTAAAATAATTTGTTTTCAAGTTCTTTTTAAAAGTGACAATAGAACTTGTTTTCATGACTTGGATGGGAAGTAGATTCCATACTTTCGGGGTCAGATGTTGAGAAGTCTCAGAAGGCTCTCAAGAAAACGGTAGTCAGAGAAAAAAGAGACACCCCCAGAAGCGAGGAGTCGACATCTAAAGACTATATTATCATTTTTCCATCAACTGTTAATATGAACACTATTGTAATTACCGTTTATGTAATTTTTAGATTATAAAAAAATAACTTAGAAGAACGTTTGAATCCTTAAAATAAATCACAGTAAAACTTACCAACAGAGATGTGTCGTGATGTCCCAAAGAAGAAGTAAACCAAAACAGGGAAAAATGAAGTATATAAACCATACACTGGCGGTAGTTGAGTCAATAAAGCATAAGCCATCCCTGTACATAGATATTTAAACATTAAGTCATTAAACATAAGCTATTCATTGTAATGTCTAGAGTTGAATTAATAATTACTCACTCCCCTTTGATATTATTAATATCCCAGAATGCATTAGAGATTAAAGCGTAAGTGAAGAAACAAGGCTAAGCAAGCCATAAATCTTGTCTATTTAATGAAACGAATAAATCTTGTCTATTTAATGAAACGAATAAATGTTGTCTATTTAATGAAACGAATAAATGTTGTCTATTTAATGAAACGAATAAATCTTGTCTATTTAATGAAACGAATAAATGTTGTCTATTTAATGAAACGAATAAATGTCGTCTATTTAATGAAACGAGAAAATGTTGTCTTTTTAATGAGACGAATAAATGTTGTCTATTTAATGAGACGAATAAATGTTGTCTATTTAATGAAACGAATAAATGTTGTCTATTTAATGAAACGAATAAATGTTGTCTATTTAATGAAACGAATAAATGTTGTCTATTTAATGATACGAATAAATGTTGCCTATTTAATGAAACGAATAAATGTTGTCTATTTAATGAAACGAATAAATGTTGTCTAGTTAATGAAACGAATAAATGTTGTCTATTTAATGAAACGAATAAATGTTGTCTATTTAATGAAACGAATAAATGTTGCCTATTTAATGAAACGAATAAATGTTGTCTATTTAATGAAACGAATAAATGTTGTCTATTTAATGAAACGAATAAATGTTGTCTAGTTAATGAAACGAATAAATGTTGTCTATTTAATGAAACGAAAATGTTTCTTAAGTATGTCTAGGCATAAGAGTATAAGACAACAAAATAACAACAATAAACAAAAACATTAAATCCATGCATACATATTGAAATATTCAATCAATCAAGCATAATTTTTATGCCTTACGCAACATAAACAAAAATGCAATGCCTTAAAGTTTAAAACCTAGTAGTGCTGACCTTGTGGTATATGCATAATACCAATGGTAAGTCCAGCAATGACATCACATGGCAAGTCGTACAGTCCACTATAACCATTCAGTATAGAGGTGAATGGAAAAAGTTGTTTCAATCGGGCAATTACCGTCTGCTTGCTACACTTGCAACAGTTTAATGAGGCTCTAAGTTTCTCCACAGATTTTTTCAAGATATCATTACGTCTTGGTGCATAGCCAGCCTGCTGGAAAGCAACAGTAGGCTACATAGTTGTGACACGTTCAGGTTTGGCACAAGTTGGGAGTATTTTTTTTTATCTTTATACTTTTATCATTTACTGTAGCTAAAAAATACTTGCTTCATATCATTTAATACTATTTATAATATTACAAAAATACAATAAAATTAATATGTGCTGCTACCCCACGAACCGATACGCAAGTCGGTAAAACTGATTTTTCAATAAATGCAAAATAAGGTGAAAAAAGGGTCCTAGCTCATTTTTTATATTATTATTGATTTGTAATGTTGAATGCCTAAACTTATAGCTGTGAAATTTTAAAGCTAAAATTATTTTTAGAAAAGTATATTTATTTTTGTATCAGTTACTTTGATTAGTAATGTGTTTATTTTGCCTGTTGTGGGGGGGGGGGGGGGGCTCATGCATTAAACAATTTTATTTAGATACATACTATACGAAATATAAGCACAAAGGAGGGTTACTTGTATATTATAAAAGCGTGTATTTGGTCAATAATTATAAAACTTTAAAAAATGTGGCTAAATAACGTGTGAAAAAATGTAGAAGTTTTTATGACTCTTCCTTCCTCTTCCCGTCATTGTTCAAAATCTTCTATCTCCATGCTATAAATAAGTTTACAATTGCAATGTAAGGTGGCCCTCCTCAGTGGCCCTCCTCAGTGGCCCTCCTCAGGGGCCCTCCTCAGTGGCCCTCCTCATGGGCGTCAGCAGTTTTCTTTTCTAGGTGTGGTGTATGTGTATACAAAAACGTGTAGGCTACATAGTGTAGGACAAGCGGAAATGTTCAGTACTATTGTAAGTATAGTTGTATAAAATCAGTTCTAGGTGGGGAAGAGGTTGCTCGGCAAATTCGGTTACGGTATTTTCGGCTAGGTAATTTCGGCAAAACTATCTAAACGGTAATTTTGGCAACGGCAAATTTGGCAAACTTAAAAAAACAAATGATGTATTAGACGCAGAAATTTCATCTACCACCAACAAATGATGTATTAGACGCAGAAATTTCATCTACCACCAACAAATGATGTATTAGACGCAGAAATTTCATCTACCACCAACAAATGATGTATTAGACGCAGAAATTTCATCTACCACCAACAAATGATGTACTAGACGCAGAAATTTCATCTACCACCAACAAATGATGTATTAGACGCAGAAATTTCATCTACCACCAACAAATGATGTATTAGACGCAGAAATTTCATCTACCACCAACAAATGATGTATTGGACGCAGAAATTTCATCTACCACCAACAAATGATGTACTAGACGCAGAAATTTCATCTACCACCAACAAATGATGTATTAGACGCAGAAATTTCATCTACCACCAACAAATGATGTATTAGACGCAGAAATTTCATCTACCACCAACAAATGATGTATTAGACGCAGAAATTTCATCTACCACCAACAAATGATGTACTCACCGTGGATTTAGATTTTTTCTTTTTGAAACATTTGCTGAGAGAGAGTTTAGTTCTTCGTTCTGTCTTGGCCGTGTCCTCTTGTTTCTCTTCCTCTAGCATGGTATCACGGAGACAAGGATACAGCTCTGGAGCTAAAATAAACATAAACTTGTTACAGGATATTAGAACATAACTACTGTTAAAATGTTACTGTATAACAATATTACTGCACAGCTGTTATAATATTACTGTAACAGCAAACGTAATGCATGTAAAACCTAATAGAGTAAAGATACATTTAAATAGAGAACATGTTAAGTCAAAGAGAATAAGTAAACTTGTGATCATTCATTCATTTAGTCAATTTATTTTGAGATACGAGGAAATTTTGCGCAGGCGCAGTCGTTTCTGGTTTTTCAAAATTGAGCATTAAAAAAAAAGTAAACCACAAACAACATAAGAATAATAAAAAGAATTTACATCTAAAACAAAATTGAGCAAGAAAGAAAATTTTTAAAATCAAATAGATAGTGATAGATTTGATATTTCGATACATTAGATAGATAGGTAAATAGATAGATATACAGATAGTTCGATAGACAGATGGTTAGATAGATAGATAGATAGATAGATAGGTAGATAGATAGATAGATAGTTAGATAGATAGATAGATAGATAGATAGATAGATAGATAGATAGATAGATAGATAGATAGATAGATAGATAGATAGATAGATAGATAGATATCGATAAAGTATATAACACACCAGCTGTGTTCTAACGAAACTGAAGACACATTTTACGAAGTTGATTTGAAATAGCGATGTTTGGGAGGAAATATCGGACTCTAAGGTTGAACTTATAGCCATTGTTATTGTAATGAGACACATAGAGAGAGAAAGAGTGAGAGAAATGAGAGAGAAAGCGTGAGAGAGAGAGAGAAAGAGTGAGAGAAATGAGAGAGAAAGCGTGAGAGAGAGAGAAAGAGTGAGAGAAATGAGAGAGAAAGCGTGAGAGAGAGAGAAAGAGTGAGAGAAATGAGAGAGAAAGCGTGAGAGAGAGAGAAAGAGAAAGAGTGAGAGAAACGAGAGAGAAAGCGTGAGAGAGAGAGAAAGAGTGAGAGAAATGAGAGAGAAAGCGTGAGAGAGAGAGAAAGAGTGAGAGAAATGAGAGAGAAAGCGTGAGAGAGAGAGAGAGAAAGAGTGAGAGAAATGAGAGAGAAAGCGTGAGAGAGAGAGAGAGAAAGAGCGAGAGAAATGAGAGAGAAAGCGTGAGAGAGAGAAAGAGAGAGAAATGAGAGAGAAAGCGTGATAGAGAGAGAAAGAGTGAGAGAAATGAGAGAGAAAGCGTGAGAGAGAGAGAGAAAGAGTGAGAGAAATGAGAGAGAACGCGTGAGAGAGAGAGAGAGATAGAAAGAGTGAGAGAAATGAGAGAGAAAGCGTGAGAGAGAGAGAGAGAAAGAGTGAGATAAATGAGAGAGGTCGCGTGAGAGAGAGAGAGAGAGAAAGAGTGAGAGCAATGAGAGAGAAAGCGTGAGAGAGAGAGAAAGAGTGAGAGAAATGAGAGAGAAAGCGTGAGAGAGAGAGAGAGAAAGAGTGAGAGAAATGAGAGAGAAAGCGTGAGAGAGAGAGAGAGAAAGAGTGAGAGAAAAGAGAGAGAACGCGTGAGAGAGAGAGAAAGAGTGAGAGAAATGAGAGAGAAAGCGTGAGAGAGAGAGAAAGAGTGAGAGAAATGAGAGAGAAAGCGTGAGAGAGAGAGAGAGAGAAAGAGTGAGAGAAATGAGAGAGAAAGCATGAGAGAGAGAAAGAGTGAGAGAGAGAGAGAGAAAGAGTGAGAGAGAGAGAGCGAGAAAGAGTGAGAGAAATGAGAGAGAAAGCATGAGAGAGAGAAAGAGTGAGAGAAATGAGAGAGAAAGCGTGAGAGAGAGAGAAAGAGTGAGAGAAATGAGAGAGAAAGCATGAGAGAGAGAAAGAGTGAGAGAGAGAGAGAGAAAGAGTGAGAGAGAGAGAGAGAAAGAGTGAGAGAGAGAGAGCGAGAAAGAGTGAGAGAAATGAGAGAGAAAGCATGAGAGAGAGAAAGAGTGAGAGAAATGAGAGAGAAAGCGTGAGAGAGAGAGAAAGAGTGAGAGAAATGAGAGAGAAAGCATGAGAGAGAGAAAGAGTGAGAAAAATGAGAGAGGATTAGAGAGACATGATGGCGAGAGAGATACATTTTCTGTAGCTCAAGATATTGGCTAGATTTTTAAAAAATATCCAAGTCCAGAAAAGAAACAAACTGTAGCCTAACCATTGTCTCAAAAGACAACAAAAAGTAAATGTTATAACCTACGATTAGCCATGTTAGCAATAACAATCCTTAAACAAATGATACTTCCTTTCAGTTTGATGTATTCTTGAAACCACTCATTTCTCAATGAAATATAACATTCACTATTTTGCATGTGTGTGTGTGAGAGTGTATGTGTATGAATGGCGACGAAAGGGGGGTGGGCTCCATAAAGTTACAAATAGGTTTGTTATTCCTCGATAACTATGTTAAACGAAGCGGGGGGGGGGGGGGGCAGCTTAGCCAAACCCAAGAGATGATCTACCTGTCAGTCTGTCACGATTTTTCTCTGCTTGTCATTGAGCCATTGTCATGTTGAGTTCTACTACCAATTCAAATGGTTCTCAAAACTTTTCAAAGTGTGTTCCATTGATGGGCAATAGCCCTACTAGACATTGAAATATCCAACAAAATATGTATCCACTCATTGTTTTATGCAGTTGGATTAAGTCAGATGAGTCTTATCCAACATTATCAATATATATTATCTAACATTATCAATAAGTATTATCCAACATTGTCCATAGTATTATTTTTCTGGATCAATTAGTATTATAAAAAGATTATCTACAAGTACTATCCAACATTATCAATAAGTAGGATATTATCTAACATGTATCCCTTATGAAACTTGTGAATGCTGATTTAAACAAGGTCAGTTCATCTCAAATCACAATAGATCTATAAGCTTATTTTGTTTTCTCTTCAATCCTAATAATATCTTGATTAGAAAATTTGACTTTAAAATGATGCAACGAAAAAAAAAAATTTGCATTCTAAAGACGTGTGATCAAATATAAACATCAATCTGTTAAAAAAAAACAAAAAACATGCGTTTATAATTAGTTATAGAATATCTGTTGTTGGCGAGATTGACTTAAGGCCAAGAGTAGCTGTAGAATAATCAGGGTAGCCCCCCTGGAATTTTTGAAAAATTTGTTTTTCAACAGTTTTTTGTTTAAATATGTACTAAATTCGCAAAAAAAATTAGTAAATGTTTATCACGCGAAAGTTCAGCCCCCCTTGGAATTTGGTAAATGTTTGCCAAGCGAAAGTTCAGCCCCCCCCCCTGGAAAAAAATTCTGGCTTCGCCCCTGAGTATAATTGGTATATACGTTATACCCTCTGTGAAGTGAGTTTTAATGCCACTGAAAAAAACAGTGTGTTTGGTCTACTTACACCAGTGTGATTGGTCTAACTATTTAACCACTATTGTGTCACATACATTTCTTTGAGAACATTTCAGCTGTTCTCAGTGCCCCATCCCCCCGCCAAACCTTTAAGGAGACGGATAGTGGTGCTGATTGACATGTAAGCCTAGAGGAGAGAGAGAGAGAGAGAGAGTGAGAGAGAGAGAGAGATGGTGTATAAAGAATATGATCAAAGTACAGTATTGACACAGTAGTGAAGACTAGGACGAAAACATTATTTGGGAAATACATAGTGAATGCTCACTAACTGGATGAGTACAACTGTGACTGTAAGACTTAACATACAAATATATACATATAGTTTCGTCCATAGGGTCGATACATACTATCCAATATTATTTAGGTTTCGAGAGACTGTATTATATTATATATACACTAATTTAATCCACCTATTTTAACTGAAATAGATTTCATTGTTGTTTCTATTGTTTTGTGTCTTCTATTTTCTTTAATGTACAGAAATAGTTTAGCCTACCTAGCTCACATGTCCTACCGAGCTCACATGTCCTACCGAGCTCACATGTCCTACCGAGCTCACATGTCCTACCGAGCTCACATGTCCTACCGAGCTCACATGTCCTACCGAGCTCACATGTCCTACCGAGCTCACATGTCCTACCGAGCTCACATGTCCTACCGAGCTCACATGTCCTACCGAGCTCACATGTCCTACCGAGCTCACATGTCCTACCGAGCTCACATGTCCTACCGAGCTCACATGTCCTACCGAACTCACATGTCCTACCGAACTCACATGTCCTACCGAGATCACATGTCCTACCGAACTCACATGTCCCACCAAACTCACATGTCCTACCGAGATCACATGTCCTACCGAACTCACATGTCCTACCGAGATCACATGTCCTACCGAGATCACATGTCCTACCGAGCTCACATGTCCTACCGAACTCACATGTCCTACCGAACTCACATGTCCTACCGAACTCACATGTCCTATCGAACTCACATGTCCTACCGAACTCACATGTCCTACCGAACTCACATGTCCTACCGAACTCACATGTCCTACCGATCTCACATGTCCTACCGAACTCACATGTCCTACCGAACTCACATGTCCTACCGATCTCACATGTCCTACCGAACTCACATGTCCTACCGAACTCACATGTCTTGGAATGGCTGAGTGAAGAGGGAGAGGGAAGGGACATAAACCCGGTCATTGAATATTTTTTTAACTCCAGTTTCATATACTAAAATTTTAATTGAAGAAAGTATAAGCCATATATTGTTATGTTATTATGAATATTGTTATGCACGCAATGTAAATGACCAAGGATAAAACTATTGCAGTAAACTATATTGCAATAATGAAGTTGTGTGACTCATGTAAAGTTTACTATATAAAGTCTATTGTTTACTATATAAAGTTGTTTTATGACAATTTAATTGTGATATTACACAAACATTGTGGACATGTAAAGTTTACTATATAAAGTCTATTGTTTACTATATAAAGTTGTTTGTAAAATGTAGAGAATAATTAGATCTTTACTTACATTGTTGAAAGAAATTTAAAGACTATGCAACGGTGAAATAAATAAATATATATTTTTTAGAAATCTGTCTTTGTTTATATGTAGCTATACAATTTGTACAACTTCTTCACATAAGTTACTGTGTCATGGCCAACGCGTATTACAGTGCTTCTCAACCCATGCACCATAGTCCATGAAAATTGAAATGAGAACTGTTTTGTAAGAAAATAAAAAGGGAGGGAGGGGGCACCAAGTAAATTCTCTTGGAGAAATCGCTTTTCATTGTATGCACTACACAATCCCAGGATAATTTAGACAAGAATAAAACGTCAGACCATTAGAAGTACATTTCTAAGTGATCCTCGAGATGGAATAAAAAGTTCCGAGAAAGATTACAAGATTAGAATCCTTGACACGTCAGCAGTTGCAAAACTTCAGTTAATGATATCAATGGTATTTTAATGGATATACAGCTGTCATACATCGGTGGGGATAACGTAAAAAGATAGCAGGATTGGCAACCAACGGCAAGCGTGCAAAACTTGGCATGCAAAACGATTTTCAATTGCATGCGGAGGACCCCTAAAAGATTCAAGTCTACTGTACAAAAGAAATTTGAGTACTAAAACAAGATGACTTGACGAGTTGGACGCGGAATAAATTAGAAATCGTACTTTGGCGCACTAGTATCAAAAGGTTGCCGACCCCTGACATAGAGTTTAGCAGCAGTCCCTTGCATTCACGTGGACCAGTCCCTTGCATTCACGTGGACCAGTCCCTTGCATTCATGTGGACCAGTCCCTTGCATTCACGTGGACCAGTCCCTTGCATTCATGTGGACCAGTCCTTGCATTCATGTGGACCAGTCCCTTGCATTCATGTGGACCAGTCCCTTGCATTCATGTGGACCAGTCCCTTGCATTCATGTGGACCAGTCCCTTGCATTCATGTGGACCAGTCCCTTGCATTCATGTGGACCAGTCCCTTGCATTCATGTTGACCAGTCCCTTGCATTCATGTGGACCAGTCCCTTGCATTCATGTGGACCAGTCCCTTGCATTCATGTGGACCAGTCCCGTGCATTCATGTGGACCAGTCCCTTGCATTCGCGTGGACCAGTCCCTTGCATTCGCGTGGACCAGTCCCTTGCATTCGCGTGGACCAGTCCCTTGCATTCGCGTGGACCAGTCCCTTGCATTCGCGTGGACCAGTCCCTTGCATTTGCGTGGACCATTCCCTTGCATTCATGTGGACCAGTCCCTTGCATTCATGTGGACCAGTCCCTTGCATTCATGTGGACCAGTCCCTTGCATTCATGTGGACCAGTCCCTTGCATTCATGTGGACCAGTCCCTTGCATTCATGTGGACCAGTCCCTTGCATTCCTGTGGACCAGTCCCTTGCATTCATGTGGACCAGTCCCTTGCATTCATGTGGACCAGTCCCTTGCATTCATGTGGACCAGTCCCTTGCATTCATGTGGACCAGACCCTTGCATTCATGTGGACCAGTCCCTTGCATTCATGTGGACCAGTCCCTTGCATTCATGTTGACCAGTCCCTTGCATTCATGTGGACCAGTCCCTTGCATTCATGTGGACCAGTCCCTTGCATTCATGTGGACCAGTCCCTTGCATTCATGTGGACCAGTCTCTTGCATTCATGTGGACCAGTCCCTTGCATTCATGTGGACCAGTCCCTTGCATTCATGTGGACCAGTCCCTTGCATTCATGTGGACCAGTCCCTTGCATTCATGTGGACCAGTCCCTTGCATTCCTGTGGACCAGTCCCTTGCATTCATGTGGACCAGTCCCTTGCATTCATGTGGACCAGTCCCTTGCATTCATGTGGACCAGTCCCTTGCATTCATGTGGACCAGTCCCTTGCATTCATGTGGACCAGTCCTTTGCATTCACGTGGACCACTCAGAATAAACAGTTTGAATATAACTATTGCACTTATGTGGAACCAAAATGAACAGTATTACGGTGTGTTGTTGTGTGTGTCTTTTAACTTAATGTGTTTACCGTGGTGTGTTGTTGTGTGTGTCTTTTAACTTAATGTGTTTACCGTGGTGTGTTGTTGTGTGTGTCTGTTAACTTAATGTGTTTACCGTGGTGTGTTGTTGTGTGTGTCTGTTAACTTAATGTGTTTACCGTGGTGTGTTGTTGTGTGTGTCTGTTAACTTAATGTGTTTACCGTGGTGTGTTGTTGTGTGTGTCTGTTAACTTAATGTGTTTACCGTGGTGTGTTGTTGTGTGTATATGTTAACTTAATGTGTTTACCGTGGTGTGTCGGTTTGTGAGTGTTAATTTTATAAGGTAACACGCCCTTATGTCACGCATATTAACCTTCTGCATACTGCATGCACTATCCTGTTTTTAAGAATACCAAAGCTCCTAATATACATATTTTTTTTGTCTATCGCTTTTTCGTGTCTTGAATACTTGAGCCTAGCAGTGTGTTAATAGTATTAAATGGTGTTATTGATCCTTGCACATTGTAAGGTGTGTTAAGTAGACATTTTGAAGAGAAGGATTCAACAACCTGCTTACAATAATAATAAATTGACTGCTTGCAATTGAACACACAGCAACTGAAGATCACATCTCTTCCATCAGGCCACAAACCTAAAGTAGAACATAAACAACTTCCATCTGCTGCCGTATACGGCTATTTAAAACAACGTCATTTACTTGTTTTACTTTTAAAAAAATACTTTTTGATTAATCATTAGACTCGTTTATGAACCATTTAGATTGAAACTTTAACCCTAACCCACATAAAAAAAAAAAAACAAATTATTATTTAAACATCGCATTGATCCTAGAGTCTAGATCTAATTCAATAAAATATTAAATAAGTTCATAATAAAACTATTGATAATGAAAACTATTAATGATACATGGATATCTATGTAAATATACAGATAAAATAAAATATCAAAGGAGATGAATTGGCTATATTTTACGTTAAAGTGGAATTTAAAAGTGGTTTTATCTGTGCAATCAAAAGGTTTGCGAAAACTGCAGTGAAACTTATATATATATATATATATATATATATCATATAAATTATAGATTATATATAATTTCATTCAGAATTGAAAACTCTTTAAGATTTACTAACCTACTACCTAAAAGGCAACATAAACTTTATATAAGATATGTGTATCTAGATCTATAATATGCTATATTATGACATATTTTTAATAAAATTAAAACACAAAAATGACAAATGCAATGAAAAGGTGTTGACTTAGGTGCGTAGCAGCATAACACAAAGCCATTTCATTCACTTGTTCGACATTCTTTAGGGTGATTTAATAATCCATTTATTATTAACTTCAATTTTCTACTTCATACAGATTATTTCGCAACAGTTAAACTAAAAATGAAATTATCAATAAGCAGAGTTATAGATGCAGCATTAGCGTTGTAGTTTGAATTTTGAAAGTTAAAATAGATATTCGGCTCATGACCGAAAGCCAATATCAGTTTCGGCCGAAACCGACAGCAAACCAAAAGTTAACGTTTTGGCTTCGGTCGAAACAGAAACTACGTAGAGAGATGCAATTTGTCTACTTTCGTTGCCGAAACCGAATTTCGGTCAGCCTCTATAGACTTGTCATTGAGTAAATGGCTTTTGTTGCTTCTCTATCAGCCGTTTCCTTTCCCTCAATTAATTTCACACCCAACACATTGCACATCAGTTCTAGTTTCTCTATCAGCCGTTTCCTTTCCCTCAATTAACTTCACACCCAACATATTGCACATTAGTTCTAGTTTCTCTATCAGCCGTTTCCTTTCCCTCAATTAATTTCACACCCAACACATTGCACATTAGTTCTAGTTTCTCTATCAGCCGTTTCCTTTCCCTCAATTAATTTCACACCCAACACATTGCACATTAGTTCTAGTTTCTCTATCAGCCGTTTCCTTTCCTTCAATTAATTTCACACCCAACACATTGCACATTAGTTATAGTTTCTCTATCAGCCGTTTCCTTTCCATCAATTAATTTCACACCCAACACATTGCACATTAGTTATAGTTTCTCTATCAGCCGTTTCCTTTCCATCAATTAATTTCACACCCAACACATTGCACATTAGTTCTAGTTTCTCTATCAGCCGTTTCCTTTCCATCAATTAATTTCACACCCAACACATTGCACATTAGTTCTAGTTTCTCTATCAGCCGTTTACTTTCCATCAATTAATTTCACACCCAACACATTGCACATTAGTTATAGTTTCTCTATCAGCCGTTTCCTTTCCATCAATTAATTTCACACCCAACACATTGCACATTAGTTCTAGTTTCTCTATCAGCCGTTTCCTTTCCATCAATTAATTTCACACCCAACACATTGCACATTAGTTATAGTTTCTCTATCAGCCGTTTCTTTCCATCAATTAATTTCACACCCAACACATTGCACATTAGTTCTAGTTTCTCTATCAGCCGTTTCCTTTCCATCAATTAATTTCACCCCCAACACATTGCACATTAGTTCTAGTTTCTCTATCAGCCGTTTCCTTTCCATCAATTAATTTCACACCCAACACATTGCACATTAGTTCTAGTTTCTCTATCAGCCGTTTACTTTCCATCAATTAATTTCAAACCCAACACATTGCACATTAGTTCTAGTTTCTCTATCAGCTGTTTCCTTTCCATCAATTAATTTCACACCCAACACATTGCACATTAGTTATAGTTTCTCTATCAGCCGTTTCTTTCCATCAATTAATTTCACACCCAACACATTGCACATTAGTTCTAGTTTCTCTATCCGCCGTTTCCTTTCCATCAATTAATTTCACCCCCAACACATTGCACATTAGTTCTAGTTTCTCTATCAGCCGTTTCCTTTCCATCAATTAATTTCACACCCAACACATTGCACATTAGTTCTAGTTTCTCTATCAGCCGTTTCCTTTCCATCAATTAATTTCACACCCAACACATTGCACATTAGTTCTAGTTTCTCTATCAGCCGTTTCCTTTCCATCAATTAGTTTCACACCCAACACATTGCACATCAGTTCTAGTTTCTCTATCAGCCGTTTCCTTTCCATCAATTAATTTAACACCCAACACATTGCACATTAGTTCTAGTTTCGGACTCCTCACTTATGTAGGTGCCCCGTTTCTCTCTGTTGGTCTGAGAGCGTTCTCAATATCTGGCCCGAAAGTATTGAATCTACTTTCCATCCAACTCGGAAAAACAAGTTCTATCGTCACTTTACAAAAAAACTTGAAAGCACATTATTTTAATAATATTTATCTTCATTAAACATTTTAAATTGGTCCCCTACTGTTTAACTTTTATATTAAGTCGATAAATGCTACATTTATTTGCTTTGTCCAGTGTTTGGAAAGTTTTAAATTATTGCTTCACATCCATTTTAGCCTAGAGAATTATATCCGTGTTTTTGCTTGTTTGTTGCTAAATGTTAATAGCCTTCTGAGCTTACATTATGTTTGTTGGCAGCGCTACACAAATAGAATTATTATTATTTTATTTTCTCCTGTCGCTTTGTTTACATTCAAAGTGTTAAATTAGCTATCGATTTTTGTCCGACATAGTGAATCGTTGTCAGATGTGTTGTTTTGTTGATACTGTTCTATATCTGTTGATGTGGTATATTGGCACGTTAAATAAAATTGTATTCCTTTTCTTTAGTGTAATATACAAGATACTCTTAAATATGAACAAACAATTACGGTGATGTTAAATGATTTTATTTGAAGAAAAAGTTTCTTTACTGATGGTGATTGTCTAAACGTTTTTAGGTAGCCTTATTTACTGATGGTGGTTGTCTAAACGTTTTTAGGTAGCCTTATTTACTGATGGTGGTTGTCTAAACGTTTTTAGGTAGCCTTATTTACTGATGGTGGGTGTCTAAACGTTTTTAGGTAGCCTTATTTACTGATGGTTGTTGTCTAAACGTTTTTAGGTAGCCTTATTTACTGATGGTGGTTGTCTAAACGTTTTTAGGTAGCCTTATTTACTGATGGTGGTTGTCTAAACGTTTTTAGGTAGCCTTATTTACTGATGGTGGTAGTCTAAACGTTTTTATGTAGCCTTATTTACTGATGGTGGTTGTCTAAACGTTTTTAGGTAGCCTTATTTACTGATGGTGGTTGTCTAAACGTTTTTAGGTAGCCTTATTTACTGATGGTAATTGTCTAAACGTTTTTAGGTAGCCCTATTTACTGATGGTGGTTGTCTAAACGTTTTTAGGTAGCCTTATTTACTGATGGTGATTGTCTAAACGTTTTTAGGTAGCCCTATTTACTGATGGTGGTTGTCTAAACGTTTTTAGGTAGCCTTATTTACTGATGGTGATTGTCTAAACGTTTTTAGGTAGCCTTATTTACTGATGGTGGTTGTCTAAACGTTTTTAGGTAGCCTTATTTACTGATGGTGATTGTCTGAACGTTTTTAGGTAGCCTTATTTACTGATGGTGATTGTCTAAACGTTTTTAGGTAGCCTTATTTACTAATGGTGATTGTCTAAACGTTTTTAGGTAGCCTTATTTACTGATGGTGATTGTCTAAACGTTTTTAGGTAGCCTTATTTACTGATGGTGGTTGTCTAAACGTTTTTAGGTAGCCTTATTTACTGATGGTGGTTGTCTAAACTTTTTTAGGTAGCCTTATTTACTGATGGTGGTTGTCTAAACGTTTTTAGGTAGCCTTATTTACTGATGGTGGGTGTCTAAACGTTTTTAGGTAGCCTTATTTACTGATGGTTGTTGTCTAAACGTTTTTAGGTAGCCTTATTTACTGATGGTGGTTGTCTAAACGTTTTTAGGTAGCCTTATTTACTGATGGTGGTTGTCTAAACGTTTTTAGGTAGCCTTATTTACTGATGGTGGTAGTCTAAACGTTTTTATGTAGCCTTATTTACTGATGGTGGTTGTCTAAACGTTTTTAGGTAGCCTTATTTACTGATGGTGGTTGTCTAAACGTTTTTAGGTAGCCTTCTTTATTGATGGTGGTTGTCTAAACGTTTTTAGGTAGCCTTATTTTCTGATGGTGGTTGTCTAAACGTTTCTAGGTAGCCTTCTTTATTGATGGTGATTAGTATACGCACTATGTATTCCCAGTTCGTCTAAAATACCTAATACCGTGTAATCAACTCTACTTTACATTTGTTTAGATCAATAAAGCAATCTTATCCTTCTAAATAAAATGATGATAATAATAATAATAAATCTATTTATCGCGGCCTACAAACATAATGTAAGTTCAGAGCGCATTCAACATTGACCAACAAACATAATGTAAGTTCAGAGCGCATTCAACATTGACCAACAAACATAATGTAAGTTCAGAGCGCATTCAACATTGACCAACAAAATCATACAACGAGCACGAATACAATAAATAAATATATTCATAGACTATTATTAGATATGATTATAGTCTCTGGTATATTTAAAAAAATGTTTGATTATATCAAAGGATATATAAAAAGCCAGAATAGATCAGTGTCCAGAACCAGACAGTAGAGATTGTTTATTTTTAGAAAGAGAAGTCCAGGGATATGAGCAGTCTACGTCTTATATCACTGGCACGGCTTTAAACACACTCAAAACAAAAACATTAGAAACTGGGTCACGTAGGCAAGTTAAACACTCACCCGGCACTAGTTCCACTCTAAACAGGCACACAATCAAGAGATATGCTAGCCGCTAGCGACACACACACTCAATGTTTATTGTTTTAAACTATTCCTTTTTTAAACTAACCATTCATATTGCTAGTTAAAATCTTAACAATGCTAGACAATAAATAATAGGTATACGGATACGGTCTAATATTTTCTATGTCGTATGTGTAATGACCTCAAATATGAAAATCTAAACTTATGACAAAGTTTGTTTTGTTATTTCACACACACCAAGAAAACAGTAAGGAAGCGTGTGTAAACCTACTGTGCTAGATTTCAACCAGCTGATTTAAAAGAAAGAAAAACACACTGTACATACTACTACATACCAATAAGACGAACTTCATCGTCCTGTGATACATCCATTTTCCTGTGCTAGATATTCTGGCACTGTGTAAGCCTAGTTTATGAGTGGGGGGAATGTATTGGATGAAACAGCCCTTAATAATCGATAACTTGCCCTCTTTTAGTTGGCCGCTAAGTGTCCATGCTCCTTGAGGCGATAATTCCATCACATTTTTTTATGATTTGTGTGTTCCTTTTTTTTTAAGGCAAACAAACTTCCCAGAAATAGTCTGCCCCATTCCGGAATATAGCAAAATAGCAAACAACGATTTCGTCATGTAAGCATTCTGATCACGAGAACGTGTGTTTTTTCCTAGTGTTGTTTACTAACAATGACTGCAATAGTCACGGCGTAGTTCATTACAACTATCGGACTTCTCCCAATCATAACTTTTGAGACAGAAGAAGAATGCAATAATCCGTGGCGTAGTATGCAACCCACTATTTTTTTTTATCTAAACAGAGAATTGGCTATTTGTAATTAGGGCATTTTAAAATAAATATAAAATTTGTTGGGGGGGGGGGGGGGGGAGATAGTAATAAAAACAACAGTTGTAATGAGTTAAAATATTTGCAAAATAAAGTCTGTACTTCACACTAAACCAGGGGTCGGCAATCTACGGCACGCGTGCCAGAAGTGGCACTCGGAGTAATTTTCAATGGCACGCGGAAAACTAACAATAAGGGCAATTGAGGTACTTCTACAAGATGTTTACTGCTGCCTTTTGGCTCGCTTATTTAATTAGAAATCCTACTTTGGCACACTGTTATCAAACGGTTGCCGACCCCTGCACTAGACTATATTGAGCTACCTTATAAAATATGTACCCTATGCCTATATGTGTACATTTTCTATGTAGTCCATTTATTATGATATTAGCTTATGATAATTGTATGTCATTCTAAATTGCGATAACATTGGCTATCCATAGAAATATTGGCAGTTTATTATTTTGACTAATTATCGTCTAGTGTGTCGGTGTGCCCTAGTATAACTAGCTACCAACGAAAGTATGGTGAGGGACCTCTCTTGTTCCCGACAATGGCGTAGGGTGACCATTAGGGTGACCAACACAACCCAACGTCTTCATAGACCTGACAAGCGTGGGAAACTGTTTAGTAGTTTTAGTGTTGCCTTGACTTATAACCTCCTTGTCAACCATGGCGTAGCTTGGCCAAGTCCATTTAGTAGGTTTTCCTTCTAGTTAGTCTTGTGGCTTAGTCATGATGTGAACTTGTCACGCCAAAGACAAATTTGTGATTGTTTATATGTATCTAGTCCTAGGTAGGCCACTAACTGGGTGGGCCACTAACTGGGTAGGCCACTAACTGGGTGGGCCACTAACTGGGTAGGCCACTAACTGGGTGGGCCACTAACTGGGTAGGCCACCAACTGGGTGGGCCACTAACTGGGTGGGCCACTAACTGGGTGGGCCACTAACTGGGTAGGCCACCAACTGGGTGGGCCACTAACTGGGTAGGCCACCAACTGGGTAGGCCACTAACTGGGTGGGCCACTAACTGGGTAGGCCACCAACTGGGTAGGCCACTAACTGGGTGGGCCACTAAGTCGGTAGACTAATAAATGCAATTTAAAAACAACATCACATGAGCCTAACTTTTAAATAAGTTATTTTAATTAGCAAACGCTTCTACTAAATTGATACGTATTAAATGCGCGCCATACAGTGGTGTGACTTGGACAGGTGGGAGAGTTGGGCCACCCTGATTTCTCAGAAACTAAAATTCAAAATTATAAAAATACTACATCTACCTCCGGTAAAATTTTTGACGCAGAAGCTTCAATAAAAATATTTTATGCTAGTAGGCCTACATTTCTTTGTTTTTTTAGGACACAGATAAAATG
Source organism: Anisus vortex (assembly GCA_949126835.1). NCBI lineage: Eukaryota > Metazoa > Mollusca > Gastropoda > Planorbidae > Anisus > Anisus vortex. Next base: position 29,619,196 of record OX421496.1, on the reverse strand, counting down.
TACATTTTAGCTGTTCCATGGCTATTATTTGCCTATTACAACGAATCATAAACCTTTTTAGTTATCAGAGTGATAAAAAAGTATAAAAATCTTTATACATTCTGTTAAAAATATTTTTAAGAGTTTGAAATTAAGTTATTAATATTATTTTTTTAAATAATAAGGCCTTCAAGACGCTATTAAAATTTGGTCAACCCTCCCCTCATGTCATATCACTGTCATTTTTATTTAGTTTGCTATAATGATACCAAATTTATTAAGTTTGGTCAAATGTCAAATGGTTCCCAAGCAGTAACCAAGTATGTTCAATCAACAATTTGGTGGCCCCACTCCCCCCCCCCATTCTTTATTCTAGTATTGTCTTTGAGTCTGATTGTATCTTACGTGTATTCTTGATTCTAGTAGATCTATTGTCTTTGATTCTGATTGTATCTTACGTGTATTCTTGATTCTAGTATTGTCTTTGAGTCTGATTGTATCTTACGTGTATTCTTGATTCTAGTATTGTCTTTGATTCTGATTGTATCTTACGTGTATTCTTGATTCTAGTATTGTCTTTGATTCTGATGTATCTTACGTGTATTCTTGATTCTAGTAGATCTATTGTCTTTGATTCTGATTGTATCTTACGTGTATTCTTGATTCTAGTATTGTCTTTGAGTCTGATTGTATCTTACGTGTATTCTTGATTCTAGTAGATCTATTGTCTTTGATTCTGATTGTATCTTACGTGTATTCTTGATTCTAGTAGATCTATTGTCTTTGATTCTGATTGTATCTTACGTGTATTCTTGATTCTAGTAGATCTATTGTCTTTGATTCTGATTGTATCTTACGTGTATTCTTGATTCTAGTATTGTCTTTGATTCTGATTGTATCTTACGTGTATTCTTGATTCTAGTAGATCTATTGTCTTTGATTCTGATTGTATCTTACGTGTATTCTTGATTCTAGTAGATCTATTGTCTTTGATTCTGATTGTATCTTACGTGTATTCTTGATTCTAGTATTGTCTTTGAGTCTGATTGTATCTTACGTGTATTCTTGATTCTAGTATTGTCTTTGATTCTGATTGTATCTTACGTGTATTCTCGATTCTAGTATTGTCTTTGATTCTGATGTATCTTACGTGTATTCTTGATTCTAGTAGATCTATTGTCTTTGATTCTGATTGTATCTTACGTGTATTCTTGATTCTAGTAGATCTATTGTCTTTGATTCTGATTGTATCTTACGTGTATTCTTGATTCTAGTATTGTCTTTGAGTCTGATTGTATCTTACGTGTATTCTTGATTCTAGTATTGTCTTTGATTCTGATTGTATCTTACGTGTATTCTTGATTCTAGTATTGTCTTTGAGTCTGATTGTATCTTACGTGTATTCTTGATTCTAGTAGATCTATTGTCTTTGATTCTGATTGTATCTTACGTGTATTCTTGATTCTAGTATTGTCTTTGAGTCTGATTGTATCTTACGTGTATTCTTGATTCTAGTATTGTCTTTGATTCTGATGTATCTTACGTGTATTCTTGATTCTAGTAGATCTATTGTCTTTGATTCTGATTGTATCTTACGTGTATTCTTGATTCTAGTAGATCTATTGTCTTTGATTCTGATTGTATCTTACGTGTATTCTTGATTCTAGTATTGTCTTTGATTCTGATTGTATCTTACGTGTATTCTTGATTCTAGTATTGTCGTCTTTGATTCTGATTGTATCTTACGTGTATTCTTGATTCTAGTATTGTCTTTGAGTCTGATTGTATCTTACGTGTATTCTTGATTCTAGTATTGTCTTTGATTCTGATTGTATCTTACGTGTATTCTTGATTCTAGTATTGTCTTTGAGTCTGATTGTATCTTACGTGTATTCTTGATTCTAGTATTGTCTTTGATTCTGATTGTATCTTACGTGTATTCTTGATTCTAGTATTGTCTTTGATTCTGATTGTATCTTACGTGTATTCTTGATTCTAGTATTGTCTTTGAGTCTGATTGTATCTTACGTGTATTCTTGATTCTAGTATTGTCTTTGATTCTGATTGTATCTTACGTGTATTCTTGATTCTAGTATTGTCTTTGATTCTGATTGTATCTTACGTGTATTCTTGATTCTAGTAGATCTATTGTCTTTGATTCTGATTGTATCTTACGTGTATTCTTGATTCTAGTATTGTCTTTGAGTCTGATTGTATCTTACGTGTATTCTTGATTCTAGTATTGTCTTTGATTCTGATTGTATCTTACGTGTATTCTTGATTCTAGTATTGTCTTTGATTCTGATGTATCTTACGTGTATTCTTGATTCTAGTAGATCTATTGTCTTTGATTCGGATTGTATCTTACGTGTATTCTTGATTCTAGTATTGTCTTTGAGTCTGATTGTATCTTACGTGTATTCTTGATTCTAGTATTGTCTTTGATTCTGATTGTATCTTACGTGTATTCTTGATTCTAGTATTGTCTTTGATTCTGATTGTATCTTACGTGTATTCTTGATTCTAGTATTGTCTTTGATTCTGATTGTATCTTACGTGTATTCTTGATTCTAGTATTGTCTTTGATTCTGATTGTATCTTACGTGTATTCTTGATTCTAGTATTGTCTTTGATTCTGATTGTATCTTACGTGTATTCTTGATTCTAGTAGATCTATTGTCTTTGATTCTGATTGTATCTTACGTGTATTCTTGATTCTAGTATTGTCTTTGAGTCTGATTGTATCTTACGTGTATTCTTGATTCTAGTATTGTCTTTGATTCTGATTGTATCTTACGTGTATTCTTGATTCTAGTATTGTCTTTGAGTCTGATTGTATCTTACGTGTATTCTTGATTCTAGTAGATCTATTGTCTTTGATTCTGATTGTATCTTACGTGAATTCTTGATTCTAGTAGATCTATTGTCTTTGATTCTGATTGTATCTTACGTGTATTCTTGATTCTAGTATTGTCTTTGAGTCTGATTGTATCTTACGTGTATTCTTGATTCTAGTATTGTCTTTGATTCTGATTGTATCTTACGTGTATTCTTGATTCTAGTAGATCTATTGTCTTTGATTCTGAGTGTATCTTACGTGTATTCTTGATTCTAGTATTGTCTTTGAGTCTGATTGTATCTTACGTGTATTCTTGATTCTAGTAGATCTATTGTCTTTGATTCTGATTGTATCTTACGTGTATTCTTGATTCTAGTAGATCTATTGTCTTTGATTCTGATTGTATCTTACGTGTATTCTTGATTCTAGTAGATCTATTGTCTTTGATTCTGATTGTATCTTACGTGTATTCTTGATTCTAGTAGATCTATTGTCTTTGATTCTGATTGTATCTTACGTGTATTCTTGATTCTAGTATTGTCTTTGAGTCTGATTGTATCTTACGTGTATTCTTGATTCTAGTAGATCTATTGTCTTTGATTCTGATTGTATCTTACGTGTATTCTTGATTCTAGTATTGTCTTTGATTCTGATTGTATCTTACGTGTATTCTTGATTCTAGTAGATCTATTGTCTTTGATTCTGATTGTATCTTACGTGTATTCTTGATTCTAGTATTGTCTTTGATTCTGATTGTATCTTACGTGTATTCTTGATTCTAGTAGATCTATTGTCTTTGATTCTGATTGTATCTTACGTGTATTCTTGATTCTAGTATTGTCTTTGATTCTGATTGTATCTTACGTGTATTCTTGATTCTAGTAGATCTATTGTCTTTGATTCTGATTGTATCTTACGTGTATTCTTGATTCTAGTAGATCTATTGTCTTTGATTCTGATTGTATCTTACGTGTATTCTTGATTCTAGTAGATCTATTGTCTTTGATTCTGATTGTATCTTACGTGTATTCTTGATTCTATTATTGTCTTTGAGTCTGATTGTATCTTACGTGTATTCTTGATTCTAGTAGATCTATTGTCTTTGATTCTGATTGTATCTTACGTGTATTCTTGATTCTAGTATTGTCTTTGATTCTGATTGTATCTTACGTGTATTCTTGATTCTAGTAGATCTATTGTCTTTGATTCTGATTGTATCTTACGTGTATTCTTGATTCTAGTATTGTCTTTGATTCTGATTGTATCTTACGTGTATTCTTGATTCTAGTATTGTCTTTGATTCTGATTGTATCTTACGTGTATTCTTGATTCTAGTATTGTCTTTGATTCTGATGTATCTTACGTGTATTCTTGATTCTAGTATTGTCTTTGATTCTGAAATGCCTTTTACTTTTACTTATAGGAATTTGTTGTCGCTTTCTTGTACAAGACCCGCAATAGTTTCCATCAACAAGTTACAATAAGTCGGCAAATGGCGTCTCCAAAACACAGCACACGTGATAGGCACTGCATTACAGCTTAATACTACATATAACATTTTAAGGATGGATATAAATAATAGTTTTATTGAGATCACAATGAATCCACATTCACAATATTATAAAGGCCAACATACACACGTTCTTGCAACTACTAAATGGTAGATTAAAGTTTACATAATATATGTCAAAGATACCGCACCCCATATGTTATGTACTGTCACAACAGTCACAGATCCCTTCCCGCCCCTATCTACAAAGTTCCAAAGTTTGCTTGATTATATTCTATTGCTGCCGACCAGCAGTTTAGCCCTTTATCTTAAAGTCAGTTGTATAGCTAGGCAGGGGAATGGGCTAATAATACAAGGTAGAATGGGGCTGGGCAAACAAATAAATAACGATAATCAAAATTAAATAACATAATTTTACTTTGTTCTTTTCGTAAGAGGGAAAATTATCTTCCGTGATCGCTTCCTTAGAGTCAAAACATGACTTTCCCACTGCCCTCCCCTTGTTTGTCTCCCTTGGCTACACTGCTTGAAGTTCAACAAGATGCATACAGTTTAGTTTTCTTTCATTCTCCAATTTAAAATTATTTTAGCGAATTCGCTAGAAGCAATACATCTCAATTACATCAGTATTTTAAACAATGGTGCGACTTATAAATAAACAAGATAAAAGAAGTGAGATTGAATCGACAACCACCAGATTAAAAAACACTACAAATATACAGTTTAGTTGACTCAATTGTAGCATTAAGCATCCCCATCTACATCTTCTAATTGTGTATTCATCAACAGAGAAAATGCTGTTGGCTTTGTCTGATCTTCACATTTCTTTTGGTCAACACTGGACAGAATGTTTCTGTGCAAACAAACAAAAATGACATGTAAAAAGAATTGGCAAAAAAATATGGCAAAAAATATGTCTAATTTAGAATAGAAGTGAAATTTGGTCATGATTTTTTAAATGGCGAAATAAGCTTTAGACGAATGTGCTTACGCTACATATACGTAGAGTCTATATCTGTCAGGGTTAGTTACATATACAATAGAAGTCCTATAATCCGGCACGTTCGGTACCGGCTCGGTGCCGGACTACCCAAAATTCCGGTCTATCGGTCGGTACTCCTTCTTTTTAGTGTAGGCTTTGCCGTAAAACAAATAAATGTTCTTTGTTTTTTTAACTACATAGCCTACATACATAAATCGTAATTATAAGAACAGTTAGGCTAATAATTAAACTACAAATACAGTATGCAAATACAACAAAGTTTATTTTACATTTCATATAATGTATGTACACGTACTGTAAAACATATTTCACTTAGATTTTAAAAAGTCACGAATGTCTTTTTGTTTTCTTGACTTTTGGCGTTTCGTATAAAATTTATTTCTACTGATATGGAAATCAATATTTTCTGAAGCACTGTAGCTAGTACTAGCCTCAGCAAAAGAGATAAACTTATTTAGTGATTCTGCAGCTCTGCCCAGCTGATTTTTCTTTTTCTTCCGTTTCGGCATCTGAGTCACTTTCTTCAAGATTTTGAGTAGGCTGAGGGTCTACTACACTGTTGATAATGTCCTCATCGGTTTGTTCTTGTTCAACAGGCTCATTCTCGTCGATTAGAAGCCACTCCTCTACCTTATCTTCAGGCAGATAGAAGCTTCATGATTGATTAACTATGCTGCACTGCACCTGTCTTTGTTGTGACAGCTGAGACTAGCCGGACGCTAATTGTTTCCGGACAATACCGAGCGCTTCCAGATGATCCCGAACTACCCCGAAAACTTCCGAATAGCTCTAGCTCGCGAGCGTTTTTATTTGCTTTAAAGACACACTTTTGGAGCAAATCAAAATTTTTACAATTTTCCGGAGCGATGCCGGACTATCGGGCATTCCGGACTGTTGGATGCCGGACTAATGGACTTTACTGTATATATATTTCACAAATGGCAGACCGCTACCCAATACCAGGCCGACAAATCAAAGGCGCAAAAAAAAAAAAAATAAAAAAAAAAAAAAAATAAAGGTCAAATAAATATAACCTATAAAACTAAAAAGCATCTTTAGTGGACATTGTGTGCTATTAGAACTAGATTTTAGCTATAGCTCTCAAATATAGACTTCACTAGTCTGCACACAATTATGGTAATTAATCTGGTACATGTTACTTATAGGATAGTCTAGGCCTCTAGGCAATCTAAATAATAGTTGATCACAAAGTAGAAGTATAAAAATGACTAGGTCAGGGAGATATACATTGTGGGAAACAATATGCTAGAACATTTAGAGTCTCGTAGTTGGCAAGTAAGGATTGGTCTATTTTGTACGCATATTTAGAGTTTAGAGTCTAGGCTTTCGGAGTTGGCAAGTTAAGATTGGTCTATTATGAAAGCACACTTAGTGTCTAGGCTTTCGGAGTTGGCAAGTATAGCTTGGTCTATTATGAAAGCACACTTAGTGTCTAGGCTTTCGGAGTTGGCAAGTATAGATTGGTCTATTATGAAAGCACACTTAGTGTCTAGGCTTTCGGAGTTGGCAAGTATAGCTTGGTCTATTATGATAGCACATTTAGAGTATAGGCTTTCGGAGTTGGCAAGTATAGATTGGTCTATTAGGAGAATTGCCTGTCAATGATTGACTATATTTCTAGATAAAATATCAATCACTAGGCGAGATGGCTTTATATGACACCAGTTCTGGATAACAGCTGTGTTTATATACTCCAATACATTTATTGCTCTACGCTTAGTAAAAAAAGATAAGAGAAGTATTACCTATAAGCAATCTGGCCTTTGTGATTTAAGTCTAACCTGTGTACCAGCAGGTCAATGTAGCCCTAGATATTTCATGAAAGAAATTGGATCAAACCAACAGTCAAACTAATTATTACATAGAATATTTGGATTAAATGCAATTAAAACTATGTTATCACTATAAAGTCTTGAGTTATTGTCTTTTTACCTTCTCCTCATTTTTTTTCTCTCTTAAAAGAAAATAATCAAAAGATGATTTGGTTTGGAGAAAAAAAGTTTGGAATTATTGATTAAGGTCACACGAATTACAGATTTGTTTGTATTGATAACACTTAATTTGGGCTGTTTAAAAAAATATAATAAATTGTTTTCATGAATATCAAGATTATAATTGTAATTTATAGTGTTATTTAGGACAGTGTGAAATGGACACATTTGTTTACTGAATGGCATACATAGGAAACGGACAGTAAAAATATATACATTTTTCAAATTATAAAAAAAGCTGTAATGTCATTGTATAATGAACAAGATGGATGGTTGAATGGATGGGTGGGTGGGTGGATGGATTAGTGGTTTGATGGATGGATAGAGACTGGGTGGATGTGTGGGTTTATGAGTGGATGGGTGGTTTATTGGGTGGATAGACAGGTGGTTTTTTGCGTTGGTGGATGGTTGCATGGTTGGATTATGTATTAATAGCATGTTTTAGGTGGATGTCTGCATGGTTGGATTATGTATTAATAGCATGTTTTAGGTGGATGCTTGCATGGTTGGATTATGTATTAATAGCATGTTTTAGGTGGATGGTTGCATGGTTGGATTAGGTATTAATAGCATGTTTTAGGTGGATGCTTGCATGGTTGGATTAGGTATTAATAGCATGTTTTAGGTGGATGCTTGCATGGTTGGATTAGGTATTAATAGCATGTTTTAGGTGGATGGTTGCATGGTTGGATTAGGTATTAATAGCATGTTTTAGGTGGATGCTTGCATGGTTGGATTAGGTATTAATAGCATGTTTTAGGTGGATGCTTGCATGGTTGGATTAGGTATTAATAGCATGTTTTAGGTGGATGGTTGCATGGTTGGATTAGGTATTAATAGCATGTTTTAGGTGGATGGTTGCATGGTTGGATTAGGTATTAATAGCATGTTTTAGGTGGATGGTTGCATGGTTGGATTATGTATTAATAGCATGTTTTAGGTGGATGCTTGCATGGTTGGATTAGGTATTAATAGCATGTTTTAGGTGGATAGTTGCATGGTTGGATTATGTATTAATAGCATGTTTTAGGTGGATGCTTGCATGGTTGGATTAGGTATTAATAGCATGTTTTAGGTGGATGGTTGCATGGTTGGATTAGGTATTAATAGCATGTTTTAGGTGGATGGTTGCATGGTTGGATTAGGTATTAATAGCATATTTTATGTGGATGGTTGCATGGTTGGATTATGTATTAATTTCATGTTTTAGGTGGATGCTTGCATGGTTGGATTAGGTATTAATAGCATGTTTTAGGTGGATGGTTGCATGGTTGGATTATGTATTAATAGCATGTTTTAGGTGGATGCTTGCATGGTTGGATTAGGTATTAATAGCATGTTTTAGGTGGATGGTTGCATGGTTGGATTAGGTATTAATAGCATGTTTTAGGTGGATGGTTGCATGGTTGGATTAGGTATTAATAGCATATTTTATGTGGATGGTTGCATGGTTGGATTATGTATTAATTTCATGTTTTAGGTGGATGTTTGCATGGTTGGATTAGGTATTAATTTCATGTTTTAGGTGGATGGTTGCTTGGTTGGATTAGGTATTAATAGCATATTTTATGTGGATGGTTGCATGGTTGGATTATCTATTAATTTCATGTTTTAGGTGGATGCTTGCATGGTTGGATTAGGTATTAATAGCATGTTTTAGGTGGATGGTTGCATGGTTGGATTATGTATTAATAGCATGTTTTATGTGGATGGTTGCATGGTTGGATTTGGTATTAATAGCATGTTTTAGGTGGATGGAAGCATGGTTGGATTAGGTATTAATAGCATGTTTTAGGTGGATGGTTGCATGGTTGGATTAGGTATTAATAGCATATTTTATGTGGATGGTTGCATGGTTGGATTAGGTATTAATTGCATGTTTTAGGTGGACGGTTGCATGGTTGGATTTGGTATTAATAGCATGTTTTAGGTGGATGGTTGCATGGTTGGATTAGGTATTAATAGCATGTTTTAGGTGGATGCTTGCATGGTTGGATTAGGTATTAATAGCATGTTTTAGGTGGATGGTTGCATGGTTGGATTAGGTATTAATAGCATGTTTTAGGTGGATGGTTGCATGGTTGGATTAGGTATTAATAGCATATTTTATGTGGATGGTTGCATGGTTGGATTATGTATTAATTTCATGTTTTAGGTGGATGGTTGCATGGTTGGATTAGGTATTAATAGCATATTTTATGTGGATGGTGGCATGGTTGGATTATGTATTAATTTCATGTTTTAGGTGGATGCTTGCATGATTGGATTAGGTATTAATAGCATGTTTTAGGTGGATGGTTGCATGGTTGGATTATGTATTAATAGCATGTTTTATGTGGATGGTTGCATGGTTGGATTTGGTATTAATAGCATGTTTTAGGTGGATGGTTGCATGGTTGGATTAGGTATTAATAGCATGTTTTAGGTGGATGATTGCATGGTTGGATTATGTATTAATAGCATGTTTTAGGTGGATGCTTGCATGGTTGGATTAGGTATTAATATAATGTTTTAGGTGGATGGTTGCATGGTTGGATTAGGTATTAATAGCATGTTTTAGGTGGATGGTTGCATGGTTGGATTAGGTATTAATAGCATGTTTTAGGTGGATGGTTGCATGGTTGGATTAGGTATTAATAGCATGTTTTAGGTGGATGGTTGCATGGTTGGATTACGTATTAATAGCATGTTTTAGGTGGATGGTTGCATGGTTGGATTAGGTATTAATAGCATGTTTTAGGTGGATGGTTGCATGGTTGGATTACGTATTAATAGCATGTTTTAGGTGGATGGTTGCATGGTTGGATTAGGTATTAATAGCATGTTTTAGGTGGATGGTTGCATGGTTGGATTAGGTATTAATAGCATGTTTTAGGTGAATGGTTGCATGGTTGGATTAGGTAATAATAGCATGTTTTAGGTGGGTGGTTGCATGGTTGGATTAGGTATTAATAGCATGTTTTAGGTGGATGGTTGCATGGTTGGATTAGGTATTAACAGCATGTTTTAGGTGGATGGTTGCATGGTTGGATTAGGTATTAATAGCATGTTTTAGGTGGATGGTTGCATAATTGGATTAGTTATTAATAGCATGTTTTAGGTGAATGGTTGCATGGTTGGATTAGGTAATAATAGCATGTTTTAGGTGGGTGGTTGCATGGTTGGATTAGGTATTAATAGCATGTTTTAGGTGGATGCTTGCATGGTTGGATTAGGTATTAATAGCATGTTTTAGGTGGATGGTTGCATGGTTGGATTAGGTATTAATAGCATGTTTTAGGTGGATGGTTGCATGGTTGGATTAGGTATTAATAGCATATTTTATGTGGATGGTTGCATGGTTGGATTATGTATTAATTTCATGTTTTAGGTGGATGTTTGCATGGTTGGATTAGGTATTAATTTCATGTTTTAGGTGGATGGTTGCTTGGTTGGATTAGGTATTAATAGCATATTTTATGTGGATGGTTGCATGGTTGGATTATCTATTAATTTCATGTTTTAGGTGGATGCTTGCATGGTTGGATTAGGTATTAATAGCATGTTTTAGGTGGATGGTTGCATGGTTGGATTATGTATTAATAGCATGTTTTATGTGGATGGTTGCATGGTTGGATTTGGTATTAATAGCATGTTTTAGGTGGATGGAAGCATGGTTGGATTAGGTATTAATAGCATGTTTTAGGTGGATGGTTGCATGGTTGGATTAGGTATTAATAGCATATTTTATGTGGATGGTTGCATGGTTGGATTAGGTATTAATTGCATGTTTTAGGTGGACGGTTGCATGGTTGGATTTGGTATTAATAGCATGTTTTAGGTGGATGGTTGCATGGTTGGATTAGGTATTAATAGCATGTTTTAGGTGGATGCTTGCATGGTTGGATTAGGTATTAATAGCATGTTTTAGGTGGATGGTTGCATGGTTGGATTAGGTATTAATAGCATGTTTTAGGTGGATGGTTGCATGGTTGGATTAGGTATTAATAGCATATTTTATGTGGATGGTTGCATGGTTGGATTATGTATTAATTTCATGTTTTAGGTGGATGGTTGCATGGTTGGATTAGGTATTAATAGCATATTTTATGTGGATGGTGGCATGGTTGGATTATGTATTAATTTCATGTTTTAGGTGGATGCTTGCATGATTGGATTAGGTATTAATAGCATGTTTTAGGTGGATGGTTGCATGGTTGGATTATGTATTAATAGCATGTTTTATGTGGATGGTTGCATGGTTGGATTTGGTATTAATAGCATGTTTTAGGTGGATGGTTGCATGGTTGGATTAGGTATTAATAGCATGTTTTAGGTGGATGATTGCATGGTTGGATTATGTATTAATAGCATGTTTTAGGTGGATGCTTGCATGGTTGGATTAGGTATTAATATAATGTTTTAGGTGGATGGTTGCATGGTTGGATTAGGTATTAATAGCATGTTTTAGGTGGATGGTTGCATGGTTGGATTAGGTATTAATAGCATGTTTTAGGTGGATGGTTGCATGGTTGGATTAGGTATTAATAGCATGTTTTAGGTGGATGGTTGCATGGTTGGATTACGTATTAATAGCATGTTTTAGGTGGATGGTTGCATGGTTGGATTAGGTATTAATAGCATGTTTTAGGTGGATGGTTGCATGGTTGGATTACGTATTAATAGCATGTTTTAGGTGGATGGTTGCATGGTTGGATTAGGTATTAATAGCATGTTTTAGGTGGATGGTTGCATGGTTGGATTAGGTATTAATAGCATGTTTTAGGTGAATGGTTGCATGGTTGGATTAGGTAATAATAGCATGTTTTAGGTGGGTGGTTGCATGGTTGGATTAGGTATTAATAGCATGTTTTAGGTGGATGGTTGCATGGTTGGATTAGGTATTAACAGCATGTTTTAGGTGGATGGTTGCATGGTTGGATTAGGTATTAATAGCATGTTTTAGGTGGATGGTTGCATAATTGGATTAGTTATTAATAGCATGTTTTAGGTGAATGGTTGCATGGTTGGATTAGGTATTAATAGCATGTTTTAGGTGGATGGTTGCATGGTTGGATTAGGTATTACTTTCATGTTTTAGGTGGATGGTTGCATGGTTGGATTATGTATTAATAGCATGTTTTAGGTGGATGGTTGCATGGTTGGATTATGTATTAATAGCATGTTTTAGATGGATGGTTGCATGGTTGGATTAGGTATTAATAGCATGTTTTAGGTGGATGGTTGCATGGTTGGATTATGTATTAATAGCATGTTTTAGATGGATGGTTGCATGGTTGGATTAGGTATTAATAGCATGTTTTAGGTGGATGGTTGCATGGTTGGATTATGTATTAATAGCATGTTTTAGATGGATGGTTGCATGGTTGGATTATGTATTAATAGCATGTTTTAGATGGATGGTTGCATGGTTGGATTAGGTATTAATAGCATGTTTTAGATGGATGGTTGCATGGTTGGATTAGGTATTAATAGCATGTTTTATGTGGATATTTGCATGGTTGGATTAGGTATTATTGCATGTTTTAAGTGGATGGTTGCATGGTTGGATTAGGTATTAATAGCATGTTTTAGGTGGATGGTAGCATGGTTGGATTAGGTATTAATAGCTTGTTTTAGGTGGATATGGGGCACGGTGGACGAGTGGCAGCGCTTTTGGATGGCGAACCAAGGGTTCATGGGTAATGGGTTCGAATGCTGGTGCAGGCTAGGAGGATAGATGGTTGGGTGAGTGGATTGATGGATGAGTTGGTGGATAGATATTGGGAGAGTGGATGGATGGATGCGTTGGTGGATAGATGGTTGGGTTGGTGGATAGATGGTTGGGTTGGTGGATAGATGGTTGGATTGATGGATAGATTGTTGGGTTTGTGGATAGATGGTTGGATTGGTGGATAGTTGGTTGCATAGGTGGATAGTTGGTTGGATTGGTGGATAGTTGGTTGCATAGGTGGATAGTTGGTTGGATTGGTGGATAGTTGGTTGGATTGGTGGATATATGGTTGGGTTGGTGGATAGATTGTTGGGTTTGTGGATAGATGGTTGGATTGGTGGATAGTTGGTTGCATAGGTGGATAGTTGGTTGGATTGGTGGATAGATGGTTGGGTTGGTGGATAGATGGTTGGGTGAGTGGATAGATGGTTGGGTGGGTAAATGGGTGTATCTATTGATGGATGAATTGTTAGGTGGATGAAAAGATTATTTTTGACGGATGGATGTATTTATGTATTGATCTATGGGTGTGTTGATTGATTGGTGAATAGCTGTGTGGGTTGAGTATAGGAGGGTGTGTGGTTGGAATTGTAGTTTGATGTATGGATGTAGGCTGATTGGATGTGTGGATTTATGCGTGGGTAGGTGGTCAGTTGGGTGGATGGATGGTTGGTTGGGTGGTTGATGAGTGGATGGGCGATTAGGTGGATGGATGGTTGTGTGGTAAGGTAGAGGGATTACTTGGTGAGTTTCTGGATGTATCAACGATGTATAGATGGTTGGGTGGATAGAGGGTGTGTAGGTCGGTCTATTGATGCATGAATAAGAGGATGGATGGTTGGGTAGATAAATAGGTGGGTGGGTGGAAACATGGTTGGGGGGGGGGGTTGAATCTTGGAGAGACGGTTTCATAAATAGCAATAGACAAAATAACGTTGATCATAACGATAGCTTTCTTACTTATTGCCATCAGTGCCTGTAAACTATATTGAAGTTATGTTTTCTTAGGTTGTTCCAAAAATAAAGTAGCCTATAAACTCCCAGTCTTCATACTATTAATGACTATTAATGTTCAAATTACACTAAACAAACTGAAACAAACTGTTTTTTTAAAGGGAGAAGATTACCTTTGGTAAAATGAGACTAGCAGTCCTGAGGCAAACTTTAAAGTCTTCAGTAGATACAACACCTGATAATGTTTCATCATACTGTCTGATGACATCATTCAACTGACTTGATCGAACTGATTTTAAATAATCAAACCAGTTCTGCAGACTCACTAAAACCTGGTAGAAAACAGGAAATAGTTTACGTGTCAAATTATGAAGAAAGTTTATGAAGTTAAATTCCAGTAAGTACTTAACTTTAGTAAAAGAAAGAAAGTTAGTTTTTACATTATTCTGGCAACATAATCTTCGTGACCAAGGTAGTAAGGTAAAAACTACTTTACGTTGATTAGAACCACATTTCAATATTTTGGGGCTTAAAACAATACAAGGAATCAGCTCAACTGAGAAGAAAACACATATTCCTTTTACTACAATGGAATTTAAGTATTTTAAAAAGTAATTCTGATGACGATGGATAACTGTGACAGTGTTTAGTATTCATAACAATTCAAGTAGTGTTGTACGTGTTTAGTATTCATGACTAATTCAACTAGTGTTGTACGTGTTTAGTATTCATAACTAATTCAACTAGTGTTGTAGGCCCTACGTGTTTAATATTCGTGACTAATTCAACTAGTGTTGTACGTGTTTAGTATTCATAACTAATTCAACTAGTGTTGTACGTGTTTAGTATTCATGACTAATTCAACAAGTGTTGTACGTGTTTAGTATTCATGACTAATTCAACAAGTGTTGTACGTGTTTAGTATTCATAACTAATTCAACAAGTGTTGTACGTGTTTAGTATTCATAACTAATTTAACTAGTGTTGTACGTGTTTAGTATTCATAACTAATTCAACTAGTGTTGTACGTGTTTAGTATTCATGACTAATTCAACAAGTGTTGTACGTGTTTAGTAATCATGACTAATTCAACAAGTGTTGTACGTGTTTAGTATTCATGACTAATTCAACTAGTGTTGTACGTGTTTAGTATTCATGACTAATTCAACAAGTGTTGTACGTGTTTAGTATTCATGACTAATTCAACTAGTGTTGTACGTGTTTAGTATTCATAACTAATTCAACTAGTGTTGTACGTGTTTAGTATTCATGACTAATTCAACAAGTGTTGTACGTGTTTAGTATTCATGACTAATTCAACTAGTGTTGTACGTGTTTAGTATTCATGACTAATTCAACTAGTGTTGTACGTGTTTAGTATTCATGACTAATTCAACTAGTGTTGTACGTGTTTAGTATTCATGACTAATTGAACAAGTGTTGTACGTGTTTAGTATTCATGACTAATTCAACTAGTGTTGTACGTGTTTAGTATTCATGACTAATTTAACAAGTGTTGTACGTGTTTAGTATTCTTGACTAATTCAACTAGTGTTGTACGTGATTAGTATTCATGAATAATTCAACTAGTGTTGTACGTGTTTAGTATTCATGACTAATTCAATTAGTGTTGTACGTGTTTAGTATTCATGACTAATTCAAATAGTGTTGTACGTGTTTGGTATTCATGAGTAATTCAACTAGTGTTGTACGTGTTTAGTATTCATGACTAATTCAACTAGTGTTGTACGTGTTTAGTATTCATGACTAATTCAACTAGTGTTGTACGTGTTTAGTATTCATGACTTATTGAACTAGTGTTGTACGTGTTTAGTTTTCATGACTAATTCAACTAGTGTTGTACGTGTTTAGTATTCATGACTAATTCAACTAGTGTTGTACGTGTTTAGTATTCATGACTAATTCAACTAGTGTTGTACGTGTTTAGTATTCATGACTAATTCAACTAGTGTTGTACGTGTTTAGTATTCATGACTAATTCAACTAGTGTTGTACGTGTTTAGTATTCATGACTAATTCAACTAGTGTTGTACGTGTTTAGTATTCATGACTAATTCAACTAGTGTTGTACGTGTTTAGTATTCATGACTAATTCAACTAGTGTTGTACGTGTTTAGTATTCATGACTAATTCAACTAGTGTTGTACGTGTTTAGTATTCATGACTAATTCAACTATAGTTGTACGTGTTTAGTATTCATGACTAATTCAACAAGTGTTGTACGTGTTTAGTATTCATGACTAATTCAACAAGTGTTGTATGTGTTTAGTATTCATAACTAATTCAACTAGTGTAGTACGTGTTTAGTATTCATGACTAATTCAACTAGTGTTGTACGTGTTAAGTATTCATGACTAATTCAAAGAGTGTTGTACGTGTTTAGTAGTCATGTCTAATTCAACTAGTGTTGTACAAAGTCACTATTCTTCATTAGACAAACTATCCATGATTGATGCACTAAAGGGAGACAAGGATGATCTTTTTTTTTTAATGTTGCCATCAAGACAATGAGACCCAAATAATTGAAATAATATGGATTTTATAGGTGTTAGAAAAGTATCTCACGTTCCCGGAAAAGCAACGCAAAATACATAAAGACTCAGTTATATTCTATTTATATAATGGAATAATATTGTCTGCAAATTACTCTTATACTTTCTGGTATATATTTTGGAACTTTTTATTGTTTCATCCGACCATGTGTGTTAAGAATAATTGCCGACCATTGACCCAAGTAATAAAGGCGGGCCGGATCTTGTCGTAGACCTCTAGACTAGAACTAAATAAATAGTTGAGTAACATTAGTACCAGGTGCATGGGCAGGACCCTATTACGCTGTAAATCCTCCGTCAAACTCGGTACTATGGCAAAGGAATTAGATGTGTCACAATATTAAAAACATGCTATTAATAAGTAATCTTAAAAACGCCATTCAATGATAGATATATATTATAATCTTACCACGTCTCTATTTAAACTTCCTATGTCGCCATACAGTATCACCTTTTCTTTCTTAGTTGTTAACTTTTGGATTAATTCAGTCGTTCTTCTAGAGATATTCAAACCCTGCAAAGAAACATTTGCATTGTAACTAACATCTTGAAATAAAATCTACACTTGTGAAGCCTATGACATTTGCATTGTAACTAACATCTTGAAATAAAATCTACACTTGTGAAGCCTATGACATTTGCATTGTAACTAACATCTTGAAATAAAATCTACACTTGTGAAGCCTATGACATTTGCATTGTAACTAACATCTTGAAATAGAATCTACACTTGTGAAGCCTATGACATTTGCATTGTAACTAACATCTTGAAATAGAATCTACACTTGTGAAGCCTATGACATTTGCATTGTAACTAACATCTTGAAATAAAATCTACACTTGTGAAGCCTATGACATTTGCATTGTAACTAACATCTTGAAATAGAATCTACACTTGTGAAGCCTATGACATTTGCATTGTAACTAACATCTTGAAATAGAATCTACACTTGTGAAGCCTATGACAGTAATCAGTATATTGTTTGTTTGTGTATTTTATTTTGCGACTAGGTTTACCTATCTCTAGCCATCCTGTATATTTATTTTTGTATTTATTTATAGAGAGAGAAAGTAGATGGAGGGAGTTTTATATAAACGATAATTTGTTCCTGAGTGTAGAATCTACTCAATTATCATAAGTACATCTGTTGGTTACTAGCAAGTCCGTGTTTGCCATGTTCAATAAACAGGCGAGTTCTGCTTTACGCTTTGTACTGGCCAAAACTTCTACCTGTCCGACAACCGCCCAGAAAAATGTTTGCTTTAAAGTATATTGAGGGTTTAACAGAAAACTTATCCAACACACAACCTAATGTAAATAGGTGAAACACACATGTATAACGAGTGGAAAAACACCGTCAAACAATGAGTTTTTTCAAAGACAGAGCTTCAAACCACAACTTATCATAATACAATTGATCTTAACTTATCATAATACAATCGATCTTAACTTATCATAATACAATCTGATCTTAACTTATCATAATACAATCTGACCACAACTTATCATAATACAATCTGATCTTAACTTATCATAATACAATCTGATCTTAACTTATCATAATACAATCTGACCACAACTTATCATAATACAATCTGATCTTAACTTATCATAATACAATCTGATCTTAACTTATCATAATACAATCTGACCACAACTTATCATAATACAATCTGATCTTAACTTATCATAATACAATCTGATCTTAACTTATCATAATACAATCTGATCTTTTAACTTATCATAATACAATCTGATCTTAACTTATCATAATACAATCTGATCTTAACTTATCATAATACAATCTGATCTTAACTTATCATAATACAATCTTATCTTAACTTACCATAATACAATCTGATCTTAACTTATCATAATGCAATCTGACCTTAACTTAGTGTTTGAAACCCTCAACAAATACTGGAACTGGAATCTATTTAGTCAAAAGATATTACTCAACTAAAAACAGAAAAAGCTTACATTTTTTAGTTTGAATAATTTATTACTAGGCCTAGTGTAAACAAACCATGGACTTAAATGTTGACTTAGTGGTGAGTTAATTTGTGTTTTGTAAGTCCTCTATCGCTACACTGAAAAAACACGCCTTTCTGAACGTCTATCGATATTTCCAATAGATATAATAAAAACATTATTTACTATCACATCCTTAAAACAAAAGTTTTGTGTGAGAAATTCTCCAATTTACTTTATCTTGTTTAATGAAATCAAAACTTCAATATAAACTAAGCTCCTAATTAAATATCTCAATCATCAGTAAATAAAATCAATATTAAAAGTAATTTTAATTATGAAATAGCAGTTATAGATCTAAAGAAAATACTGTTATCTAAAGATTAAGCAAAAATACCGATAATAACAGAATATTAATATCTAAGTAGACACAGTAAGCAAATCGATATCGAAAATATATCGTCTATAATTATATTTTTATTATTATTTTTTTACATTTATTTTTAATGGAGTTTATAGCTCGTAGTTGTTTTTATTAACATTACAAACTTCCATTAAAACTTTAAATTAAAAAATTTTCAATGAACAGATGTGTATTGATGAAATATTGGTCTAGTAAATGTTAAATGAACAGATGGGTTTTGGTGAAATGTTGGTCTAATCAATGATTCACAGATCAAATGCAAAGGAGTGAATACAAAGGTATAATGTCAACTAACCTCTAATGACAAAAAACTAATGGTAGGATGTTTCTCTATTACTTTTAGTATTTTTTCAACACTTTCATCGCCAAAAGGATTTCTGTTTAACTGTTTAAAAGTGTCAAGTTGTATAAATTAATCATAAAATTAAAAGTTCATAGGTAGAAGAATAACAAGTATGTATGTGACAGAGTATATAAATATATTCGTATAAAAACATAAAGGCAAGCAGTAAGAAAGATGGACATAAAATATAATTAGATACATATTAGATAGATAGAGACCATACCATGAGGGAATATAAATGTAAACACATAGAGATAAAGGCAAGCAGTAGGGCAGATAAATTTAGAAGATAATTAGATACATATTAGATGGATAGAAAGATGATACATAGATAGATAAATACATAAATAGATAAATAGATCAAAAATAGATAGACAGATAGAGATAAAGGCAAGCAGTAGGGCAGCTAAATTGAGATAAATTTGTTATATATATATATATATAGATAGATAGATAGATAGATAAAAATATAGATAAATAGATAGATAGATAGATAGATAGATAGATAGATAGATAGATAGATAGATAGATAGATAGATAGATAGATAGATAGATAGATAGACAGGTAGGTAGAACCTACACTCAATGTTTCTATGGAGATATTTTTCTTTAGGCCCATCCAAAGTTTGTGAGCAGCTTCATCGTTCAGCCGATTATTACTGTTAAAATACATTACTGTTAAAATTACATTATCGTTAAAATACATTAGGCCTACTGTTAAAATACATTACCGTTAAAATAATTACTGTTAAAATACAATACCGTTACAATACATTACTGTTAAAATACATTACTGTTAAAATTAAATTACTGTTAAAATACATTACCGTTAAAATAATTACTGTTAAAATACATTAGGCCTACTGTTAAAATTACATTATTGTTAAAATTAAATTACTGTTAAAATTACATTTTTGTTAAAATACATGACGTAAATGCTTATATATTTGAGTTTTACTAATAAAAGCATATTTATTTATAGAAAATCTAAGAAGGCTACAACAGACACCATATAGATAGTTTTAAAATAAGTCTACCGTAGGATACGACTTTAAAACATTGTAAATAAGCTTACAGTAATTATTTCATAAAACTAAGCTATGATATATGAATATTTATCAATATTGAATGATCGAATGTAAAAATTCGTTAAACGTTTACGGTATATGACACCTTAAAATATGTGCATTAATTTCATTTGAATAGAATTAGCCGTAGGGGAAGTAATTATGAATTGACTTTTTAAGTTCATTGAATAAAAATTACTGCCCTTTATTTATAAGGACATGAAAATGAATTTAACACCCACACATCCAAAATATAATATTATAAAGATCTAGTCTAGAGTAACTTTAAAACTGCGTATTTGAACAATAACAACACAAATGCAAACTCGCATAAAAAAATTGTTTTAAATTGCATCAAATCATTTTTTACCAGAGATTGAAATTTCTATTAAAATAACAGACTAGGTAGGACCTATGAAGTCCTATAACAAATTGGCCAATTATAAAAATACTCACTGTTTAGCAAAAGCGTGAAAATGATCCTTTAACTGTCGCTTTTAAATATCATTGTAGATATGTAAATATTTACTAGCTTTTGGTATTTAATATTGACAAGTCTTAAATAGGCGTGACCTTTTGAAATGGAAGAGGTCACGTGCTTCCGAATCTATTTTTAAATTAATAAACAAAAAAGCATGCTTTGGCCGGTGTTTGACAATTGATTTCAACCTCGACGGCCCGTTCTAGTCTTTTAGAATTATACAAAGGTTACAAAATTAAGTTATGAGGGTTATGAGAATCCGTTTTTAACATCAAAAGTGAGTAGGCGATAATTAATACTCAAGTGTTAGTCGCGCAAGGTTAAATATATATTAAATTTGTTTACAAAAAAAATTAGTCAAGAGTTGTGTCCTTGGTAATTAAAAATGCGGAGATTCATAAAAAAACAACAACACGAAAATTCTTTTGCATCAAGTAATTAGTTTGGGATTATAAATTGGTGATTCTTAAAATCTGACATTCACAATCCATCGCTTTCTTTTGTCGCCATCTTTTAAAATTGAAATAAAAATTTAATTATCTACATATTTTCGTACAACCAGTAACGTAGCACACAAACATGTTTCGAAGTAAATGATCGAATAAGACCGGAAATGTCTCTTTTGTCGACCTTTTATGCATGCATATTTGTTAAGACTTGTCAATAAAAAATGTAATATAACGCAATTTTTAAAGCAGTCTAGTGGCTATTGTCCTGCTTTACCTGAGATCTAACATTTTTATAGTTTTATTAACAGCCAAACTTCTCTGTAAGGCTGTTACTCCTTCAACTCCAAATCCGTTCCAAGCTAAGTCTAATACTTCCAGTGTTTTGTTTATCTGCAGAAATTGTAATGTCATCATTAATTGTAAAATTTATCCTTTTTTTTTAAACCTAACAAAAATATCATTTTAGCCTTGTATAGGCATAATGCTTAACAAATTGAAATAAATTGAAATAAGACTTTTGTAAGACTTGTCTGTATTTGGAAGTCATGACAACAAATTATATAGGCCTAAATAGAGACTGATTATTACCTTCTTTGTCAAGATAAAATTGAAAAGAAAAAAGTGTGTGTTTAAGAAAAACAACTTATGATGCACTAATGTAGGCCCTAAGTATTATTATAAAGACTTACTCTTAAAGCATTGGCGATGGCTACTGCACCTTGCCGACGTATACTGTTCCAACTTAAATCTAAGTCTGTTAAACTTTCATTTACTACCTGTCAATATATACATGATTATTTATTATGATAAGTAATTTTTAGATTATAGATTTGTATATACATGTTGTAAAAATATATATATTTCATTTCAATGTAACCCTTCTGATCCACTTTTCTTTGGATGTGTTCCCAAAAGCACATCATTATTCTTGAATCACATTTATTTGTTTGCAAGTTTGAAAAAAACTTATACTCACAAAAATTGACAAAAATCATCTTTGTTTTAGCACAGAAGCTTTTTTTAATGTTATGAAATAACAAAACTAATTATTAGTCCTTACACCAGGAGATATATTGATATACACAATTTAGATTACAAACCCCTACAAATTGTAACTGATAACCGATAAGTCATAGGATTATAATGTCAGGCTACTAGTTCACTTACCAAGGCCCTTGCAACATGGATTGCTCCTGTAATTGAAAACTCATTATGGCTGAGGTCTAGACATGTCAATGACATGTTGTTTTTCAATGGTTCGATAAACAGAATGCCATCTCTGTCATTTAAATGGTTACCTAGTAACAAAAAACATTAGTATCCAAAGTTGTTTTTTTCATCTGTTTTATAATTGCTCAATAACACACATACATATTATAGATCTATCTCTAAATACTATCGTTTGTAGTATTAGAACTTCTTTCTTTAACTAAATATAAAATGTAATTGAAATACTCTGCATTGTGTACGTAATTATTGATGTGTTATTATATCGTGCTGGTAACTAGGTAAAATGGCATGTGCTGTTCCCCAGTACTAGAAGGTGTTCTGATAATAGCTAGCTCTGATGGATACCGGACATTAGCAAGGGAAAGTAACGGCCGATGGACATTGTGTTGGCCACAAAATTGCTGAGTCTGGCCATCGCCACGAACACTGGTGAACCGGGTTCCTAGCCCTATGGACCAATTGGTATCAAAGGGTAACCTTAATTTTCTACTCTGTAATATGAAATATGTGTGTAGGTCAAAATATGTCATAGAAACACATGTTTGAGTAAACACTTGAAAATAAATAGTTGATATCATTTCCATTACATGTCTCTTTTAAAAGAATACAAATAAGTCATGTATAGAGAACAGTCAGTATTGGTATATAGCGTACAATTCTTTCCAAGTGTGTTGATTTAGTACAAACATAGAATAGGAAGTGTCGGGTTAGGATAAAAAACTGGACTTGCATTTATCTAGGCAATATAAGATAGTCACTTAACATCATTTAAAACATTAATAAAAATGCAAGACTAGACTCGGACCACGGATGAGCGTAGGACGCAATAATCTTCTTTATAGAAGGAGCGTCTGTAATGTATAAGATAAGATAAGAATTGCAAGAACGAATGAATGCATGTGTACGATTATATGCCAATATCACTTATTATATTTATTTTTCACGTCTTATTCGATGTTATCATTTCATGTATCACTTTATATTTACATTTATAATAAGTTTATTTCATACTTACATTTCATTAATTGCAACTGTTACGAAACGTAAATTTATACATTGCACCATAATTAA
Organism: Anisus vortex; assembly: GCA_949126835.1. NCBI lineage: Eukaryota > Metazoa > Mollusca > Gastropoda > Planorbidae > Anisus > Anisus vortex. The sequence goes on along the minus strand of OX421496.1, from coordinate 29,595,576 downwards.
ATGAATACTAACTGTTCATAACAATTGGTGTAGTAACGATAGAAAGTATTTGATAAGCCAAAGCCGTGGTTTTTCCAACTACGTCACAAGACAACATGGACGATCTTAACGTTGTTGTCGGTGGTACTCGAGTATTCAATAGCACGCTAGTATTTTATTATATATTATCTGTATCTGTTTAAAACAGCCATGATGCAATGTATTTTCTTGTATTCGGTTATGGTATCGTATCGACCCATATCATGGACCCATAAGAATCAGTCCAAGATTACATCAGTTCTTTGGCATCTCTCGTCAAGTAAACACGTAGACCTATGCTCTGAGATACAATTCTTACAGATTTATGCTACAAAGAATTCAATATTGTTTTACCAGTAGCTTCAATGCTATTCATAGCCTATTGAATATATTTCTTATCCATTCTATGGAATATGTGCTATTCTTAACCACTTGTGTAAATATCATTCTTCTATTTGGATTTTAAGCGATGATTCTGTGATTAAACCAATAATTCGTTTGTTTACAAAACTCGATTTATATCAGTTCTTCACGTTCCAGTATTGTGTGTGTTTTATTTATACTACAATAGTAATTACCAACACTACACAATAACAACACGATACTTGCAGTGTATTTGAGCCAACATAAATATTAGGGTGTCCCAAAAATGCTTGAAAAAATTATTTTTTTAATCTTTGGTGTCTCACCCCCTGAAATGTGTCTCTTGGGTACAATGAGTGAATTGGTGAAGTTGTAGCTCATTTGAACAACATTTAGAGGTCCCCCAAGAGCTTTTAAAATTCCATTATTATGCCAACATAAAAAACCAGACGAATCGTGGCTCAAATAACTTGCGGTTTTTGCATGCCATATATGAATAAAATGAAGTTTAAATATACTTATATTTACCTCATTGCTACCATTAACTAGAGTTGAAATTGTGTGATTCTTAATTAGAAAATGTAATAAATGCGAGAAAACAAAAAAAATACCTAATGTGCAAAACTTGTGCATATTTTTTGAAGATTTGATTGTTTTAAACTAAGCATGCTAAATTGTCAGGCTAGAAACTATATCAGTATCAGGTGCTCGCCTCCCTTCGGGCATCGATGTCATGAAAAATTTTGTATATTATCACCGTCAACAGAAGCTAAACATCAATACAGCTGCACAGCAAGTACATGATCAACAGTTGCCCTTCTGGGTGAAATCACGACTGCCTGTACGACAAGAGCAGCACATCCTACAGAAGATCAAAGATCTGTATACAGAACAAGTTCGTTTGATGAAGCACCGTAAGCGTAACAACTCAACCAATCAAATGAACCAAAAAGAATACAACGAGAAGTTGAGTAATCTTTTTGACATTAGCCATGCCAACTCTGAACAGCTGATAAAAAATGATGAAGACAGGCAGTTTTTGAAGTTGCAACGAGAATCAAGAACAGGATCAATTGGATCTGTGGACAAAAAGCTTGCTGCTAAAGAAAAACGAGTTGCTGAGCGTCAGAAATAATGTATCAGGGATGTTGTTGATGCAGCAAAAGATGCTACATCACAGTGCCATCACCATGGGTTACCATCAGGTTCAAGTGTAGAGTCAGCAGTAGACATAGAACAGCAACTGGATGTAGGTGGTTCTGAAAGTGACACAGACACACATTCAATGACATCATCCATTTGTCGGGATTCCAGTGACGATGCAGAACCTGATGAAGAATTTGTCATCCAATCAGCATCCTCAAGCAAAACAAACTCTGCAACACGACATCGCAGATGAAGCATCATATCACCAAAAGTTGCTGCAGTGCTGGACAGAACGAACACCAGCATTAGAAAATCTACAATGATACTTGCATCCGCATTCAACGAAGCTGGTGTTCCGACATCTGACACAGTATTTCCCAAGAGCACAATGCATCGTCATCGCAAGCTTCGTCGTCAACAAGCTGCAGCACGTATAAAAGAAGACTATATTCCCTCAAAATCAATTGTTCATTGGGATGGTAAGCTATTGTCCGATGTTAACGGAGAGGTTACCAACAACGTCAATCGATTACCTGTCCTGCTCTCATCACTTGTCGATGGCACTACAAAGCTTCTTGGTGTTCCCAATTAGCATCCGGGTCCGGGTCAGGATGGGCAGCTGCTGATGCAGTATATGAACATATCAAATCGTGGAAGTGCGAATCTATGGTCATCAGCATGTGCTTCGACACTACGGCTTCCAATACTGGAAGACTCAATGGAGCTTGCACTCTGTTAGAAGTAGCCCTGGGACGTAATCTATTATGGATGACATGCCGTCATCACATGTTGGAAGTACTCCTTTCTGATGCATTCAATGTTTGTCTTGGACCATCCACTGGACCAGAGATTTAGTTTTTTAAGGTTTCGAGAAAAATGGCCAGAATTAAACCACACACTCGAAGCCAGATCCGTCCCTTTGATAATCGTGTCCGATTCGATTAAAGAATTTATCAAATGTCAACTTGAGGTCAGTCATTCACGTGATGATTATTTGGAATTTCTTCTGCTTGCTGCACAAATGGTTGGGTTGGAGGTTGATGTCAGCATTGGCAGACCTGGTGCCCTACATAGGGCAAGGTGGATGGCGAAAGCAATCTATGCATTGAAAATCGAACTATTGTTTGCAGGCAACGAAACCATCTTTCAGTTAACAGCTCGAGAATTACAAGGTATTCAGCGCTTTAATCGGTTTACCATAGGTGTTTATCTTCAATCATGGTTTTCATGCAGGCTCACCGCAGATGCACCTGTGAATGATATCTTGTTGATACAGCGTTTATACAAATATGATGATGTTGTTCTTCGATTGACTGGATTGAAAATGATGGTGCGTCACTCGTGGTACTTGAGTCCGTAACTGTCGACGCTTGCGTTATTTTCAACCCTTTTGTCGGACAAAGAAAAAACTGGCCTTGTTCAGACAATGCAATCAGAACGTGGACCGCATCTCATAAAAATACTACCAAAAAATGTTGTTTATTTGCGTGCTTCTACCACATTTTTTGAAACATCCAACATTGATGCCAGTTTTCTAGATGTTCCTGTTGAAGCATGGTCAGATACACCATCTTTTAAAGTTGCAGCATATTTTGTAAAGAATCTGGCTTGTATCAATGACTCGGCAGAGCAAGGTGTAGCATTGATACAAAATTTCAATGACAGTATCACCAAGGACGAAGAACAAAAACAATTTTTGCTTCAAGTGGTTGACAAACATCGGAAAATTTTGCAGAGTGTAATTGTGAACAGCTGGCTAAAATTTTAATTTGAAGATTTTTTTAAAATTTGTGTCTACCCTACAGTACAAAGTACAAGATAAATATTAGGAATGCTTAATTGCATTGCTTATTATTATTTTTCAAGCAGATTGACATTCTTTCAAGAATTAACTTGACAAAATGAATAAAACTTTGTTTTTCATAATTTTTTACTTAAATTTCAAATTTAAAAATATAAACCATTCAAGATTTATATATTTTGTTTCATTTAATATTATAAACAATACTAAGCATCAATTTGTTACTTAATATATCAGTTTAGCATATAATGCAACATTAACGCTGTATTAGATTTGACCGCGAATGATTTTACACCAAAATCTGGAACTTTAAACCTCTTGGGGGACCTCTAAACATTGTCCAAATGAGCTGAAATTTTGCAGGTTAACTACTGTTACCATACAGACATATTCTGTTGGGTGAGACATGAACATTTCAAAACTTCATTTTTTTGGGACGCCCTAATAAATATACACCTGAATAAATCAAATAAACTCTAATGAATGTTATAAAGATTGCCAGTGGATATTTTGAATTTGGACCAACCTAGACTACACTAAACTAATATCAAAATGAACTAATAATGATACTACCAATTGAAGCAGTAATTATAATAACTACAAGACAACGTAATAAATAAATATTTCATCAACTGAATGGGGGCTCTAGCCAAATAAATAATACAGTCTACAATTCGATACTCGATATTCTACAGTCATCTACTAATTAATAAATTATCTACAAAAAGATAACATAAGCTGGCTTGTCATTTAACATTTTTATTGAATTAATACTTGAAAAGTATATCAAAGCGACTTAACCAGTGAAATACTAAAAAAATTATCTATTGCGGCATATATGACAGTACATAGATGACCACTGATATATCGCCTTTGTAATAAGAAATGATAACTCAACTTGGGGATTTCTTATGAAGGACAGGCGTGTCGTAATACATCCTTTCTATAAAGTTCAAGACCTAATTGCCACGTGTATTTGCCACCACCCCCACCCTCTCGGGGATTAACTTGTACGTGTACACCCCCACCCTCTCGGGGATTAACTTGTACGTGTACACCCCCACTCTCTCGGGGATTAACTTGTACGTGTACACCGCCACTCTCTCGGGGATTAACTTGTACGTGTACACCGCCACTCTCTCGGGGATCAACTTGTACGTGTACACCGCCACTCTCTCGGGGATTAGCTTGTACGTGTACACCTCCACTCTCTCGGGGATTAACTTGTACGTGTACACCCCCACTCTCTCAGGGATTAACTTGTACGTGTACACCGCCATCACCTTCTTTTTCAAGGATTACCTGCCCTATGTTGGTTGCACCTTCTTTGATTCTACATAGCAAAAGCTCACATGTCTCTATTACTTCATTGATTCTACATAACAAAAACTCACATGTCTCTATTACTTCATTGATTCTACATAACAAAAACTCACATGTGTCTATTACTTCATTGATTCTACATAACAAAAACTCACATGTCTCTATTACTTCTTTGATTCTACATAACAAAAACTCACATGTCTCTATTACTTCTTTGATTCTACATAACAAAAACTCACATGTCTCTATTACTTCTTTGATTCTACATAGCAAAAACTCACATGTGTTTTAATTCAACTTTTGAAACACTCTTAGAATCTTGCAGAGAGCTGCGACACTTAGCTTTGGCTCTTAACCCACACTTATGGCCATATTTAATGTATATTCGCTATTCTTGTATTTCGCGTGATTGAATTATTTGCACATGCCATCTGTCTCATTATATGTAATGAATTTCCCTGTGAATATTGTTGTACCTATTGCACCAGTATTTGTTGAATCATGGAGTCTACTATATCTGTGACGTTTTAGTGCCAAATATAGTTACCTGCTCCAGATTTACCTTTGTTGGAGCCACGAATTCATTAAGAAATATTGTTTGACGTCAATTAGAATCACAACACAATAGAGGACTGAAAACCCCTTTAGACACTTGCCAAACTCCCAACAGCATGATGACACCCATTCCTATAACCCAATGTGTCACGTGAATATTATCCACACGCCTGCACTGGTAGCCTGCAAATAACAACATGACATAATCGAGTCTCGTTCCACCATATTTAACCACCCTGTGATATTATTGTTGGTCTAAGTCTTGAACCCTTAGTTCACTGTGACCCAATTGATGGATCTGCATGCAGTGCTAAATAGAACTCGTGACACCAAGTAATTGTTGAAACAAATCAATATTGTTTTAGTCAATTTTACTTTCCTCTAATAGTCTATGTTGAGTCTAAAACTATTTGTAAATGACAGTTATACCTGCAACTGATAGGAATTTCAGTGTTGTGTTGGATTCCAACATGTCACAAACTGCAGCCAACCCCTTTGATCCTATTAAATTGTTGGTTAAGTTCTATGGGTAAAACAAAATAATCAATGACAAAGATAACATGACAATAAATATGTTTGCACGAGATGCCAAATGACAATGTTTACTATATCTATAAATATGTTTGCAAGAGAAAGACCCACAATAAAAAGAACCAAAATTGTATCATACAAACTGCGCTACTTGCAGTGAAGGAAAGTTTCAGTATGCTACAGGGATCAACTTTGAAGTCGTTGGACCTATAAACATTTATAAAGTATAATACAATAAAATGGGATATAAGTTCTGAATTTATTTAAATATAGGTACAAACTATGTGATGGGGTGGGGGACACAATTAAAGGCTTGTTGGAAATTCGGAAAGGAAAAAGAAGAAATATAAAGATAGAAGAAAGGGAAATATATATATAGAGAGTGATAAAATGGTCGAAAGAGATGGAATGGAAAGAACGAATAAAGAACTAGCAGAGATCAGGAGAGATAGAGAATAAGAGAGCAGATGATTACTGGCAAAAAGAAGAGAGAAAAAAAGAGCAAGAGAAAGAGATATATGGAGAAAAAAATAGTAAGATTAAGTTTAAGGGAGAGAAAGAGAGAGAAAGAGAGAGGTATTTATTTTGAGCACACTGCTTAACACTCTAGTCTAGTACTTAGTTCTAGAAAATGTATGGCTCTCAATAGAACTCACCAAATGTATCATTGTTTGGTTTTCTTTCAACATGTGTGCTAAATGTTCTGCTCCAACACTATCAATATGGTTGTCTGTTAGGTCTAATGTGTGGATATATGTGTTGAGCTGAAACAAAAAATCACATTTCCTTTATCATAACATTATATAGATTGTAGTTGCAGAGCTGTGTATTTTATGTACAATTGGTAAAAAATTCAGTCATGAATGGGTTAATCCAGATTTACTTTATACAATACAAGTATTAAAAATACCTGGAACAAAGTCAGGAAGAGAACATAACAAGTGCTTTGAACAAAAGAATATGTAGGTCATGATAAATAGGTCAAACCTGTAAAGCCAGTGCCAGGGGTTTTATTCCATTGGCAGCAATACATCTGTGCTTCATACGAATTATCCGATCACCAATATGGCGGCTGATGTATGAGATGGGTTCTACCTCTGACAACATACACAAAGAGTAGAACATAAATACATAAATTGTGCTTGAATTAAAGTAACTTGCACAATGACCGAACAAAGTAAAGTAACTCTTTTTTTCACTACAAGTACTTCAGACTTTGGCCAAATCCCTCGTTCAAGGAGAAAAAAACCCTGGCCGATTGGGGAACTGGTTGCACTTTGGGAACTATTTGGCCGTAACACGGGTAGCCTTGATCTTGACTCTAAACGGAACCAAACACCAATGACCTATAACAGGGGTCGGCAACCTTTGCTAATAGTGGGCCAAAAAGGACTTTTAAAGTCATTCAATGTGCCAACAGAGTAAAGTAAGAAGAGTAGAAGTAGACTTAAATTGCCTTTTAGGTGGTCTTCGGGTGCCTTAGAAAATCCCTCTGCGTGCCAAGTCTGTACGCGTTACATAGGTTGCCGACCACTGACCTATACAATCTAAAAAAATATGTTTTAAAAATAATTGAATCTTTTATATTTAGCTATTTCAGGCAGTCTTCTTTCGAAATGTTTTAATCAATGTTATAATATAAACTTGGTCTGATGTACCAAAAATTAAATATACTTTACTTTTATACTAGTGTAGTAGCCTAGCGCTATTGTCAATCTATGTAGGATATATAGATCAGTGATTTCAACCAGCTGCACATTAAAAGATGTAGTTTTAAACTTATCCAAGCGTTCAGTCTTACCGAAATGTTGACAGAATTGCTTGTACTTTTCTTTACCACTTAAATCTTCTGTTATGTTCGTCTTCTTACAACCTGGAAGTAATGTCAGACAATGGACCACACCAATAGGTTAATCATAGGAATTAAGTCACTATTTTATATTTGTATTGGTGGCAATCTAAATATTACGTACTCACTTTGGGACAGGTCGATTAATAATATTTCACGTACGGATGCGTACAGGGAGAAGACTCGACTGAAACTGTAAGTACGCACAAATAAAGGCTATATGTAGTATAGCCTACTTAACAATTAGACGAATATAGCGCTCAGACAGAAAACTGATTGTAGGTTAACACATTTGGTTTAAACACACTTATTTCTTTCTTACGGGCAGGCAACGGGTCAAGTGAATCGTTTCATTCTTGCAGTCGTAAAGCGGACGTTTAATTATGGCAACAATGTTTAGGCAATTTTAACCCACCCACCCCTCCCTATCTCACCTATTGTCAAATATTCCGTGAACCTCTAAAAAATAAGTTTCAACAATTGTACCCCCTTAAACCCCCCCCCCCCCCCCCCAAGATTACAAGCAAACAACATTTTATACTGCTGGGTATAATGTTTAAAATAGAGTAGAGATTAAAAGGTCTACTATTAAACTTTAATACACATTTTTTAAATTGTGTAACATATTTAAAATTGACGATATTTTTTTCTCTTTCTCTGTCTCTCTCTCTCTTTCTTTCTTTATATATATATATATATATATACAGAGAGAGAGAGAGAGAGAGAAACTTTATAGTCTAGCTTTTATCATCTTCCAATGGAAAAGCCATTTGTTCCTTAATTTTCGTAATGTGCATAAAGGCTGAATCATCACTTTCTTGCGAAACACTTGATAAAACAAAATTATCTTCATGTTAAAACAACATTATCTTCATCTTACTATTCTGTGTTTCAAATGTCCCAATCAGCAATAATGTGTGTACAGCAACACAACAAATAATATCTATTAATGTTTTAAAAAAATTAAACAAGCTCAACGTTATTCTTTCTTGTCCACTTTTTCCAATTAATTGTATTTCGAAATGGAATCTGCTGGCTTGAGGGCAATAAGTTGCAATAACATTACTATTTATTTTTATTTTGTTATGTTTTGGAATATAGATGGAACGGATGTCGAATGTAGCGATACAGTAAAGCTCTATGATTGAACCGGTAGGCTGTTGACAAACGAGCGAGTTTGTGTTATACACTGGCCGTAATACAGCACTGTCGTACTAATGCACTACTTGTTTCCATTTCTTTTTTTTAAATATAATGGCACATTGTTGATGTTAAAATATTTGAACCCTCCATATGGGGAGGATGGTATGAAAATATAACTTTTTGACGTACGTAATATTTGGGATACAAGTTAGGGAGTGGAAACTAAAATCAATAACTATATGCGTTTAAGATAACTTTTGTTTTTATTCTAGGATTGAAAAAATTAATGCAATTATAATTGTATAACATTTAAATATAAGTATGTGGTGATTACAGCCTATAATTTTAAAAAAAGGTATAGGGTTAGGGTTACCTGGGAGTGCGCTCATTTGAATCAGTTGCGCCTTCTTTATGGAACAATATATCTCAGACACTGAGAGAGTCTGGGACCAGAGAGTCTTTTAAAAAGAACTTAAAGACCTTTCTCTTTGGCTAATACATCCGCCCTTACAAGTCACACCAAGAGCAAATGGAAAGAAGCTCTATAAGAAGTGCCCATTCTTATCTTATCTTATCAACAATTGTGTTATATTGGCAAGGCTTTGGATTACTCATTCAATGAATAAAAATAGTAGTGAACATAAGATACAGAGCTTCCTATAGTGTTTGTGTTTTTATGTGTGTACTCACGGTCTGACGGCTCCAAATCTTCTGTAAACTCATCACCCCAGTGATTGGTAAGTTTATCCTGCCAGGCAAGGAGCGTGGGATAGCTTGAAGTTTTCAATGGCCTCTCTTCTGATTCTGTTGAATAAAAAAAAAAAACTTTAGTAAACTAATTCATTATATAAACAAATTCTAGTAAGCAATTTAAGTTTATTATGTAAACAAATTCTAGTAAACATATTAACTATCTAAATTAATTCTAGTAAACAAATGTAGGTTACTATCTAGACAACTTCTAGTAAAAATGTATCTCAATTAATTCTAGTTTTCAATTGGATTCTTTTTTGTAATTCTCTGTCTCATTTAGACACATACATGTTTTCTTTCAATATTAAGTTATATAGTGTATAATTATTGCAATTGATTTCCCTTTTTTTCTAGGTGTTATGCTATGTTTTTTGTTAGGTTTTATGCTAGCTTGTATAATCTATATATATATAAAGATCATGTTTGTGTCCCCACGGATCCCCATTGGTCAATTTGAAATCACATGAGCTTGTGTCACTGACCTATTTAGGCCTAGGCACATATACTGTCTAATCATTTTTCACATCAGACATGTTCCCTCGCTAGCTCAGTGGTTAACGTAGCTGACTGCTATGCGGCAACCCGGGTTCGATTCTCCAGCTAGACTATACCTTTTTTTTTTCACAAATTTTTTTTTCAAACTTTTAAAAACAAAAGACATTGTAAATCTACGGGCAATTTAGATTTTTGGTAATAAAAATACTTGCTTATTTTTTTTAACCTGATTACAATATTTATTTTAAATTACTTTCCTAAAAGTCTTCAGTAAACAAAAAATAATAATTTAAATATTAGATTCTATAGCTTTCTTTTAATTGTAGTTTATACAATTTTTATCTGCACCTTATACAGTCCTATTTTTTTTCACCCGGACAACGCCGGACAATGTAGTTTGTATTATATATAGGTTTCCACGTCAATTGGGTAAATCAAAATGTGTGATCATGAGTGATTTTCAGCAGCAATGTGTTCATGTGTCTGAGTTCTGCTACCAGGCAATGTGTTAATGTGTCGGAGTTTTGCTACCAGGAGAACATCGTGCCAGAATAAAATAAAGTGTTGACAGATTATTCTAGATCAAGATGAGACTTTATATGTAGATGCTAACGTTCTCTATATTGAAATAAAATATATTATGAAATTATGTTTTTATTACAAGAATAGGATTGGAAAAAAAGGCTTTCTGGAAGGTTATCAGACAGACGACAGACAGATAGAGAGACTGGCGGACGTATAGACAGGCATAGATAGATAGATAGATAGATAGATAGATAGATAGATAGATAGATAGATAGATAGATAGATAGATACATAGATAGATAGATAGATAGATAGATCTTCTTTAGGTGCCAGGTCTGGAGCAGATATCGGCGGTCATGACTATCCATTCTTTTCTGTTGTTAATTATTTGGAGGAAGTTATTATTGTGTATGTTGTTGTTCGTGGCCCATTCGTTCAGGCTTTCTGAAGATAGATAGATACATAGATAGATAAATAGATAAATAGATAAATAGATAGATAGATAGATAGATAGATAGATAGATACCTTTTGTTGGACACTGGTCGGAACTTGCCAATGTCTTTGATGACTGCAACTCTGCACCGGTTCCGTTGACCACGGTCTGTGGACATTTAGACGTCAATTCCTGATTATCAGAAACAGAACTACGGTATGTAGTCGGTATGATGGCCAGTGGTGGAACCCTCATATGCGGTTTACTCAAAAAGTCCTCTATTGCTTGATGAACTTCCTGTCTATTTCCAGTTGCTGTAACAGGCCTGACAACTTTGGTTTTTTGGCTAACTTTAGTTGTTTTCCGCTGCCCGGCACTCAGTGCACGGAGATGTTTTTGCATTTTTATCGCTAACTCCTGTTTATCCATGTTAAATTGCCTGCTTGGTTTCTTTTCCCTTATAATTTTTTGTTTCCTAAATGATATTCATCGGTTATTTTGTATTTAAAAGAAATTTAAGTAGTAAAGCCTGAAAGCCTAAATAATGTGTAGAAGTAGCCTACATCGACTGTGTTCAGCTATTAACTTAATCAATAATAATCTTCCAAACTTCATGGGTGACTATGATTTACTGTATAGTCCTACTTGTTAGTCTAACCAGAAAAACAATCAATTGATTTATAAATCTCGGCGAGCAACTTAACAAATCATAATAACATTGCAGCGAGTTTTAGTCAACAATGGAGTATAACAATTCAAACAGAACATAGCATATATATAGGCCTATATATTTAAAGAGTGTGTGTGTGTGTGAGAGAGAGAGAGAGAGAGAGAGAGAGAGAGAGAGAGAGAGAGATTAGGCTACGTTTTTTTCTAAGAATTAAATTTATATCATTTAACATTAATGGTAATGAAACATTAAAAAAACATCAACTATCAACCATATATCCTTAAAGAAACGATGTAGATCTACCTCTAAACTACCGACACCACAAACAGATGCATATATTCCTAAGAAACACTAAACAATATTCTCATAACAGCGGTATATAATAAGAAGAAATTAAAATCAGTTATTGAGTCCAATATAAAAATGCTCTCTACAATGTCTACGGAGTTGAATTGTTCAAGTGTGAACTCAAGGTGCAGACATGGTTGGTTGGTTCAGGGACACTCAAACTATTCAGACTAAACACATCAATGTAAATTTGGTGTAGTTAGTAATATTGTGGATGATTAAAAATAGTTCGGCACAGATCTTGAGTCAACATGTAACACAGTCTTATCTACCAAAAGTTCCTTGATTTGGGGGAAAGGGGGGGGGGGAATATTACATTGTGGGAGCCCCTGATTTAAACTAGCGTGCTATTGGAAATCAATAATTAATGCGACAGGAAACAAAACAATACTTCGTCAAAGACAACGTAAAACACACATACACAAACACAAGCACACATTAATCTATAGCAATCACGTCAAAGGGTCACGGTAGAACTAATAATTGAATGAAAGGAACGGAACCATTTTATATTGTGAAATCTTGGCTGTATATAAGATAAGAGAAAAAAAACAAAGATTACAACGCTATTATTGAATCCTTATATATTGTTAACTGAATAATATATTATGCTTCGGCGTCGATTCTGCAAACTGGTCCTTACAGACTTACAGATAAGAGTAATGATTTAATTCCTTGTACATTATGCAATTAATAAATTACTTGTACATTATGCCATTAATAAATTCCTCGTACATTATGCCATTAATAAATTCCTTGTACATTATGCCATAAATTCCTTGTACATTATGCCATTAATAAATTCTGTACATTATGCCATTAATAAATTCCTTGGATATTATGCCATTAATGAATTCTGTATATTATGCCATTAATAAATTCCTTGTATATTATGCCATTAATAAATTCCTTGTACAATATGCCATTCCTAAAGACCTCCTCTATGGAGAACTGGTCGAAGGCCACCGGAAGATAGGGCGCCCAAAACTGCGATTCAAGGACCTTTGCAAAAGAGACCTGAACGAGAGCTCAATTGACCTTGACACATGGGAATGCCAAGCTTCTGACCGACCAACCTGGAGGCTCGCAGTCAGGCTTGGCACATCCCGCGCAGAAACTGGGCGCATGGAAGCTGCCATCCAGAAAAGAGCGAGGCGGAAGGTTCCTTTACAACAGCCATCCACCTTCAAATGCCTGAAGTGCGGCAGGGATTGCCACTCCCGAGTTGGCCTCCACAGCCACTCTCGGCGGTGCAGCTGGTCACCTTTGCCGTGAAGCTACACCATCGTCTCTTGGAGACGGACGGATGCCGACGACGACGATGCCATTGATAAATTCCTTGTACATTATGCCATTAATAAATTCCTTGTACATTATGCCATTAATAAATTCTGTACATTATGCCATTAATAAATTCTTTGTACATTATGCCATTAATAAATTATGTACATTATGCCATTAATAAATCCCTTGTACATTATGCCATTAATAATTCCTTGTACATTATGCCATTAATAAATTATGTACATTATGCCATTAATAAATTCCTTGTACATTATGCCATTAATAAATTCTGTACATTATGCCATAAAAAAATTCCTTGTACATTATGCCATTGATAAATTCTGTACATTATGCCATTAATAAATTCCTTGTACATTATGCCATTAATAAATTATGTACATTATGCCATTGATAAATTCCTTGTACATTATGCCATTGATAAATTTCTTGTACATTATGCCATTGATAAATTCCTTGTACATTATGCCATTAATAAATTCCTTGTACATTATGCCATTAATAAATTTTGTGCATTATGTTATTGATAAATTCCTTGTACATTATGCCATTCATAAATTCCTTGTACATTATGCCATTCATAAATTACTTGTACATTATGCCATTAATAAAATTTGTGCATTATGCCATTGATAAATTCCTTGTACATTATGCCATTGATAAATTCCTTGTACATTATGTCATTAATATATTCCTTGTACATTATGCCATTGATAAATTCCTTGTAAATTATGCCATTGATAAATTCTGTACATTATTCCATTGATAAATTCCTTGTACATTATGCCATTTATAAATTCTGTACATTTTAATTACCGCGGTGGTGAAGCTAATAAAAAGTCCTCTTTACAAAATCTAATTATCATCTCAAACTGGGCCTACATATCATAAACAGTATCAAATCATGGTCTCTTAATTTTTCTTACCTTAATATTTTATTTAATAGAAAGCTCAAGGCATCTCTAAAAATAATTCTTAAAAAATCACACATTAAGAAACAAAATCCCAAATATTTGTGCATTCGTACACAAAAATTATTAACAAATTAAGCTGATGAGGCTTATGTGTATGCCTATAGGGCATAGGGCATAGGGCATAGGGCATACGAAGACCTTAAAACTTCTCTGCCCACTTCAGATTGATACAGATGGAACATCGGCAATTATTTGTACCCTGACAAGCCAACATCAAATTATTTGTACCCTGACAAGCCAACATCAAATTATTTGTACCCTGACAAGCCAACATCAAATTATTTGTACCCTGACAAGCCAACATCAAATTATTTGTACCCTGACAAGCCAACATCAAATTATTTGTACCCTGACAAGCCAACATCAAATTATTTGTACCCTGACAAGCCAACATCAAATTATTTGTACCCTGACAAGCCAACATCAAATTATTTGTACCCTGACAAGCCAACATCAAATTATTTGTACCCTGACAAGCCAACATCAAATTATTTGTACCCTGACAAGCCAACATCAAAGTAGAAGAGCAAACAATCTGAAAGGTCTGGCTCAGAAGAAGAAGATTTATACATTTTATAACATTCAGATATAGGCCTACATTTTAAACAATTTCTTGTTTTCTTGGTATTTATTTTAGTTTTATTATTATTTGAGATATTTTAAAATATTATTTTTTGTCGTTATAATTTCTTTAACCTCAGCTTTCTATTGAACTGTTTTTGAACCTACTGCCAGCCTTGTTTTGAGAAGCCGTCTACTGTGTTAAAATGACTCTTTGCCTCCCACAACATTTATCAGAAAATAAAAACTTTTAAATGTTAAAACTTTTAAATGTTAACAAAATATTTTGTATTGATTATGTAATGCTAATGCAATTTAACAAAAAATGAAACATTTAAAAAGTTATAAAACACACAACAAATTAAAAACAAAGTTTTTTTTACATCACTAATTAAGGCTCAGACTATAATGAATCATAAAGACTGTAGCGGGCATATAACTGTCAGAAACAGTCAGATAGAGACTGAACGGAACTAGCAAATACTACAACAAATAGCCTACTGTGAATAAGAAATCGCATTTAGTTGTTAACTGACACTGACACACTGTAGGCCTATATATGTTTGTTAACGTATGAATGTTCAAACGA
Organism: Anisus vortex; assembly: GCA_949126835.1. Taxonomy (NCBI): domain Eukaryota; kingdom Metazoa; phylum Mollusca; class Gastropoda; family Planorbidae; genus Anisus; species Anisus vortex. The sequence goes on along the minus strand of OX421496.1, from coordinate 29,580,196 downwards.
GCAACTGAAGTTAAATGAAGTGAAATGCTAATTTGCTCGCCAGACAGAGTGAGTTACTGGTTATCAGTCAGCATCAGCTAAAGTCCATAGGTTCTCAACCTTTTTCGGCTCACCGCCCCCTTTTACATTCTTTTTCCGCTAACCGCCCCCCCCCCCCCCCAACTTAATTTTAGCGGAAACATGTGTTAATTAAAGGGAGATAATTAACCCGTTTTATTTGAGGTAATATTTCAATTTTTTTTTATTTTATAAAAAACTAAATGGCTTTCATTTATAACTTTGAAATGATATAATAGAACTGTAAAAAAAATTATTTGAAAATTTTAGAAATATTGTATAACTAAAGAATTTATATGAATACTTTGAAGCATTACAATAACTACCCAGTTTGTATGATTACTACGTATCTATACATCACAGCCATTGTGGTTACCTCTTTACAAAGGATTCAAACGCATTAAAGGACATCTCGGCAATACAAACAGATCAAAAGAGTAATATTAGCAGAAGTTCAGGCGGCAGTCCGGGGAATCAACCATTAGACGAGACAGCCGCATACCATATTTTCCAAATACTAACCCCTACTTCATCGAAAAGTCATTGCGATTCTTATTTGTTCAATAATATGTATGCCTACTGTTGGGGGATATCAGATATTTAGTAGCACTTGCGTTTACATCATATTTCATCCAAAAACTAATCGATTCAAATAGCTGAGGTGTTGAAATTATAGCAGGTACTTTTGTACCGCCCATTTGCCTTTCATCGCCCCCCAATCGCCCCCGGGAATGTTATCGCCCCCCTAAAGCTTCTCATCGCCCCCCTGGGGGGCGATATCGCCCCCGTTGAGAACCTATGAGCTAAACTGTACACAGGCTAACACAGCAATGTCGAAAGGCAGGGGCGAGGCCACGAGGGGCCCCCTCAATCCTAAATACGACCCTGCGTACAAATTTGCAACTAGAGTTATCGTCCGGATTGTTCAATGAATGGTTTCAACTGACTGTAGTGTGTCAGTTTGTGTACATGACGCCATCATTTTGTGTGTATTGTTTGACCTATCCAATCTCGTGAAAACAAATAAGGTCAGACAGTGTAGTGTGTTCAGTGTCACAACCCATTTATATTAGGTTCAATACATTAAAAAATAAAGAGTCGTACTCCATACAAAGGTCTTTTTTTTTGCATCTAAGAGGACGTAGATTATTTCAAGCGGTGTCGTAAACCGCTGTTCTACTATATAGAGACCCTATATATAACATTAGCAGACCTAGAGATTCTTCTGTTTCAATTAGTTTGTCCATCACAGTAGAAGATCTAGATCTATATAGATTCCTCTGTTTTACTTTGTTTGTCTATCACAGTAGAATATCTAGATCTATATGATTTATCATTTCTTTCGGCTTTTGGGATAATGTATGCATTTAAAAAAGGATTCCACAAATTCTTTTAGATAGTTTTCTTTTTCAGTATCTAGATGTCAAGACATCCCCGGGGACACAAGCCAAGGAAGGAACCACAGAAACACAAGTATAGAGCCTAAAGGAACAAGATAAGGAAGCTATTTAAGGAGATTTCGGTGCTGTATTGTTCATTCTTGTCTATTTAGTTTAATTAGTTACAAATTTAGTTACGTGTAGAGCGACTGTATGTATTTTAATGTTATACATTTAGTTACTTGTAGAGCGACTATATGTATTTTAATGTTATAAATTTAGTTACGTGCAGAGCGACTATATGTATTTTAATGTTATAAATTTAGTTACGTGTAGAGCGACTATATGTATTTTAATGTTATAAATTTAGTTACGTGTAGAGCGACTATATGTATTTTAATGTTATAAATTTAGTTACGTGCAGAGCGACTTTATCATTTCTTTCGGCTTTTGGGGTAATGTATGTATTTAAAAAAGGATTCCACTAATTCTTTTAAATAGTTTTCTATTTCAGTATCTAGATGTCAAGAACTCCCCGGGGACAGAAACACAGAAACAGAAGAAAAGAGCCTTATGGAACAAGATGATCAATATATCTAAGGAGTCTATTGTGCTGTTGAATTATTTTTTATTTAATTTAATTGCTTATAAATTTAGTAAAGAGTGAAGCCAATGTATGTATTTTGTTGGTTTTGTGCTCTACAGCTGTAGGCCTATGCATATATTAGAGATGTACAGCTGTAGGCCTATGCATATATTAGAGATGTACAGCTGTAGGCATATATTAGAGATGTATAGCTGTAGGCATATATTAGAGATGTACAGCTGTAGGCATATATTGGAGATGTATAGCTGTAGGCATGTATTAGAGATGTACAGCTGTAGGCATATATTAGAGATGTTATTATTGTTTTTTCGCAGCTGTTTTTATTTTTAATATTAAATATCGCGGCTATGTTTGTATTTTTATGTTCTGTCGTCCAGTCGTTGTATGGTAATTATTAAATATGTCGATCGTAGTATTGTTTTTATTATTATTACGTTCCTCCTTGTTATGTATATTAATATTATTGGTAGTATTAGGTTATTACGAATGTTCCGCCACTGTATGGGTACTGCTATTAAGTTCTACCACTTTATGGGTACTGCTATTAAGTTCTACCACTTTATGGGTACTGCTATTAAGTTCCGCCAATGTATGGCTACTGCTATTAAGTTCCGCCAATGTATTGGTACTGCAATTAAGTTCCGCCACTGTATTTGCATTTTTTTTACTTTTTTTTCCACTTTATTGAAATTGTTTAGTATGTTCCGCAGCTGCAAATGTATTTTAAATTCTGCTTGTGTATGGTTAATACTTTTATTATATTTCTGCTTGAAGGGCTTGTTAATATTCATAGTAGATTTACATGGATATTTAATTATTTCTTTTATGTCATATAGTATCTTTCAATTTTTTTTTGGTTTTCCTACTGCCTATGGATATGCAATATTTATGGACGGCCTACATCCATTTAGTTAAGTCACTTTGTTCTTAAAATAAATTGTTGTATTGTGAAGTAATATTTTCTACTAACTCTGCTAACTACTTGGTATTTAAATGTTAGTATTAGATGAATAGATTATTGTTACAGGTAGATAGCTTTAGCTTTAGGAAAAGAGATTATAGCCGTAGGTGAATAGAATAGAATCACACGTAAATAGTATTTAGTCTCCAAATTGTTTTACTAACATTCAGTAGAACCTAAGTTTTCATTTGCAAAAAAAAAAATAAAAAAAAAAGCATGCAGTTACTTTATTATTAAATTTTAATTACCCAAATTAAATATCTGATAATGTTGATCGCCTAGTTGTAGATCTAGTCTAAAATATATAAGTGTACAAGTATACTTTCACTATATTAAATAAATATGACCATTGAATCATAGCTCTTCTGACTATTATAATTTGAAAATGTTATATATTCTATATGTAGCCTAAACATTTTAATAAAGCTTTTACTATTGGAAATGTTTTATATTCAATATGTAGCCTAAACATTTTAATAAAGCTATTTCTATTCAATCTACCTATTTCAGATTTTAAAATAAAACCTTATAAGTTAACAAGTAAGCTTAATTTAAATATAAATACAAGGTACATTTAATTAAAACATCTATGTTTTCTTTTGTTTAAAAATTAAAGTGTTTTTTTTAGTTTTATAGGTTCTACTGTAGTTCTACTAGTACTAACCGGGGTGTTAGGTAGTGGGAGAAGGAATTGTATTTACTGGTCTCTGAAAGCCATATCTTTTACGATATTCAGATTCCATTGAGTTCCAAATCTCACTGCCTGGCTCGTGTATGGCTCCTCGTGCCACACCCTGGACAACAGCTTTGGCTGGCTGGCTAAATTACATGAGCAGTATTTTTTTCCTGTTAATATTAATATTCTTTTATAGAAGGCCAATGTCCACACTTTGTATATTGATATACTTCTTTATAGTAGGAGCACTTGTATTGTATAAGATAAGATACATTGGTATTTTTCATACATTAAACTGCATTTGTGCACTATGTTGATAATTAGTCATTTTCATACATTAAACTACAATTGACCACTATGTTGATAATTAGTATTTTTCATACATTAAACTGCAACTGTCCACTATGTTGATAATTAGTATTTTTCATACATTAAAATGCAATTGTCCACTGTTATGTCTTTTTCATACATTAAACTGCAATTGTCCACTATGTTGATATATTAGTCTTTTTCATACATTAAACTGCTATTGTTCACTAAGTTGATATGTTAGTCTTTTTCATATATTTAACTGCTATTGTTTAGCCTACTATGTTTAGTAAAATACCCTTCAGACCAAACTGATAGTTGATGAAGACTTAAAAGATGATGTAAAATATAAATATTTCTTACAATATGTGCAACAAATTTGTAAATATTAACTTGTATCTTCAATATTTTATTTTGCCGATATATTTTTAACAATGGTTATGCGTTGTAGAATGCTGTTTGTTTGTTGTTGCTTTTTTTTTTGTTATGTTTTACTAAATTGTAATAACTTTAAATGAAAATAATTTGTAGACATTTGTTGTAACAAACTAGAAAATATATAACTTTTTATTTTACGCAACATATAGACATTATTTAAGAATTTTTTTTTTCAAGTCTAGAAAACATACAACATGGTATACGGTCTTATTGTTTTCGTTTAAATTTTGTAATTGGTTAATTGGTTTAATTTAGAAAAAACTTTTTTGAAAGGAATAACAATCATTATGAATGCTATCAAATTATATTTATCAATCTCTAAAAAAAATTATATTAATTACCTGTTTAAGTTCTATCTCAAATCTCATTTTAAAACAATCCTTGTAGCATTGAAACAAAATGAAATAAAACAACAATTTTAGTCTTATACATGATATTAAATAATTAAAGCATACACATAGAGATAACTAGATAACTAAATGTCTGATTTATCAAAATGTCAACATAAAGTAAAACGGTAAATAGAAACTATTCCCTGGCCCATGTGGATTTATTCCCCGGCCCATGTGGATTTATTCCCCGGCCCATGTGGATTTATTCCCCGGCCCATGTGGATTTATTCAAAAAAGGTTTATGTTAAAAGCAATTAATTGGTTTAAATTAATTTAAGTTTTAAGATAATGGATACAAAATAGGAATATCTCAATAGGTTTGGGCAGATGTGTGCAAACTGTGGCCCTCGAGGGCATTCCCGTGTGGAGTGGTTGTCCTCCCATCGGGCGCCTCCCCAGGTGGCGGATCGGGAAACTCGCCATACATATATGGAGGGTACCGGGGAAATGAAATACATGAGGCGGACCAAAGACAACAGCCTTGACCTTATAGGCTCAAAACAAGATGGCTGGGCATGAGGCTAGCACCCTCATCCCGTACAAAATTATACGCTACACAAACCAAAGCAACAGAAAAATCTAGTAACCGTTCGATTCAGGAAGTTGCCTCCATAGAGAAAGAGATGACGCAGGTTGGTGAAAGCTTAATGCAAGCTAACCTGCCAACGAATCTCCTAACGATGACAGCTAAAACAAAAATAGGGACCTGGAACAATGTAGGAAAGTTGCAAAGCAGCACACAGAATAGGTATACCTAATCTGTGAAGAAGCCCAAGTAGCAAATGAGATGAGAAGGTATGACATCCAGGCATCCAGGTTCTGGGCATCTGCGAGAGCCGAATGGGTGTGACATAAGAACACTCAACAGTGGAGAGAAATGTCTATACTCAGGACATTTAGAATAAAACCATGGTCACTCAGGAGGTGTTGCCATCATGATGTCCCCACCAGCAGCAAAATCACGTAAAGAATGGCAACCAGTCTCATCCCGAATCATGACAGCCAGATTCAATTCAAATGGGAGGAAAGTCACCTTTGTCCAATGTTACTCGCCTACTAATGACGCATGTGAAGACACAAAACATAACTTCTACGATTCCCTAGAGACAAAAGTAAATGAACTCCACAAAAGAGACATTATGCTTGTTATGGGAGACTTCAACGCAAAAATAGGAAAATACAACATAGGTAAAAAAAAATTATCATGGGAACCCACGCCCTGGGAACAAGGAATAAAAACGGGGAACTCTTCACAGACTTGTATGTCTTTAACGACATGGTCATTTGGTGGCAGCCTATTTCAACTTTATCACTATTTCTAGAAAATGGAGACGATCTCTACAAGACACAAGATTCAAAAGAGGTGCAGATGTAGCCTCAGACTACCATTTAGTGATGGGAACTCTTAAAGTCAAGCTTCGAGCCTATAGGGACATAGCAAATCGACCCACACATAAAGTTCAACACCCAGCGTTTGAAAAAGAAAAACTGTCGAGACACCTTCTCAACGTCCCTAATCAACATATTTGAGAGCTCTTGGCCTAGTGACCGAAGAAACACCCCTAGAGCCCTAGAGGAACACTGAAGCGGTTTAAAAGACCCACCGACTGACACACGCCAAGAAGTGCTGGGCAAAAGAGAGTGGAAATCGAAGCAATGCCTCTCTGGTAAAACATGGCAGATTATTAGAAGCGTAAGAGAAATAAAGCAAAAAATGAACTGCAGCGAGAATGAAGAAGTAAAGAAAGCCCTCCGAGATCAGTTTGCCTAAACCAACAAAGAAATAAAAAAAAAAGTGCCTGGTAAGACAAAACACAAAGGGCTTTTCTATAAAGAGCTTGCAAACTGGTTGGGTATAGTATTTGCCCACTGTACACAGGTCGGGTGTAGTAATTGCCACCTAGTCAGGAATAGTAATTGCCCACTGGTTGGGTATAGTGATTGCCCACTGGTTTGTTATAGTATTTGCCCAATGGTTGGGTATAGCATTTGCTCACTAGTCGAGTATAGTAATTACCCACTGGTTGGGAATAGTATTTGCCCACTAGTCGCGTATAGTAATTACCCACTAGTCGGGTATAGTAAGTGCCCACTAGTCGGGTATAGTAAGTGCCCACTAGTCGGGTATAGTAAGTGCCCACTAGTCGGGTATAGTAAGTGCCCACTAATCGGGTATAGTAAGTGCCCACTAGTCGGGTATAGTAAGTGCCCACTAGTTGGATATAGTAAGTGCCCACTAGTCGGGTATATTAAGTGCCCACTAGTCGGGTATAGTAAGTGCCCACTAGTCGGGTATATTAAGTGCCCACTAGTCGGGTATAGTAAGTGCCCACTAGTCGGGTATATTAAGTGCCCACTAGTCGGGTATAGTAAGTGCCCACTAGTCGGGTATAGTAAGTGCCCACTAATCGGGTATAGTAAGTGCCCACTAGTCGGGTATAGTAAGTGCCCACTAGTTGGATATAGTAAGTGCCCACTAGTCGGGTATATTAAGTGCCCACTAGTCGGGTATAGTAAGTGCCCACTAGTCGGGTATAGTAAGTGCCCACTAGTCGGGTATAGTAAGTGCCCACTAGTCGGGTATAGTAAGTGCCCACTAGTTGGATATAGTAAGTGCCCACTAGTCGGGTATATTAAGTGCCCACTAGTCGGGTAAAGAAATTGCTTACTAGTCTGCAATCACTAAAGACTGACCATTGTTCAATCACTATACACTGACCATTGTGCAATCACTATAGAATGACCAGTGTTCAATCACTATAGAATGACCAGTGTTCAATCACTATACACTGACCAGAGTGCAATCACTATAGAATGACCAGTGTGCAATCACTATAGAATGACCAGTGTTCAATCACTATAGAATGACCAGTGTTCAATCACTATAGAATGACCAGTGTTCAATCACTATACACTGACCAGAGTGCAATCACTATAGAATGACCAGTGTGCAATCACTATAGAATGACCAGTGTTCAATCACTATAGAATGACCAGTGTTCAATCACTATAGAATGACCAGTGTTCAATCACTATAGAATGACCAGTGTTCAATCACTATAGAATGACCAGTGTTCAATCACTATAGAATGACCAGTGTTCAATCACTATAGAATGACCAGTGTTCAATCACTATAGAATGACCAGTGTGCAATCACTATAGAATGACCAGTGTGCAATCATTAGAGTGACCCGTGTTCAATCACTATAGCCTGACTACTTTGTCAGGTTCCGACCAAACTTCCAATGTATATAAATCATTCTTTTTTATTTAGTTTAATTAGTTATAAATTTAGTTACGTGAATCATTTCTATCAACTTTTGGGATAATGTATGCATTTAAAAAAGGATTCCACTAATTCTTTTAGACAGTTTTCTATTCCAGTATCTAGATGTTGTCATATATTGGTGGTTCCAAGTATTGGAACACACAATGCTTATTCCCCCCTCTTTTTCTCCCTACACAAGATTTTGTGGGCGGGGCTTAGTTTTTCCATTTCCTCGACTTTTAGTAACGAAGGCGAGAGATTCTAGGTAATGTTGGGATTCCGTGTTTAGGCTGACCTCAAATTCTCGGAATGGCTAGGAATGGTTTATTATTTCTGCATAGGGTAGTTCCTATCATTTGTATTATGAGTTTTGTAATGATGCCATTATTTTCACCCCTCCTAGTAATAGGTCTGTCCCCCGCACCACTCTAATAGTATTTAATGATTTGTTTGTCTTAAAGGCAGTCAGTTTTCGAGATAATTTCTTTTGAGGACGCTTGTGTTTGCACTATTTTATTCTAACTGTACATAATCTTCATATTGTATATATTTGAACATATCACCTGAATTAAATTATCAACAACATTTACACTCAAGCTTCCTCGTCAAGTTACTATTCTATTGTGTTGTTTACAATACTATAATATTTATTTACTACTCTAACGTCAATGAAAGGAACTGTTAGAACGCAAATCCTGAGTTTGTTCCACAGGACCATAAGGAGAGTTCGTGTAATACTGAAACATAAATAATAATAACTAAAGTCTACCCTAGGACCAACGAGAATTATCAACGATATCTACACGGCTGTGGCCACAAGGGGATTGTGGACGTAACAATGTCAAGAACTCCCCGGGAACACAAACCAAGGAAGGAAGCACAGAAACACAAATATGGAGCCTAAAATAACAAGATGAGCAATATATATGTAAAGAAAATTTTGATGTTGTATTATTTCATTTTAATTTGGTTTAATAAGTTAGAAATTTAGCTAAGTGCAGAGCTCTTATGTTCCGCTGATGTATGGGCTAACGTTTCATCATGGGCGCCCGCAGAAATTTTTTTAGACAGGGAGGGGGAGGGAATAATTTTTTAAACATTAGTTTTAATGTAGTTTTAATTTACTGAGCTTATTTGTATGGTGAACGAACGGACATGACACTGTATTAATGGAGGGCATACTGTAGCAACACATTTTTTATGAACACACAATATGTGTATTTAAAAAACGTAAACCATACAAAAAAAATTACTTTACACAAAAAATATTACAACATAAATTTAAAATAAAATATTTTTCTTTAAACAAGAACTGAAGTCGTCTGTTATCGCTACTAATGCTAACAAACACATCTACAATTTTGTACATAAAGTCTTTTTTGTTGCAGTTCACTTTGTCTCTGTGTAGGCTACGCTTAACATGCACAACCCAGACAGACGTTCATCTGACATTGTAGAACTAAGCCATGTTTTTACACGACGTCATGTGCTGAACGATCGCTCTACCGTACATGTTGTTACTGGTAATGTTAGCAAAACTAGTAAGGCACACCTGACAGACGGATACAATTTGTAAAAGGTAACAAGTCGATGAAATCTTGGCTACTTTTGTATTCTCGCGTCTTCCAAAAATTAAACCAACTCAAGGCTTTACTTTCAAAATTATCAATAATTATAATTAATTATAATTGGTCATATATATAGCGCCTCACTCCATGTTAATGCAAGCATGCTCAGCGCGCTCATAAAAACGAAACGACAATAAGACTCTACAAAAAAAGTTTTGAACAAGGTTTTTGCGATGGAGGCACGAAACGACAATAACATTCTAAAATAGTTTTCAGCTAAGCTTTTGTTGATGGAGGGGTACTTGACCAACTTAGTTTGAAAGAAATTTTCTTTAAATTCTTCTTGAAGGTTTTTTTTGTCACAGAGTTTTTCAGTGTCTCAGGTAAGCCGTTCCACAGTGAAGGCGCCACAGATTCAAACGAGCGCATACCAATGTGTATTATTATCAATATGGTATACCTAGGGTTGCCATAGCCTATCTAGCTGGGACCTGGTCGGACCTGGTCGGGACACTCTGGGGTCTGATTACTTTTTTTTTACAACACAATTACGTGGAACTTATTGCAGCAGAAACTGTTGGTACACTAGACCAGAGGACGGCAACCTACGACAAGGTTTGGCACGCAGAACAATTTTAGGGGCACCCAGCAGGCCCCCTAAATATGCAATCCACGCCTCTTCGAAAAGAAAAGGGCAGGGTAACATTTTGGCTGTTGACACGCTGAATGATTTAGAAATCTTACTTTGGCAAGCTATTATCAAAAGGTTGCCTACCCCTGCACTAGACTATACGTTTCGTAAGATTTCACCCTTTTCAGCAAGTCTTTTTTCCTTTTACGTATTTATAAAACTCCATGCAAGTCAGTCTGGTATTTTCTTGAATGATGGCGCTAGATCTAGAAGGTACTTACATCGTCGATACAGGATACGCAACATGCAACGCCATTTGTGAGACGACCTTGTCAACATAAACTTGTTGATATAAATAAAACTAACTGAGGCTGCATTGACATGTCGCGATGGCGTTACTTCAGTAGTACCTGAGCAAAGCTCGTAACAGTATTTTGCAAAATCGGGACAAAATTAGGTCATGTCGGGGCAAGAAGATCCATAACGGTAACGGTCCCGATATATCGGAACGGATGGCAACCCTAGGTATACCTGCAAAAATAGTAGACATTATATCCTTAAACTGTTGACGATTCAGTTTGCAAAAGTGTAATATTTGCTTTGATAGTACCAATAGTAAGCTTTTTTCGTATCACTGCTACATTATTAAGATAATTTACTACGAGATTAAGTCTATGCGAGGCACATTGAACAAAGGCAGCCTTGGGGCAAATACTTCGAATTTTTGCCTGAACACCATTTTCTTTTCCGGCCATTGTCGAGCACCCATCATAACCTTGACTCAGCATATTATTAAGGAGAAAAGCAATTGTTTTGCAATGTTGAATAATACAGTCAGATATCGTGGCAGCGTCAATATCTTTCAGCGTAGAAAATCCAAGGCATTCCTCAGGAATCATAGCCTTCTCACTAGACGTATCTACAAACCTGACTCCCAATGATAACTGTTCTGTTTCTGCGATATCTGCTGTTTCATCGGCTATGGTCGAGAATCCAACAGCATTGTTGTCAGCTTTTACAATGTCTTCTCGCAGAAGCTTGTTCAAACAAGTTGATCAAATCATTCTGCGTTCAGTGTTATGTGTAACGTGCATTTTCAGGAGCTGTATCAAAATGATTTTTTGTAAATACTGTCTCCTCCCTCAATTCAATACGCATAAAGTTGTTGGACATTTCCTTTGGTGCTATCTTTCCCACGAATTGCCAAATCATTTGTTCCGCAAAATAAAATTGTTGATATAATAGGATACAGTTTCTTTCTGTTTTCTTCACTAGTTCGTTTTACTGAATTATCTGACAAATAATATCCTTATAATAATAATAATAATAATAATAATAATATTTGTATAGCGCTGCCAACAAACATAATGTAAGCTCAGAGCGCGTTTAACATACAACTAAGAATACGGATATTACCCTAGGCCAGGTGACAGAGCTAAATTGATGATTAAAAAAAGACAAAACAAATAAATGTAGTATTAACCGACCCAACCTATAAATAAGACAGTAAGTTTCTAAAGCATGTTAAATGTTATCTAAGGTAAATATTGAAATAATGAGTTTTTAAGTTCTGTTTGAAAGTAACAGTAGAGCTTGTTCGCCTCAGTTGAATGGGAAGTTGATTCCACACCTTCGGACCGGATACTGAGAAGGCTCTAAGGCCAACGGTCGTCAGAGAGAAACGGGGCTCTTCCAGAAGCGATGAGTTTGCAGAACGAAGTGTTCTTTGCGGGACATAAGGTGTGATTAGTGCCTTGAGATAGGACGGTACTTTGTTGTTAAAAATGCACTGATGGCAAAGTAGCGCCACTTTATACTCAATTCTGGCTTTCACGGGGAGCCAGTGGAGCGAGCGTAGAAGGGCAGTTCCCGAGTCTCTTTTAGACCTGCACATAACCAAAAGCGCAGTACTGTTCTGTATTTGCTGTAGCCTGGCGATTTTATCCTCGGGCAGGCCGGCTAGCAGGGCGTTACAATAGTCGATACGCGAAAGTATCAGAGCGACTGGCAGTGTCTTTGCAGAATCATTGGACAAATAGGGTCGTATTTGGCCGAGTCTACGCAACTGTAGATATAGACCTCTGCACATTTGAGAAATATGCAGGTCGAAAGAAAACGTGGGATCCAATTAAACACCAAGATTCCTCACTTTGTTAACAAATGGCACTTGACAGTTTATCACAGTGATAGATTCTGGACCAGTGAATTTGGCCAAATTACTCTTGGATCCAATTCTGATTTTCTCTGTCTTTTCTTCATTCATTATTGACCTTTTAACTTTGACCCCGGAAAAGGGGCTTGGCCTTGATACTCACTGACATTTATTTCTTTTGGGGGCACAAAGATTTTTGTTTCTTCTTTCGATATAGTATTTTACTAAAGGCGTTGGGGGTTTTTAATGTTATTATAGTTGTTTTTTAACTTTAAACCATAAAAACACATGGAGACCTTAAACTAAGAACCTAGGAAGGGAATTGTTAAAAAATAACGTTTAGAGCTTCTTTTTTTTTTTTAAGAAACAATTTTTTAGACCTGGACTCTATGCTTTGGACCTTAATATTATGGTCGATTCTATCGTGATCACTGTGTCATTACTTTTTGTTCGAGTTTCTTAAAAAAAAATACGTTTAGAACTACTTTTGTATCGAAAAAATAATAATTAGGCCCATAATGCTTTTATTACTGTCGGCTATTCAAGCTATTGCTTAACTTAGCCCTAGACCCAGATAGCTCGTTTTGATTAATAAAAAGGCAAATATAATTCTAAATATATTTAATGTTTGGTAGAGACAGAGCAGATCGAGGCAAGAGCCGATGCATCTTCACAAATATAAAAACCATAGCCATAGCAAATATTATGTTAATGAAACTGAAAAAAAATATTGTTCGTAGGAAGAGGCTTATAATAATATATAGGCATATATCGTATAGTCGGGCCTATGACCGTAGGCTATGTCGGCGTAGGCCTATGTTTTCCATATTGAATATGATAGGCCTATTGATATTCATATTGTCATTGTCATTTCATTATGCTTGAAATATTATTAAATAATTTTAATAGGCCTATATAGGCCTAACTAAAAAATTCATGAAGAAAACACGCATCAGTTTGCAAATATCAAATATATAGCATAACATACCTTCATATTCGATTAATTATTTCATTCAATCGGTTAATCACCACTTTTCTATAAATCAAATAAATGGTAGCCTACGACTATAATCTATATAAGCTATATTGGCCTATATGACATAGGCCTACTAGGCCTATATTCTATATAATTTAATTTGGCATAGCCCTATGCCTTAGCCTTATGGCCCTATTATATGGCATATAGAATATAGGTTACATTTAGCAATTGCATAAAGGCCTTTTTTTCTATATTTAATATTGTGACATAGCTTTTAATAGTAGCCTACAGTTAATTATATCGTACTTCATGGGGTATGCCAAAAATTATTTTTTCTGAAGGAAATATTTTTAAATAACCAGATTCACAAAATTCACTTCATTCAATGCTTTGCAAACATTAGTTGTAGTCTCGGTGAGGGCCTGTTATTGTTTTTAGTTCTATTGTCAATCCCAGCCATCGCTTAAAATACATGGCTTATATAACGAACGCCAGACTCTGGCACCTAGCCTAATATAGATTTAAATGTAGGCCTACTGAGCGGCAAAAACAAATTGGTTTCTGAATATTCTCTGCAGACAGTTTGTTGGTGTGTTTGTGTTTCTTTGTTATTCCAGCCACCATGTATCGCTAGACTAGGGTTGCCAGACGTCCGGCAAAAAGGAGGACATGTCCTCCCATTTAGACTCTTGTCCTCCGTCCGGCAGGCAAAGCACAATACCTTTAAAATGTCCAGCTTTTGTAATAGTTTTGTTTTGTAGGCATAAGGACAAATACATTTTAAAATTAGTATTAACATGTTAAGAATATAATTAATAAACAGAAGGACAAATACATTTTAAAATTGGTATTAACATGTAAAGAATATAATTAATAAACGAAGGACAAATACATTTTAAAATTAGTATTAACATGTAAAGAATATAATTAATAAACAGAAGGACAAATACATTTTAAAATTAGTATTAACATGTAAAGAATATAATTAATAAACAGAAGGACAAATACAATTTAAAATTAGTATTAACATGTAAAGAATATAATTAATAAACAGAAGGACAAATACAATTTAAAATTAGTATTAACATGTAAAGAATATAATTAATAAACAGGTGATCATTTGTCCAAGAGAAGACCCGTGCATGAGTTTTAAACTTGCCCAACCAAATGCAAGCTGCCTTTCAGCCTACATTGAATTTATATGTTACTTTTAACAAAACTGTTTCTTGCTCAGTTTACCAATACACATTAAAACTTAGAGAAAGTCCTTGCAATAAAATTATACTGATTGCGGGCTAAATGCGAAACTATGCAATTGAAATACAGTGTCCTCCATTTTGCCCCTCGGTGTCCTCCTTTTGACACCCATGTGTCGGGCAACCCTACGCTAGACAGCGAAGGTGAGGTTTTCTACAATTGGTTGGCCACTTTTCCTTGCTAACAATTGCATTAGTTTCCACCCATACATAGATCTACAAACTAGCAAGATGAACACAAAAGGACATATCAAATGTAGTTTCCATAATTGATATATTTGTATTAACGAAAAACTATGTTGTTAATGTTTAACAGGACAAAATTAAATGTAGAATTTAGTACTACATTTGTATCATTATTTGCTTCATAAAAAGTAACATTGTTGACGTCAACTATTCTTGACCTCCCCCCCTCCCCCATGTCAACAATTGTCAAACTTTTTCAGACCCCCTCCCTTAATTTGTTGGCGTAATTAATGGACGTCCCCTTAGTGGTAGCCCAGGGCCTACAGGCCTACAGTCGATTTATTCTTTGTCTCTTCAATGAGACTACGTTGAACGCAAAAGCTGCTAAATATCTACACTGACCTATAGAAGAAGTGGGCTGGTCGGGACAGTAAATATCTGGATCTGTTCACTGTTCAACACCAACCAAAGTTCGTTGCGTTCGATAAATAACGCAGTTTTAAACTGGTTTAGTTTTAATTTGAATGAAATATGTGTTAAAATGATTTATACGAACAAGCTTTGATGTCTTTATGAGTAGGCTATGTGCACTGTACAGAGATGAAGTGATGAAATGGCAGTTGATTTAGAGCAGCGGTTCCCATCCTGTGGGTCTCGACCCCCTTTGGGATCGAATGACCATTTTACTGGGGTTGCCAAAGACCATCGGAAAACTTATATTTTCTTTGGTCTTAGGAACCGAAACACAGCTCATCTATCCGTCTCCAGGTGGGTCCATCAACATGCAGATACATCCACATACGAGTAGCTTTCCGGCGTGATGACATCAAAAGCCTACAGCTGTATGTGACAGGGCTGGCGCCATGTACGTTTGCCTACCAGTCACATGTGTGTAGAGAGTTGCTGTATTAAAAGCCTCTTCTCTATTAAAAACAGCTACAGTGTTAAAAGCAGTAGTATTAGCGATAAAACGACCGACACTTCATAAATAAAATGGAATTTAGTGTAGATGCTGTTCGGTCTAAATTTCAACGTTTGGTACTGAATGAATTCCCTAAAAAGAACTCGGAGCTCACTGTATGATATAATCTATGGGCAAATATAAGCATCGAAGACTCTGCTACAAGTTACAAAAAGTAATTAAAAGCGACATAAGGTGTGTCAAAATTGTAAAGACGAGCTCTTTAAGACAGTCGACCGTTTTCGCAACTTTGCAACGAGTTGGATGCTCCGAGCAATGCTCTACTATTCCACACTTAAGTGAGATGATAGTCGAGAGAAATTTAAACGTGTTCTTTTAGTTTCCTGATAAACTCTTTTTTTTTGTTAAATCAGAATGCAAGACTGCACTTTGAAGCCTACCTTAACTTGTGTCCAGATTCTCAATTTCCACTTTCATTTTTTCACAGTCAAATTATTCCATATAAAAATTAATTGTGACAAGTTGACAATTTAACTGTGCAACGTTATAACCTCCAATATTTCACTAGGAGATCTTTTCATCCAAATCAATCACAAGTGATTGTACTTTTCCCATTTTACTTATTTTTGTATTATTATTTGTAAGACTAATAGCCCACTGAAGCGGAGGAAAAGTTACATTAATTTTAAACTAAAAACTATACTTGATTAAAGTTTTTTAATATGCCCGTAAGGCTGTAAATGATATAATTACATTCTAATGGTAACTCTTATGTCCACATACCTTTTAATTATATTTCTCAGAACGTATGTAATGCAAACAAATCATCTAAGCTTAGATATGACCAGGGCCGGCTCATCCATGTAAGCGAACTAGGCGGCCGCCTAGGGCGCAAAATTTTGGGGGGCGCAAAATTGAGGATTTCTTTTTTTAATTTGGTGATTTAAAAAAATAAACTAAATAAAAGTTTAGTACTTCTGCGCGCTACTAGCATAGGAAGATCAATTACTAGGTTGTGAAAGGTGAAGGGTATTTTATTTAAGTTGTCTTAGAAAATAGGAAACTATGCCCTAACTGTACTTAGTTTGGCAATCCTCGCTGTGCGTAGCGGAGTGCAAAAAGGCAACCGCTCACTTTTCCCGGCCACGTCCTGGATGCGATGCGGCGGCGGAATATCATAATGAAGAGACGTGACTGTGTCCTTCAAGTCAGTTCGTGAATCGTAAGTCGTGAGGGCGCTGAGCTGTTTGCATTGGCAGTGCAGTTGTTGTTTTTGTGCATTTTCAGACTGTTAATTACGAAAACGAGTACGTTAAGTCCGCTAAGTGGCACAAGATGGTCCAGTCGCATTGATGCATTAACACCTATTCGGTACCAGTTATCTCATGTTTGTGTTGCTTTGGAAGAGACTTCTGAAGATACTCATTGGATCTAGTGGCAGTATTGTGAAGCTAGAAGCACTTGGGTTACTTAAAAATATCTTAGACTTCAAGTTTATTGTTGCACCTGTCACATAGCACAGCACACAATTTTGTTTCAAGTAAACATAACTAGTAAAATACTGCAAGAAAAAGACTTGAGTCTCCAGAGAGCAGTTAGTCACCTGAAGAAAATCGAAGAGTTATTGGTTACAGCTATGAGTGATTTAAAGTTCGATAGGGTTCTGGTTGATGCTAATGAAGTAGCAGAAGAAGCTGCATGGAGTATTTAATTTGTTAAAGAGAATATTTCTGATCCGACGAGAAAGACGCACTCTCAACCATAGCTATGACGTTCGTGTTGTAATTAGATATATAATAATAATAATAATGAAGCTTATATAGCGCATATCCCGCAATCAGTTCTATGCGCTTAACAATTACATTTACAATTACAATTACAATTACAATTACAATTAACGATGATAACAATAACAGACAAATGTTTAAAAATGTAAGTGGGCTAGGAGTCAATAATAAACAGGTGAGTCTTAAGTCCGGTCTTGAAAAGATTAAAGTTCGAGCTTTGTCGCAGCTGGAGTGGCAGGGTGTTCCATGCGGAGGGGCCGGAGTAGGTGAAGGCCCGCTGACCAGCTGTCACGAGTTTTGTCCGCGGGATCGTCAAATTGAGTTTGTGAGCAGCCGATCGAAGTGGGCGTGGTTTTTTATATATTTCCAGACAGGAAATTAGATAATCAGGGGCAGAGTCATTGAGGCATTTATAGCATAGAGATGCGAGTTTATATAAAATCCTATTTTGAATAGGGAGCCAGTGCAGAGAGTAGAGCAGAGGTGAAATGTGGTCGGACTTCTTCTTCTTTAGGACTAGTCTGGCAGCGCAGTTTTGAACGCGTTGGAGTCCTTGAATGGAAGCGGCAGGAAGGCCGGCCAGAAGAGAGTTACAGTAGTCCAAACGAGAGAAGAGGAGAGTGATGACGAGCTTGGTACAAGCTTCCGGAGTGAGGTAGCGACGGATAGTGGCAATACGTCGCAGGTGAAAAAAGCAGGTTTTAATCAGGAAGGAGATGTGGGGTTGCATGGACAGAGTGGAGTCCAGAAACATGCCAAGGCTCTTTACAGTTGAGGAGAAGGGCACAGTAACGTCACCCAACTGGAGGTCAGTCACGCTGTGGGAAGCAAGCTTCTGTCTCGTTCCTACGAGTAGGGCTTCGGTCTTCTCGCTGTTGAGCTTCAACTTGTTTTCTGTCATCCAGTTCTTGATGTCCAGGAAACAACAGGAGATAGTAGCAAGGAGCTCGTCGATGTCCTCAGGCTTGGCGCTGTTTAGGAGCTGGGTGTCATCAGCGAAAAAGTGATAATTAAGGTTGTGTCGCTCGATGACGAAGGAAAGTGGTTGGGTGTACAAAGTGAAGAGGACTGGGCCGAGGACGGACCCCTGTGGTACACCATAGCGGACGGTGACGGGCCATATTCTACAGATATTTAATAACAATTTTTGTGTGTGATTAATCGTTATGCTTTAATTATGTTCAATGTTTAACAATAGGGCCTACAAATGCACCCTTCATATCAGATATTTACTTTACAATCCATAATAGTAGCTAATGGTAGTAATAAAGTATCGACGCAATTTATTTTATTTTTGGGGGTCGCCACAGCATTAGAAGCTGTATTAAGGGGTTACGGCTTAAAAAGGGTTGGGAACCACTGATTTGGAGTATCTTTTCTTCTCAACGTGAGTCCACGCTTCCAGACAATCAAGCGTTAGGCCTACTCTTAGCTTGCATTAATTTTATTAAAGAAGGGAAAATTAGCCATTTTGCTATAAATAAATTATAGATCTAAATGATACTAAAGACAAATCTATATCTGGGCCTACTTGTGCTTGAGGAGTTCGTATGGGAATAGAAATTCCTCCACCAACGATTGTATGGAAATGGAAGTAAGCTTATTGTGAATTGATGTATTTAAAAAAGTCTGTGCCAGAGATGTAGGCTTATATTGTCTATTGTGTGTGATTCCCCGACAACATTTAGTTGCTCACAATCTCAGTGATCATCTGCATCGGTCACTACAATACGTAATAATTTTGCAATTAACAAAACAGAAGCAATGCATTCAATGATATCATTTAGACAGTTTTACATTGAAAATAACGAGGACTGTATAGGCATACAAGCTTTTGTTACCTTACGCATTAAGTACGCCGGTCATCAAAGGTGCCACTTCAAAAGGATTTTATGTAAAGGGGGGGGGGGGGGCATCTAAACAATAATAACTTCTAGATAAGTTTCAGTCAGTGTATCGACTTGGGTACAGCTGTGAGACAGCATTACTTCGTTTCATGAACAATGTTCTTTGTAGTGCGGACCGTGGTGATGTGACACTCATAGTCCTACTAGATCCTAGCGCTGCTTTTGATCTCATTGACCATGGAATACTTGTGACAAGACTTCAGTATGAAGTTGGCATCACTGAGACTGCTCTTCGCTGGTTCAGTTCCTACCTGACCGACAGGACTCAGCGAGTTATAGTCAATCTGGCCTCTTCAGAATAAACTCCCCTTATTTGTGGGGTACCGCAGGGTTCAGTTTTAGGGCCCGTACTATTCTCCGTGTATACAAGTCAGCTTGAGAAAATTATCGATAGCCATGGTGTAAGTCTTATCTCGTAAATTATTTGCAAATGACACGACACAGTTCTTTATAGGATTTTTCGCCCTGATTCGTCTGTCTGCGCTGCAGCTGTTGGTGATGTTGAGGAGTGCTGTCAAACAAGGCATGGATGGCTGCAAACAGACTTAAATTAAATGATGACAAGACAGAGGCAATTGTCTGTGGTTCTGATGTCAGTCTTCGGAAAATTGCAATTACTACGATCAAAGTTGGAGCTTCCGAGATAACGTTGTCAAACACGGTTAGAGACCTAGGCCTTTTTATTGATAATAATTATCAATGGTTCCACATATCAGTGCTGTGGTTAAAGCTTGTTCGTCTCATCTACGTGCCCTGGGTCAGATGCGACCTCAACTCAATAGAAGGACGGCCAACGCCGTAGCAGTCTCTCTTATCCAGTCAAGGTCGGATTACTGCAATAGTTGCGTGTGGGGTTTGCCCAAGAACCAGCTGCAGTGATTACAGAGAGTGCAGAACACTGCGGCGCGCATTGTTTCGGGGGGGGGGGGGGGTGGTGAGGAGCAGTGGCCTAGCCAGGTTTTGACGCTAGTGGGAGCGAAATTTTAGGAAAAAGGCCACACTTTTAGCAACTTTTCCAGATTAATAGAATAACTAGGAATTCGTACGTATCAAGTGTTATAAGAGAGTCATGTGCCTCAGGATACACACTGTATAATAGTGCAGTTTTTATTTAACCATTCACGATTCTTTTTCTAGCAGCTAATAGGGATTGGAATTTCTGCAAAATTGATTGCATTTACTGCTCATTTTCGGGATGAACATCTAGTATCGAAAAGTATTTATAGAATCAACGCGGATGCTCTATAGCAGAGATCGGCAACCTAAAGCATGCGTGCCAAACTTGGCACGCAGAACGATTTTCAGTGGTATGCGAAAGACCTCCAAGAATATTGTTTATTGCAAGTGAAAACAATGTATTTCAGCATAATTAGTGGATGCTGCATGGCGAACTACATGGGAATCACACTGGACGTCGACTGTTTTAGTTCAGGAATCTTTGTTTGCAAAGCTCCCATAATTGGACTTGCAATATGTGATTGAATCTATTGTTAAGACAGTCAATTGTATAGTTTCTCAAGTCTCTTCTAGAAGAAAGTCATACGGAGTAGGCCTATAGATAAAGTCTAGGATAGATTATTTTCTTGTCTGGAAGCAATTAAGATGTATCTTAATGGAGAAAAAAAATTCCGTTATTGAATGAGGAGAACTGACTGTTGAAGCCAATTTTTCTGTGGGTCCAAAAGCACCTGAAGTGTTGAGCAACTGGAATGGATTTGCATTGAAACAGGGCATATCTTTCCATGAAATCAATTTCAAAACATTTCACTTTTTCCCTAATTTAAGACAAATTAAAATGCATGAGCATTTTCAGAAGTACACTAGTTATATTAAAACAATTAACTCGTTTGACATCACTAGCATCAAATTTGGAGAATTTACTTGAAGGGAGATAATTAACCCGTTTTCTTTACATTAATATTTCTAATGTTTCGTTTTTGTTTTCTTTAAAAGAAATTAATGGCTTACAATTTATAACTCTAAAATGATCAAAATACACAAGATAGTTGAAAATATATATAAATATTTTATCACTATAGAATGTACATGTACATTTTCAAACATTAAAATAACTACCCAGTTTGTATGATTATTAGATATATCTTCCTCTCAACTGTACTTTATATATATATCAATTGCGTTGGATTAAAATAATATGTTAGAGATTTGAAAGACTCTGTAATTGGCAAACAGTCATATATACAGTCTGTGGAAGATAGATCCAAATTGGATGGTCTGTATGAATGCATTTTGTGTGCATGCTGTAGCACTTCTTGTCCAAGTTACTGGTGGAATTCTGACAAGTACCTAGGCCCAGCTGTTCTTATGCAAGCCTACAGATGGATGATTGACTCTCGTGAAGACATCACTGAAGAGCGTCTAGCTCAGTTGGAAGATGGCTACTCTGTGTACAGCTGCCACACCATCATGAACTGTACCAAGACGTGCCCTAAGGGACTGAATCCTGGCAAGGCCATTGGTGAAATCAAGAAACTGATGAGGTCTTACAACAAAGAGAAGGCTGCTCATTAACTGATTGGTTCAGCCTAAAGAAATGGAGGGACAAAATTTAATTTGTAACAATATGATGGAAATGTACTTACTATAATAACAGAGTAGAGAACATGTATTACATTTGTATTTCCGAGACTAATGTATTGTTTTGAAACTTTTATTGATATTTATAAAAGATATTTATTCTATGATAAATTGATGTGAAACTATGCTCAGCTTTTAAATTTGAGTGTTTTCTTTTAGCTGTGATTCATTAGGATATTCTAATTAGTATTAGTAATACCCAGTAATTCTAAAGTGTTTTCTTTTGTTCAGCTATGCAGGCTCTTTACTCTTTTTAAATAAAAACAACACCTTTTACTATAAAAGAATGTGCTGTCAGAATATTAAATTTAAGACATTAAATAAAAGCAACTTTAGATCTGAAAAAAAAAATATGTTAGAGAAAATCTCAGTTATTCTGAGATATAACATTAAATACTTTATATCTATTGCTACAATAATTTCTTGACAACAAAATACAAAAATTAAAGTGTTGATATAACTATTAATGTGTAGGTTGAGTAGGCTTAATGAAAATGTGTATTAGCTACGAATGGATTTTTTTTTAAAGCTCATTATAACAAACAGGTTTTTTTTTTTTATTAACTATAAAACGCTTAAATGATTTTCTCTATTACGCTCCTTTTCTTTTGGTCTTGGTCTTGCTACGGCACAAAATAAATTGTCTTATAAAAATAATATAGTTGATCAGTTTGACTTTCACGCTGTTGGTACGCTGAATGATTCAAAATGATTGTAAT
Organism: Anisus vortex; assembly: GCA_949126835.1. Taxonomy (NCBI): domain Eukaryota; kingdom Metazoa; phylum Mollusca; class Gastropoda; family Planorbidae; genus Anisus; species Anisus vortex. The sequence goes on along the minus strand of OX421496.1, from coordinate 29,557,403 downwards.
AAATCAAAATGTTGAAATGCAATTTAAAGAGAAAAAAAATAGGGAGCGGCCGCTCCCCCTGCTCCCCCCTTCCTGGCTACGCTACTGTTGAGGAGGCAAGATTATATTTTCCCAATACTAAGGGATCTTCACTGGCTCCCGGTGATATAGCGAATAGAGCACAAAATTATGTCCATTACGTACGGATGCATTAAGGGCATCGCTCCTTCCTATCTTCGGGAGCTTATATCAAGGCATGAGCCATCTAGGGAACTGCGCTCTTCATCACAGTATATAATTACTCCTCAAAACTCCCAGTTTGGACGGACACAAAAAGAAGTACCTGGGAGTGCGATCATTCGAATCAGTTACATCTTCTTTATGGAACAATTTATCTCAGACACTGAGAAAGTCTGGGACAAGATAATCTAAAGAACTTAAAGACCTTTTTTCTCTTTGGCTAATATATCCGCCATTGCAAGTGACACCAAGAGCGCACTGAGCATGCTAGTTTGATAGCATAGATAGAAGCGTTATAAGAAGTGCCCATTCTTATCTTATCTTCTTATATAAGAAGAGAGAGAACTAAGAGAAATGAGATAAAGGTGGGTCTAGGTCTGTGCAATCTCGGCAAGCAGAACCCATGGTCTACCATCTAAGACTTTAGTTAACTACAAATAAAATAACAGTTTAATTATGGTTACATTAATTAATAATAAACTACAAAACACGACACGTGGATAAAAAGATAAATGCTAAAGAATCACTAAAACTTTATTTACATTTTAATCCTATAAAAATCAAATAATAATTCTTAAAAAAACACCATTCAAACCAAATCTTTTCTTAAAGCAGCAACAAAATCCTAACCAAATGCGCATTTAAAACCTTATCAAAATCCTTATCAAAATCCTAACCGAAATCCCAACCAGATGGCTTATAGAAACGTTAACTTGACTATACTGGTATCACACCAAACTATTGGTACATCCAAATCTTTTTCTCTCAAACAATTATTGTTCTTTAAGCGAAAATCTAATTGAAAAATTGTAATGTTATCGCATATTTAATAATAATAACGGATTTATATAAGTTCGAAAAAAATGAATATACAATAGCAGGGAGATTATCTCAATTTGATTAAAAACAAAGAGTGTTACTTTGACATTTATGTCAAAATTCCTACCGTACAAACCGAGATCTTGCATCTGTGACGAAAACATAGTCAATTTTTTTAACGACATAGCTTAGTCAATTGTTTTCAACACCTTGAAGCACTAAATGAGTCGACTTAAGGCCATCATTATTAAAGACCAAGTGAAGAGGTTTTTCTCAAAGGAACGAGATTTGGAATAGCCTCATACGGCAGTGACGTATCACAAGGGAAATCATATCATATCATATATATATATAAATCTCAAAAGGAATATGTATGTATGTATGTGGCTGGCTGGCTGGCTGGCTGGGTATGTACATACCGCATAATCTTTTTAAATACTGGACATAAAAACGTGAAATTTGCTACAAATATTCTTTGCGTTACGGCGGTGAACACTGTCAAGGTTTTAAAAAAATTAAAATGACCGCAGTGGTCAGTTTGGTCAAAAAACGTGAAAAAAACACAACTTTTGATTCACATTGTCTTTGCCAGTACAACTTTTTATAGTTTTTCGTCACAAAGTTAGAAAAAAAAAGGATGCGCTGAGATTATTTTTATGACGTCATCAATCTTTGCGCATGGATTTTATAGCAATGAAGGGACATTTTTCATTCATGTTTAAATTGACGTCATCAAACTATGTGCATGGATTTTATTATCTCAACTCAATGACGGGAACAAATTTTCTTCATGTTTAAATTGTCTACGTGCCGTAAACAACATAAATTCTTTACACTACCAATACTGTAGTTGATTTTCTTAATCTATCACTACTTTAATACTTTACACTGTGAATACATGACTTAAAGCTAATTAATAATTTAAAACTTTACAAACATAGGACAAAGCAAATAGATTTAGCATTTTTTTTTCTGTTTCGGGAAGTAATACCGACGCCTTACTAAGCTTATTTAAACGCAGTGGTCCTGGTTACACTCTATATTTAAGCTTATAATTATATGGCGTCATCAAATTTTGCGTATTAATGCGTTTAAGAAGGGAACAAAATTTTGTTTTAATTTGCGTCGTAATTTGTAGAATGCAATATTTAAATGGTTTAAGTAAAAAAATTAAGTTACCGGAAAATACTTTATCCCCGCTTAAGACAATTGCTTATAACTCCATGGGTTATTTTATCCAGTTCCGAGAACTGGGCACCTTTAGGCTTATCGCCTTGGTAACGGCCATTGTTTTAATTACCGGGCAATGTTTAAATTACCGGGCAATGTTTATAATACCAGGCAATGTTTAAATTACCGGGCAATGTTTAAATTACCGGGCAATGTTTATAATACCGGACAATGTTTAAATTACCGGGCAATGTTTAAATTACCGGGCAATGTTTATAATACTGGGCAATGTTTATAATACCGGGCAATGTTTAAATTACCGGGCAATGTTTAAATTACCGGGCAATGTTTATAATACCGGGCAATGTTTATAATACCGGGCAATGTTTAAATTACCGGGCAATGTTTAAATTACCGGGCAATGTTTATAATACCGGGCAATGTTTATAATACCGGGCAATGTTTAGATTACCGGGCAATGTTTATAATACCGGGCAATGTTTATAATACCGGGCAATGTTTATAATACCGGGCAATGTTTAAATTACCAGGCAATGTTTAATTTGCCGGGCAATGTTTAATTTGCCGGGCAATGTTCAAATTGCCGGAACTAAATTTTTAAAGTTTTAATTCGTGTCGTATACGTTTTATAAACATTATTTCATAAGGGTTTCATTTGTTATTGTTTTACATGTTGAATAGAAAAATTAATTCTAAGTTTGCTTCCAAAGCAACAATAAATAAATAAATAGCAAAAAAACAAAAACAACACAACATAGGTCTGCGACTTAATGTTTGTCGTAAAAAAAATATATCAAACAATCATTAAAAAAAAAAAAAGTAGTGTCGAATGTTCTTAATCAATGAATAGAACAAAATATATTCATGTTTTAATTTGCGTCGTAATTTATAGCGGGCAATTTTGTAATTGTTATAATGGGTGATGAGTAATGATTTTAACGGGTAATTCATGTTGTAGCGGGCAAATAAAAAATTACCTCACGTTTAAATTCGTGTCGTAGGTCATGCGGGCAATCTCATTATAACTGCCTGAGTAGTTAGAGTGTATGTAAACATAACTTTTAGCCGGTTCGGAGGACCGGGCACATAACGGCTTGTATATATATAAATCTCAAAAGGAATATGTATGTGGCTGGCTGGCTGGCTGGCTGGCTGGGTATGTACATACCGCATAATCTTTTTAAATACTGGACATAAAAACGTGAAATTTGCTACAAATATTCTTTGCGTTACGGCGGTGAACACTGTCAAGGTTTAAAAAAAATTAAAATGACCGCAGTGGTCAGTTTGGTCAAAAAACGCGAATAAAACACAACTTTTGATTCACATTGTCTTTGCCAGTACAACTTTTTATAGTTTTTCGTCACAAGGCTAGAAAAAAAAGGATGCGCTGAGATTATTTTTATGACGTCATCAATCTTTGCGCATGGATTTTATAGCAATGAAGGGACATTTTTCATTCATGTTTAAATTGACGTCATCAAACTATGTGCATGGATTTTTATCTCAACTCAATGACGGGAACAAATTTTCTTCATGTTTAAATTGTCTACGTGCCGTAAACAACATAAATTCTTTACACTACCAATACTGTAGTTGATTTTCTTAATCTATCACTACTTTAATACTTTACACTGTGAATACATGACTTAAAGCTAATTAATAATTTAAAACTTTACAAACATAGGACAAAGCAAATAGATTTAGCATTTTTTTTTCTGTTTCGGGAAGTAATACCGACGCCTTACTAAGCTTATTTAAACGCAGTGGTCCTGGTTACACTCTATATTTAAGCTTATAATTATATGGCGTCATCAAATTTTGCGTATTTATGCGTTTAAGAAGGGAACAAAATTTTGTTTTAATTTGCGTCGTAATTTGTAGAATGCAATATTTAAATGGTTTAAGTAAAAAAATTAAGTTACCGGAAAATACTTTATCCCCGCTTAAGACAATTGCTTATAACTCCATGGGTTATTTTATCCAGTTCCGAGAACTGGGCACCTTTAGGCTTATCGCCTTGGTAACGGCCATTGTTTTAATTACCGGGCAATGTTTAAATTACCGGGCAATGTTTATAATACCAGGCAATGTTTAAATTACCGGGCAATGTTTAAATTACCGGGCAATGTTTATAATACCGGACATGTTTAAATTACCGGGCAATGTTTAAATTACCGGGCAATGTTTATAATACCGGGCAATGTTTATAATACCGGGCAATGTTTAAATTACCGGGCAATGTTTAAATTACCGGGCAATGTTTATAATACCGGGCAATGTTTATAATACCGGGCAATGTTTAAATTACCGGGCAATGTTTAAATTACCGGGCAATGTTTTTAATACCGGGCAATGTTTATAATACCGGGCAATGTTTAAATTACCGGGCAATGTTTATAATACCGGGCAATGTTTATAATACCGGGCAATGTTTATAATACCGGGCAATGTTTAAATTACCAGGCAATGTTTAAATTACCGGGCAATGTTTAATTTGCCGGGCAATGTTCAAATTGCCGGAACTAAATTTTTAAAGTTTTAATTCGTGTCGTATACGTTTTATAAACATTATTTCATAAGGGTTTCATTTGTTATTGTTTTACATGTTGAATAGAAAAATTAATTCTAAGTTTGCTTCCAAAGCAACAATAAATAAATAAATAGCAAAAAAACAAAAACAACACAACATAGGTCTGCGACTTAATGTTTGTCGTAAAAAAAATATATCAAACAATCATTAAAAAAAAAAAAAGTAGTGTCGAATGTTCTTTATCAATGAATAGAACAAAATATATTCATGTTTTAATTTGCGTCGTAATTTATAGCGTGCAATTTTGTAATTGTTATAATGGGCGATGAGTAATGATTTTAACCGGTAATTCATGTTGTAGCGGGCAAATAAAAAATTACCTCACGTTTAAATTCGTGTCGTAGGTCATGCGGGCAATCTCATTTTAACTGCCTGAGTAGTTAGAGTGTATGTAAACATAACTTTTAGCCGGTTCGGAGGACCGGGCACATAACGGCTTGTCATATATATAAATCTCAAAAGGAATATGTATGTATGTGGCTGGCTGGCTGGCTGGCTGGGTATGTACATACCGCATAATCTTTTTAAATACTGGACATAAAAACGTGAAATTTGCTACAAATATTCTTTGCGTAACGGCGGTGAACACTGTCAAGGTTTTAAAAAAATTAAAATGACCGCAGTGGTCAGTTTGGTCAAAAAACGCGAAAAAAAACACAACTTTTGATTCACATTGTCTTTGCCAGTACAACTTTTTATAGTTTTTCGTCACAAAGTTAGAAAAAAAAAGGTTGCGCTGAGATTATTTCTATGACGTCATCAATCTTTGCGCATGGATTTTATAGCAATGAAGGGACATTTTTCATTCATGTTTAAATTGACGTCATCAAACTATGTGCATGGATTTTATTATCTCAACTCAATGACGGGAACAAATTTTCTTCATGTTTAAATTGCCTACGTGCCTTAAACAACATACATTCTTTACACTACCAATACTGTAGTGGATTTTCTTAATCTATCACTACTTTAATACTTTACACTGTGAATACATGACTTAAAGCTAATTAATAATTTAAAACTTTAAGCAAATAGATTAAGCATTTTTTTTCTGTTTCGGTAAGTAATACCGACGCATTACTAAGCTTATTTAAACGCAGTGGTCCTGGTTACACTCTATATTTAAGCTTATAATTATATGGCGTCATCAAATTTTGCGTATTTATGCGTTTAAGAAGGGAACCAAATTTTGTTTTTATTTGCGTCGTAATTTGTAGAATGCAATATTTAAATGGTTTAAGTTACCGGAAAAGACTATTGCTTATAACTCCATGGGTTATTTTATCCAGTTCCGAGAACTGGGCACCTTTAGGCTTATCGCCTTGGTAACGGCCATTGTTTAAATTACCGGGCAATGTTTAAATTACCGGGCAATGTTTATAATACCGGGCAATGTTTAAATTACCGGGCAATGTTTAAATTACCGGGCAATGCTTAAATTACCGGGCAATGTTTATATTACCGGGCAATGTTTAATTTGCCGGGCAATGTTCAAATTGCCGGAACTAACTTTTTAAAGTTTTAATTCGTGTCGTATACGTTTTATAAACATTATTTCATAAGGGTTTCATTTGTTATTGTTTTACATGTTGAATAGAAAATTTATTTCTAAGTTTGCTTCCAAAGCAACAATAAATAAATAAACAGCAAATAAACAAAAACAACACAACATAGGTCTGCGACTTAATGTTTGTCGTAAAAAAAATTAATCAAACAATCATAAAAAAAAAAAAAAAGTACTGTCAAATGTTCTTAATCAATGAATAGAACAAAATATATTCATGTTTTAATTTGCGTCGTAATTTATAGCGGGCAATTTTGTAATTGTTATAATGGGTGATGAGTAATGATTTTAACGGGTAATTCATGTTGTAGCGGGCAAATAAAAAATTACCTCACGTTTAAATTCGTGTCGTAGGTCATGCGGGCAATCTCATTATAACTGCCTGAGTAGTTAGAGTGTATGTAAACATAACTTTTAGCCGGTTCGGAGGACCGGGCACATAACGGCTTGTATATATATAAATCTCAAAAGGAATATGTGGCTGGCTGGCTGGCTGGCTGGCTGGCTGGGTATGTACATACCGCATAATCTTTTTAAATACTGGACATAAAAACGTGAAATTTGCTACAAATATTCTTTGCGTTACGGCGGTGAACACTGTCAAGGTTTTAAAAAAATGTAAATGACCGCAGTGGTCAGTTTGGTCAAAAAACGCGAATAAAACGACATATTTTGGGCTCATGTTGAATTTGCCGTTCCAACTTTTTATAGTTTTTCGATCGATCGCGCTAAAAAAATTAAAAAAAGGATGGCGTTGAGATTTTTTTTAGGATGACGTCATCAAAGTTTGCGCAGAGATAGATAGCCGGCTTTTCGTAATGACGTCATCAAATTTTGCGTATTCATTTAAAATTAACTTTGCTTCAATGTTTGCTAATGTATTTTATGAATGAATAGAACAAAATATATTCACGTTTTAATTCGTGTCGTATACGAAATATAAACTTTGTAGTTGTTGCGTGCAATCTCATTATAACTGCTTGAGTAGTAAGAGTGTATGTAAACATAACTTTTAGCTTTTTCAATTCGTTTGAAGCGGGCGTATACGCATTAAAATCTTTCTAGCGGGAAATATTTCACTCAATTCGTTTCTAGCGGGAAATATTTCACGTTTCAGTTCGTTTCGGTTGTAGCGGGCGTACAAAATGTCATTCACATTTAAATTTGTGACGTATACATCGATAAACTTTTTAACGGGCAGGGTTTTATTAATTGCCGTATATATTAACTGTGTAGCGGGCAATCTCATTATAACTCCATGGGTAGATAAAGTGTATGTAAAATATCATTATGCGATTAAATTGAACACAATTTTTTTTTTTAAAGTTTCTTCTTTGTTTCTTATTGGTTTCATTTGTTATTGTTTTACATGTTGAATAGAAAAAATAATTCTAAGTTTGCTTCCAAAGCAACAATAAATAAATAAACAGCAAATAAACAAAAACAACACAACATAGGTCTGCGACTTAATGTTTGTCGTAAAAAAATATATCAAACAATCATTAAAAAAAAAAGTACTGTCGAATGTTCTTTATCAATGAATAGAACAAAATATATTCATGTTTTAATTTGCGTCGTAATTTATAGCGGGCAATTTTGTAATTGTTATAATGGGTGATGAGTAATGATTTTAACGGGTAATTCATGTTGTAGCGGGCAAATAAAAAATTACCTTTAATTGCCTTATATATTAACTGTGTAGCGGGCAATCTCATTATAACTCCATGGATATGTAAAGTGTATGTAAAAGATCATTATGCGATTACATTGAACACAATGTAACAAAAAAAATATTTCTTCTTTGTTTCTTATGGGTTTCATTTGTTATTGTTTTACATGTTAAATAGAAAATTTAATTATAAGTTTGCTTCCAAAGCTAAAATAAATAAATAAATAGTAAATAACAAAAACAACACAACATAGGTCTGCGACTTAATGTTTGTCGTAAAAAAAATATATCAAACAATCATTAAAAAAAAATAAAAGTACTGTCGAATGTTCTTAATCAATGAATAGAACAAAATATATTCATGTTTTAATTTGCGTCGTAATTTATAGCGGGCAATTTTGTAATTGTTATAATGGGTGATGAGTAATGATTTTAACGGGTAATTCATGTTGTAGTGGGCAAATAAAAAATTACCTCACGTTTAAATTCGTGTCGTAGGTCATGCGGGCAATCTCATTATAACTGCCTGAGTAGTTAGAGTGTATGTAAACATAACTTTTAGCCGGTTCGGAGGACCGGGCACATAACGGCTTGTATATATATAAATCTCAAAAGGAATATGTATGTATGTGGCTGGCTGGCTGGCTGGGTATGTACATACCGCATAATCTTTTTAAATACTGGACATAAAAACGTGAAATTTGCTACAAATATTCTTTGCGTTACGGCGGTGAACACTGTCAAGGTTTTAAAAAAATGAAAATGACCGCAGTGGTCAGTTTGGTCAAAAAACGCGAATAAAACGACATATTTTGGGTTCATGTTAAAATTGCCGTTCCAACTTTTTATAGTTTTTCGATCGATCGCGCTAAAAAAATAAAAAAAAGGATGGCGTTGAGATTTTTTTTAGGATGACGTCATCAAAGTTTGCGCAGAGATAGCTAGCCGGCTTTTCGTAATGACGTCATCAAATTTTGCGTATTCATTTAAAATTAACTTTGCTTCAATGTTTGCTAATGTATTTTATGAATGAATAGAACAAAATATATTCACGTTTTAATTCGTGTCGTATACGAAATATAAACTTTGTAGTTGTTGCGTGCAATCTCATTATAACTGCTTGAGTAGTAAGAGTGTATGCAAACATAACTTTTAGCTTTTTCAATTCGTTTGAAGCGGGCGTATACGCATTAAAATCTTTCTAGCGGGAAATATTTCACGTTTCAATTCGTTTCTAGCGGGAAATATTTCACGTTTCAGTTCATTTCGGTTGTAGCGGGCGTACAAAATGTCATTCACATTTAAATTTGTGACGTATACATCGATAAACTTTTTAACGGGCAGGGTTTTATTAATTGCCGAATATATTAACTGTGTAGCGGGCAATCTCATTATAACTCCATGGGTAGATAAAGTGTATGTAAAATATCATTATGCGATTACATTGAACAAAATTTTTTTTTTTTTAAGTTTCTTCTTTGTTTCTTATTGGTTTCATTTGTTATTGTTTTACATGTTGAATAGAAAAATTAATTCTAAGTTTGCTTCCAAAGCAACAATAAAAAATAAATAGCAAATAACAAAAACAACACAACATAGGTCTGCGACTTAATGTTTGTCGTAAAAAAATATATCAAACAATCATTTTTTTTTAAATAAAAGTACTGTCGAATGTTCTTTATCAATAAATAGAACAAAATATATTCACGTTTTAATTTGCGTCGTAATTTATAGCGGGCAATTTTTTAACTGTTATAATGGGTAATGGGTAATGATTTTAACGGGTAATTTATGTTGTAGCGGGCAAATAAAAAATTACCTCACGTTTAAATTCGTGTCGTAGGTCGTGCGGGCAATCTCATTATAACTGCCTGAGTAGTTAGAGTGTATGTAAACATAACTTTTAGCCGGTTCGAAGGACCGGGCACATACCGGCTTGTAAATAAATAAAAATAGACGCTATAAATCTATATTTAACCATTTTGTTAAAAATAAGAACCGGGAAAAGATTCAAAACATGTGGCAATAGATTCAAAACACGTGACAATATTCATTTTTCCTAGTCGGAATCCTTTATGTTACGTCACTTTCCTATATTGCCGGAAATAAAAACATCTCAAATGGCTACGAGATTTGGAGTAATCTTCCGAAAAACACACACATTTAAGTGCAAATATTGAACTAATTACTTAAAATGTATCTTTGATATTTTGTATACATGTTTTTTTTTAACATTCAGATACTGAATACACTATTTACTATCAAAATCAAATGTTAACTCAATTTTGATAAAAAGCTCTTCACTTGGTCTTTAATAACATGAAAATTACATATAGTTTTTTAGACTATCTATTTCAATATTGAAGAATTAATATTAGGCCTACATTTACAACTGCGAGACGAACCAATGACAAATTCAAATTTGCAAAAATGGGCAATAATCACATCTTTTGGTTGCATTAGGAATTACCATCAATTTCTCATCATCTATGGGTTTGAGAAACATTTTTTTTATTGCATTGCGGAATGTTAATAGCGCATTCAAAGGTATATTCTAGTCCAGGCTATATGCCTATGTCTACTGTGACTTCAAATTAACAATGTACGATTGATTTTAGGCAAAGTAGAATTTTTATTTTTTAGAGCACATAAATTCAAAACGGCAACAAAAGTCTTCCTACTGCCTATAGTTCGCCTGTCTTTTAACCTTCTTGGCATAGATACTTAGACTATTCGATGCTTCGATAACACGATGCATAACAGAGCAAAACGTATCTGAAAACCAAATGAGAAATTAAATTTGATGTTGGGGCCTACAATTTAGATAACAAACCCGTATTTAGGCCTCTGTAGGTAAAGGGATGTACATAAATGACGCCGTGTGTATATTACGTGCTAGGATGGGGCAGGGCTGTAGTAGTTGAATTAGTTATGTAATTTATTGTGACAAGATAGTAAGGAGGCATTTGACATTACTTTTAAATAAAAGGAAACTGAAAGAAATGAAATTACACATTTTTCTTAAAAGAAAATTTTACGACAATGATTTTCATATTATTTCAATTTAATGAAATGTAATAATTCGCATAGAGTTTAAGAAATCAGCCTTGTTTACTCTGATCTGTGTGATGTCATACATAAATGGTAATCATAGCATCATCCTATATCTGGAAGGAAACAGCGATGTTGCTATTCGTTGTTTTAAAATTGCAATGCATAATCAATTAATTGCCTGAAAGAGTTGATAGATTTGAATGTGAGAAGAATTCTTCATAATGGTTAATGTACTCAAGTTAATTGATTATAAAACATAAACAAATGTCGAGAGATTCCTAGTTGGTGTTTACTATAGTTGACCAGACTGTATCATAGAATAGAAGTTTTGTTCACACGTGTTGGTCATTCGAATAAAATAATCCTCGTCCTCAATGCTAGATAGTAAGTTTGCCTGAACTAAGCAGACGTTTTCAAGTCGCGCGACCTCGTCGTGTTCCATGCTGACTGCGACTAGTGGATTTTCTCTCGTGAATTTTCGGACGTCAATGATGCTGTCTTCGTCGTTGGCCCGGAAATTGTCATCGAAGAAGATGTGATGATGGCGCTGGTCGTTCAGATCGATCCAGAAAGGTTTTCCCGCCGCGTGATCATAGTTGTGCTTCTGCCAGAAGGAGAAATCGTCGACATAGCCCGAGATTCCCTGGCTGGAGCATAGCTTCCGGTAAATATCTTTCTCGTGAACCAGCTTCTGGTGAACATCCTGGCCACCAGTGGGCTTGAAAGTAAGTAACTCGATGCCACTACCGTTTCGCTTTATTACCCCTGGGATTTTAGTCATATTAATGTTGATGTATTTGGAAAAGGAAGGGTGGTTACCTCGAAGTCCATATTTCAGACTGGACAGCACATTTGGTGCGTCCTGGCCATAAGTGCGAATCACTATTGCAAAATCTCGTTTGCTATCAACTAGGTGAATTATTAATTTATAAACCGATGGCAGAATGTAATGATAATGTTTCCCGTCTTTACCGGACATGGTTAGCATCTTGTCACGGACAGGCTCAGTCTGGTGATTCCAAAGAAGACGCTCCAAATGTCTATGAAAGTGCTGCTGGAATTTTTGACCTTGTGGTGTGGACACAAAGTCTCCGGTCTGGAGCCGTAAATTAAAACGATCTTTGGGATTTTTCACCAATCTCTTCTCGAGATATTTGTAATAGGTGCACAGTCCCGTCTTTGGAGGAGCAATTGAGGGCTGGTCTGAGTGTAGTAGAAACTGACCATTCTCTTCTTGACCCCAAACAACGCCTGTTAGAAAGCTGTTTAAAGCCTGCAATGAAAAAAAAGTAATTAAATATAATACAGTTCTCTATTAGACCACAACAGGTGATTTTCAATGTACAGGAAATAAAAGCTATGGTACTCATAATCCTTATATCTATTTTAAAGATTTAGTCTGTGTATAGTAAAGAAATGTAGAATTTATTTCGCTGTTATCGTTGCTGAGAATTACATTCCCATTTCATTTTTAGAATACGATAACTTTTACAAATTATAATATAACAGGCTTCACTCTACAAACTCATTCAATAGATAACATTAATGATTCCCACTATGTTTCATAACCTAAGTCCATCTGTGATTCTCGCTTTTGATTCAATTTTTTTTTTTTTATGATTTGAACAAACACAACCAATTCCTAGCCAGTATGCCATTCAAGAATAAAGAGAATGAATTCGTCCTTTCATTTAAGGCTACGGTAAGGCTCTTTTCACAGATATTCTGAGGAAAATCGCGAAAAAGATCGTTTTTGAGGTTATACTCGATTTTACTAATAAAATATATTCTGAATCCATTGGTAAAAGTTTTAGGTCTAAAAGAAAATTACATAATTGTGAATTTTTTTTTTGAAATATCTTCATTTTATAAGAAATTATGATGTTTTGAAATAGTTTTTACGGATTTTCTCAATTTCTGCTTTTTAGAGACTTTGTTTCACAAAAAAGTGTATCATTTTTAAACTACTTCTTATAACTTCATGAAACTTTGTAGAAATGTTTTGTTATTAGTTTACTATGATATGATGTAAGGAAATAAGCTTATTCTCAATAGGTTTTAAAAATGTTACAAATTCTATCCCTACCCATGCATTTTTTCAAATTTTCTGCCGCACATAAAAAATTTTGCATAACTTTTTTTCTTTTTAAGATATTTAAAAATCCTTTCAGGGAATCATAAAACATATGTTGCTGGTTTTGAAAAAACTTTATTTTACATTAATATTTTTAAATTTGTACATATGCTGAACTAGATCATTTAATACATAAATTAATTTAAAAAAATTTGTAATAGCCTCTTGACTCTTGACACAAATGACACTTTTTTTTTTTTTTTGTTGTTTTTTTTTTATTTTACAGTTTTTTGTCTATTTGTACCTATTTATGTATGGTTATAACAAACAAACTGTTATAGAAACAAAATCTTTTTATATAGTGAAAAGTCCCTTAAAACAAGAGTAGGTTATATTGTTCTTATCTCATTGCCTTTCTGGGTATTGGTATATCATAAAGAGTTTAAAGGTGTTCATTAACATTTCATACAAACAAAACATGAAATCAGTCATCAAAATGTTATTATACAGCACAAAATTAGAAGAACTAGAGAAATGTTAACAATGAGAACATCCATAAATCAACTAAAATAAGATATCTTGGCGTTTATTTAGATGAAAATCTAAATATCAAAGAGCTAATAAAAAACAAATGTAAATCTGCAATGTGGAATCTGCAGAGAATAAAAAGTAGGCCTAGACTTATTAGTTACATTCTAACAAAAGAGGCATGTGAAACATTAATCGTAGGCCTGGTAATCACTCAAACTACGCGAACTGTCTGTACATTGGACTTCCAGAGTGTGGTTTGAAAAACATGGCTGCGAAAATTGTTCTGAACAAAGAAGATAACTTATTAACCTGTGTAAAAAAAACTGCATTGGCTACCAATAACACATAGGATAAAATTCAAAGTTCTGACTATGCTCTATAAAAGCCTTCATGGTCAATCTCCCCAGTAGGCTACATCAGATCCATGGTCGAGCTATACACATCAGAGAAAACAGGACTGCCTTCAAACAAAATCCATCTACAGCTCAAGATACCAAACGTAAAAATAAAAACATTTGCAGTTGATATAGGTGGAATGAACTTCCGAACACAATTAAACAAGCGGACAATTTTGACATTTTTATAACAAAATTAAAAACACGCTTATTCGATTTATTTTATAACATATCGTAAATGTAAGCGCAATCGAAGACTTTGTTATGAATAGCGCTATATAAATATGTCATTTGTAATTTGTAGCCTGCATTTGTAATTTGAAATTAAATCAGACATAACTCTTTGATAATAAATGAAAAGCTTCATGGTAGGCTATAGGCCCTAGTTAGACAAATTAATAGTAATTTAATGAATAATAGGCCCTAGTTAGACCAATTAATAGTAATTTAATGAATAATAGGCCCTAGTTAGACAAATTAATAGTAATTTAATTAATAATTGGCCCTAGTTAGACAAATTAATGGTAATTTAATGAATAATAGGCCCTAGTTAGACAAATTAATAGTAATTTAATTAATAATAGGCCCTAGTTAGACAAATTAATAGTAATTTAATGAATAATAGGCCCTAGTTAGACAAATTAATAGTAATTTAATGAATAATAGGCCCTAGTTAGACAAATTAATAGTAATTTAATTAATAATAGGCCCTAGTTAGACAAATTAATAGTAATTTAATGAATAATAGGCCCTAGTTAGACAAATTAATAGTAATTTAATTAATAATAGGCCCTAGTTAGACAAATTAATGGTAATTTAATGAATAATAGGCCCTAGTTAGACAAATTAAAGGTAATTTAATGAATTATAGGCCCTAGTTAGACAAATTAATAGTAATTTAATTAATAATAGGCCCTAGTTAGACAAATTAATGGTATTTAATGAATAGTACCAGGTGACCGATCATTCGATCGGTAATAAAGAGCAGGCGCTTGTACCTTAACATCATGTGTATGTAAAACAACAGTGCATAAATTTTAAAAATACTTCTTTACCAGACCAATAAATTGTAGGCCTATTTGTCTTTTTTCTTTTTTCTACTATGAATAACATGGGCTTTAAATTCTAACAGTCGAAGCAGATTTTTATTTGTGCAGTCTAATATCTAGATTTTGCCCGATAACCCCCCCCCCCCGAAAAAAAAAAAAAAAAAAAAAAAGAAACAACAGCTTAATCTCATTTCAAACCAAAAAAAAACATGTAGGCTAGTGTTGTCAGTTTTAAATCCAACAGAAATATATGTAATTTATGTCATTAAATCGCCAGGCCACAACGAATACATAAAAGTACTGCGCGTTTGTTTATGTGCAAGTCTAAAAGAGACTCGGGACTGCCCTTCTACGCTCGCTCCACTGGCTCCCCGTGAAAGCCAGAATTGAGTATAAAGTGGCGCTACTTTGCCAGCGTGCATTTTTAATAACGAGTTTCCGTCCTATCTCAAGGCACTAATCAGACCTTATGTCTCGCAAAGAACACTTCGTTCTGAAAACTCATCGCTTCTGGAAGAGCCCCGTTTCTCTCTGACGACCGTTGGCCTTAGAGCCTTCTCAGTATCCGGTCCGAAGGTGTGGAATCAACTTCCCATTCAACTGAGGCGAACAAGCTCTACTGTTACTTTCAAAAAGAACTTAAAAACTCATTTTTTCAATATTTACCTTAGATAACATTTAACATGCTTTAGAAACTTACTGTCTTATTTATGGGTTGGGTCGGTTAATGCTACATTTATTTGTTTTGTCTTGTTTTTTATCATCAATTTAGCTCTGTCACCTGGCCTAGTGTAATATCCGTATTCTTAGTTGTATGTTAAACGCGCTCTGAGCTTACATTATGTTTGTTGGCAGCGCTTTACAAATATTATTATTATTATTATTTAAAAGACTGAAAATGAAAAGTTTAAATTTAAAATATCGTGAATTAGCCTACGTTACAATTTTTAGTTCTTCTACCCCTTCCCCTATTGGTGTACGCTCGTTTGAATCTGTGGCGCCTTCACTGTGGAACGGCTTACCTGAGACACTGAAAAACTCTGTGTCAAAAAAGGCATTCAAGAAGAATTTGAAGACTTTTCTTTTCAACTAAATTGATCAAATACACATCCATCAGCAAAAAACTTGTTTGAAACTATTTTAAAATGTTATTGTCGTTTCGTGCGTCCATCGGCCGAAACCTTGTTTAAAACTATTTTAGAGCGTTATTGTCGTTTCGATTTTGTGAACGCGCCGAGCATGCTTTTATTAGTATGGAGTGAGGCGCTATATAAATGACCAATTAATTAATTAATTATTTAACTTAAACAACTGTCAAACTTTCCTATAAAATTATGTCAATTTTTTCAAATCCCTCCCTCAACCCATTCAAGCTAACAATGAGTTACGGCCGGCAAATATGTTTGATAGGAATTAAAAAGGTCTACGAATAAATGTAAATCGGGTAAAAAAAATAGGCATAGTCTAATTTGAGAATCGAACCCGCTCGCACGCACAGCAGTCCTCTACGTTAACAACTTAGCTAGAGAAGGCACATGTCAGATGTGAAAAGCTATTAGACAGTATATAGGACTAGGCCTAAAAAAGTCAGTGACACAATAGGGATCCGTGGGGACACAAACACGATCTTTTTATATATAGAGATATTTAATGTTTTCAATGTATTATTCCAAACATTGTTTTACGAAAAAAGTAAAAAAATATAGTTTGGTGTTAACATTATTTAATATCCTCCATTTGTGTTACTATTTATAATAAACTATCGCGGTAAAATATAATATTGATTAATTAAAACAATGGTATGATAAACATTTTTTTTTTTTTAATTTTGAGCATTAAACTTAAATACTAAATAATTAAAGGTAAAATTATGTTATTCATTGAAAAGACTGCAAATGAAAAGATCATAATATATGTAGGCTTCGTTAGATAATGTGTTTAATTTCTCCCCCCCCCCCCCCCGCCCCTCAATAAAACTAACAGTATATTACACTTCTGACTATTGTTATAAGGAAAATACGAATATACTGAATTTACATCTTTTCTAGTTTACCAGATTTCGAATTGACAATGTTAACATATTCTAATATATCTTACTTTGGTAGGCCTTTATAAGCAAATCATACACATTTTTAATGAAACATTAATTGAATTTTTAAAAAAGTGAATACTAAAACAGTGTTTATTATTTACAGTGTAGAGTATACTGCTACGTTGTATGCTATATACAGCGTAGTGTATACTGCTACAGTGAACACTATATACAGTGCAGTGTAATCTGCTACAGTGTACACTATATACAGCTATTCATTGTTTAAACACAAAAAAAGTTTTAGAGGTGTTTTTTTTTCAAAAAATGTCAGATAAAAGAAAGTTACAAATAGACCTTTAGTTTAGTGAAAGTTCTTCTAATTCTGTTATTATTTAAACGGCAAACTATTATCTCACTATTAGATAATTCGTAAATATGTATTTGTTTTCTTTTTTTTTTAATGTAATCTAAAATATATTGAAGTTTAATCTAAAATATATTGGTAGACGTTCAAATCTAAATAAGCCGCGAGGGCCGCATACTATCATTTGTCCGCCCGCGCGTTACCCACTGGCTGTAGTTTGGACACCCCTGCATTACATAAATTACACTTGGTCTTGCTTTAAATTATTTCTATCATCGGTGCGCAACAGTAGTTTAAACAAGAAATTAAACTTCTTTCTGCTGTAGTAAGCCTACGGGTATTCCCGAAACGTCATAACTGCGACGCAACAAAACACCGCTCTTGAAAGCCGCACTACATGTGGGTCGAGCAAGGGCATGTTTTCACGGCCAAAATCAATATCTACGATAAATCTAATGTGTATTTTTGTTTAACGTCCATTTCCGATTTTTATTTGTGGGGCCGAAAATCTGTAGATTTTTTTTTAGGTGAAACCAGTCGTACATTAAAACATGAAGATAATCGTTAGAGCGCTTTTGAAGAAAATTTCCAGACATATATACACATATATATATATATATATATATATATATATATATACATACAATTTTAACTCGTATTATAGTATAGGAATAAGCCCTAGTTAGACAAATTAAAGGTAATTTAATTAATAATAGGTCCTAGTTAGACAAATTAATAGTAATTTAATTAATAATAGGTCCTAGTTAGACAAATTAATGGTAATTTTATGAATAATAGGCCCTAGTTAGACAAATTAAAGGTAATTTAATTAATAATAGGCGCTAGTTAGACAAATTGAATGTAATTTAATTAATAATAGGCCCTAGTTAGACAAATTAATAGTAATTTAATGAATAATAGGCCCTAGTTAGACAAATTAATAGTAATTTAATTAATAATAGGCCCTAGTTAGACAAATTAATGGTAATTTAATGAATAATAGGCCCTAGTTAGACAAATTAAAGGTAATTTAATGAATTATAGGCCCTAGTTAGACAAATTAATGGTATTTAATGAATAATAAGCCCTAGTTAGACAAATTAAAGGTAATTTAATTAATAATAGGTCCTAGTTAGACAAATTAATAGTAATTTAATTAATAATAGGTCCTAGTTAGACAAATTAATGGTAATTTTATGAATAATAGGCCCTAGTTAGACAAATTAAAGGTAATTTAATTAATAATAGGCCCTAGTTAGACAAATTAAATGTAATTTAATTAATAACAGGCCCTAGTTAGACAAATTAATAGTAATTTAATGAATAATAGGCCCTAGTTAGACAAATTAATAGTAATTTAATGAATAATAGGCCCTAGTTAGACAAATTAATAGTAATTTAATTAATAATAGGCCCTAGTTAGACAAATTAATGGTAATTTAATGAATAATAGGCCCTAGTTAGACAAATTAATAGTAATTTAATTAATAATAGGCCATAGTTAGACAAATTAATAGTAATTTAATGAATAATAGGCCCTAGTTAGACAAATTAAATGTAATTTAATTAATAACAGGCCCTAGTAAGACAAATTAATAGTAATTTAATTAATAATAGATCCTAGTTAGACAAATTAATGGTAATTTGATGAATAATAGGCCCTAGCTAGACAAATTAAAGGTAATTTAATGAATAATAGGCCCTAGTTAGACAAATTAAAGGTAATTTAATTAATAATAGGTCCTAGTTAGACAAATTAATAGTAATTTAGTTAATAATAGGTCCTAGTTAGACAAATTAATGGTAATTTAATTAATAATAGGCCCTAGTTAGACAAATTAATGGTAATTTAATGAATAATAGGTCCTAGTTAGACAAATTAAAGGTAATTTAATTAATAATAGGCCCTAGTTAGACAAATTAATGGTAATTTAATTAATAATAGGCCCTAGTTAGACAAATTAATGGTAGTTTAATTAATAATAGGCCCTAGTTAGACAAATTAATGGTAATTTAATTAATAATAGGCCCTACTGGCCCTAGGATACTATTTTTATTGGAACCCTTTTGTCCAATTATTTTTTTTTTTTAAGAATAAAGAAAAGCAAAAAATAAAAGTAAGTAAAAAAAATAATAATAAAGATAAAAAAAAAAGCAAGAACAAAATATCTCATTTTGTATAAAAGTAGAAGATGGAACAGTAACCTAAACGAGCAAATGAGGCTCTTATAGCAGTCCGCGACTCTTTGTTGACGAAAATGAGACTCTCGTTTGGCCTTATGTAAGCGCATCCCTGGCACATATAAATTTGAAATAATACTTTAGTTTTTGTTTTCTTTGTTTTAAACTTATTTTTTTTTATATGAGTTGCCTACTTAACATAGATCTAGATCTAGTACTAAAGTACTGTGTAAAATATGTAACTCTCCATCTAGGACCTAGGAGAAAGGAACGATATCAAACCCTCGCTGGCTAGTGATAATATAAAAACACTTCAATAAAATCAGGGGTAAACCTCGAGGAAATATCAAGAGAGGTGCCACTAAGGCGACTAGATTGAGGAAATATCAAGAGAGGTGCCACTAAGGCGACTAGATTGAGGAAATATCAAGAGAAGTGCCACTAAGGCGACTAGATTGAGGAAATATCAAGAGAGGTGCCCCTAAGGCGACTAGATTGAGGAAATATCAAGAGAGGTGCCACTAAGGCGACTAGATTGAGGAAATATCAAGAGAGGTGCCACTAAGGCGACTAGATTGAGGAAATATCAAGAGAGGTGCCACTAAGGCGACTAGATTGAGGAAATATCAAGAGAGGTGCCACTAAGGCGACTAGATTGAGGAAATATCAAGAGAGGTGCCACTAAGGCGACTAGATTGAGGAAATATCAAGAGAGGTGCCACTAAGGCGACTAGATTATCGGATATGGTTTTCCGTTCGAAAGCCCCTGAAGCCGAGAAAATGCCAAATGTAATGCTCAGCATTCTTTTATATCACATGGGTAAGGCAGAGAGAGGGATTATGCATGGGCACCCGATGATCTCTTGATTCAAG
Organism: Anisus vortex; assembly: GCA_949126835.1. Lineage (NCBI taxonomy): Eukaryota > Metazoa > Mollusca > Gastropoda > Planorbidae > Anisus > Anisus vortex. The sequence continues at coordinate 29,536,795 of OX421496.1, read as the reverse complement.
GCCCAGGTGTGCGTGACAGAGAGTAAACTATGGTGCTGTTGCTAAAACACAGAACACCTTAGTTGAAGTACACAGGCCCATCCATTGTCTCCCGAGATAGAAGGAGCCATAGCAATATTAATAACATAAAATTGAATTTATGGAATTAGCAAAATATATATAGATCTATATAAGCCTATAGGTAACATGTGTGTGTGTGTGTGTGTGTGTGTGTGTGTGTGTGTGTGTGTGTAGAGCTGTGGCTCTTTATAACTAGAAGTAAAAACAAACCTGTATTGCCCATCTCATTGACCCCCCCCCCCCCCTCCCGCTGCGCCCACTCTTGTGGAAAAATTAGGCATATACCTCTTCAACATACATACTGGTTATAGTGTCTGCTACAGGGATAGTGTTCTCTCATTGACCCCAAGGAGCCCCCACCCCCGTGAAATAATTCGACCTACCTCTTCAACATACACATTGGTAACAGAATCTGCTACAAGGATAGTGTTGCGTATATCCAAATGGATGATGAGTTTCCGTTTAGCATGGTTGTTTCCGTAAATGACGTGCCCTCGTGGGCTGGCTGGAAGGCTGACCCGTGACGACGTTGATTCGGGCCGCCTCTGCTCTTCTTCATCGTCGTCATAGTCGTCATCGTAGCCGCCATCTTTCATTGTGAACTTGGGCAGTGGTGATGTCACCGCGGACACACGCGTTAGCGTAACCATGACAACGGGAACTGTTGGCCTAGAAAGTAACCTTTTAGCTGTAAAGAGTAGAACCATTATGCAAGGAATTAAATACACCTTTTAAAAGGATCATAGACTACTGTAAGCTTATGTAAACATGAGTAATATCATTTAATTTATTTTAATTGAGAATCGTTTATTCCTGTGTTTCCCAGGTTTTTTCCGTGACCTGGTTATTTTAATACGTATTCTTCGTGACCCATTAACATTTGAATCGCCTGCACTGGACTATAACTAGAAGTAACATAATTTTATACATATGAATATCCACAATGCTATAGCATTAATCGAGTTCCAAAAAACACAGTGTTATGTTTGCTTGGGCGAAATATACACTCATATTTGTCCATCACAATATATTCGGTCCTAGATTTTTAGCTTTACTAATTGTGTACCGGTATTTAAGTTGTAACGATCAAGTACCGGGTCGCGACCAAGTCTTTGGAGAACGTTGGTTTATTCATTAACAATTCTGCAATATACGTCAACGGTGTTCGCGATTTAATCAAAAAATATGTAACTGTATAAGTTATATGAACAAATATGTAACTGTATAAGTTATATGAACAAATATGTAACTGTATAAGTTATAGGAACAAATATGTAACTGTATAAGTTATAGGAACAAATATGTAACTGTATAAGTTATAGGAACAAATATGTAACTGTATAAGTTATAGGAACAAATATGTAACTGTATAAGTTATAGGAACAAATATGTAACTGTATAAGTTATAGGAACAAATATGTAACTGTATATGTTATAGGAACAAATATGTAACTGTATAAGTTATATGAACAAATATGTAACTGTATAAGTTATATGAACAAATATGTAACTGTATAAGTTATATGAACAAATATGTAACTGTATAAGTTATATGAACAAATATGTAATTGTATAAGTTATGTGAACAAATATGTAACTGTATAAGTTATAATAATAGGTTCTCAACGGAGGCGATATCGCCCCCCGGGGGGCGATGAGAAGCCTTAGGGGGGGCGCTTACATTCCCGGGGGCGATTGGGGGCGATGAATGGCAAGTGGGCGGTACAAACGTACCTGCTATAATTTCAACTCCTCAGTTATTCAGATCGATTAGTTTGTTGGATGAAATATGATGTATACCCAAGTGTTGGATGAAATATGATGTATACCCAAGTGTTGGATGAAATACGATGTATACCCAAGTGCTACTAAATATATGATATCCCCCAACAGTAGGCATACATATTATTGAACAAATAAGAATCGAAATGACTTTTCGATGAAGTAGGGGGTCAGTATTTGGTAAATACGGTATGCGGCCGTCTGGTCCTATATAGGGATGTTAAACGAAAACCGGATTCTGGTTTTGAAACCTAAAACCGGTTTTGATTTTCCAAAATCGGATTTCGGTTTGTTGGTTGGAAGTTGGATGGTAATCATTACTTCAAGCAGAATACTTTTTTTTTTGGTTCTGATTGAAATATTTTTAATAAATAATGTTGGATTCGCACAAAACAATTCTTGAAATGCCTTGCTAACACTATTTAGTCTTAGATATTGTGTTTCTTGTGATTCCAAATACCAACTATGGCTTGCGATAAAAACAACATCAAACCAATTGTTAAGTTACAGTTACAATTAACATGAATCTTTTTACTTGTCGGCTCATCGTTTAGATGTTCGCACCTCTTTGATGTACGCAATAGAGAGAGGCAAACTAGCCCTTCCCTGTGACCCTGAACAATTATTCGGCTAGGCATCGCGTCTGTGCTTTATTGTTAACGGGACTATTAAATACACATTCTTTTGATTGGTGCTACGCGAAGCCTTTCAATACAGACATTATTTTACAAGTCACCATATTATATGTCACTTCATATGCTTCTTAGTATTATGATTATGGTCAACGATAATCGGAAATTTGATTATCACTATTAAAAAATTGAAAGCTATTATCTGTTTTAATCAATTAGCCCACATATGTTTTTAGTTCTAAAGAATTTTATGGTAAAGTGTACAAAATCATATTGTATTCACACCAATCAACCCATTGAATGCCCTGCAAACACTAATTAAGTTAGAACTACTTTTCAAATATAGCCTACCTACAAAACTACGCGCGTTAAGCTTTTCCGGCCATGTGAGTGACTTGTGATATTGCGCGGGAAGGGGTGGGGGAACCGAGATCCGGTTTTAAACCGGTTTTATAGAACCGAAAACCGGTTTTGAGAAAAAAACGGTTTTAACATCCCTAGTCCTATAGTTGGTTCACCGGACTGTCGCCTTAACATCTTCTAATATTACTCTTTTGATATGTTTTAACGAGATGTCATTTAATACGTTTGAATTCTTGGTACATATATAACCACAATAGCTGAGCGGTATAGATACGTAGTAATCATTCAAACTGGGTAGTTTTTGAAATGCTTGAAAATATTAATATAAATGCTTTAGTCATATAATATTTATAAAATTGTCAAATAATTTTACAGTTCTATCATATCATTTCAAAGTTATAAATGCAAGCCATTTACTTTTTTATAAAAGAAAAAAAAAGGGAAATATTACCTCAAATGAAACAGGTTAATTATCTCCCTTTAATTAAGAAAGGTTTCCGCTAAAATTTATGTTGGGGGACGGTGAGCGGAAAAAAAATGTAAAAGGGGGCGGTGAGACTAAAAAAGGTTGAGAACCTATGAGTTATATGAACAAATATGTAACTGTATAAGTTATATGAACAAATATGTAACTGTATAAGTTATATGAACAAATATGTAACTGTATAAGTTATATGAACAAATATGTAACTGTATAAGTTATATGAACAAATATGTAACTGTATAGGTTATATGAACAACTATGTAACTGTATAAGTTATATGAGCAAATATGTAACTGTATAAATTATATAAACAAATATGTAACTGTATAAGTTATGTGAACAAATATGTAACTGTATAAGTTTTATGAACAAATATGTAACTGTATAGGTTATATGAACAAATATGTAACTGTATAAGTTATATGAACAAATATGTAACTGCATAAGTTATATGAACAAATATGTAACTGTATAAGTTATATGAACAAATATGTAACTGTATAAGTTATATGAACAAATATGTAACTGTATAGGTTATATGAACAAATATGTAACTGTATAAGTTATATGAACAAATATGTAACTGTATAAGTTATATGAACAAATATTTAACTGTATAAGTTATATGAGCAAATATGTAACTGTATAAGTTATATGAACAAATATGTAACTGTATAAGTTATATGAACAAATATGTAACTGTATAGTCTATATGAACAAATATGTAACTGTATAAGTTATATGAACAAATATTAACTGTATAAGTTATAGGAACAAATATGTAACTGTATAAGTTAAATGAACAAATATGTAACTGTATAAGTTATATGAACAAATATGTAAGTGTATAAGTTATATGAAAAAATATGTAACTGTATAAGTTATATGAACAAATATGTAACTGTATAAGTTATATGAACAAATATGTAACTGTATAAGTTATATGAACAAATATGTAACTGTATAAGTTATATGAACAAATATGTAACTGTATAAGTCATGTGAACAAATATGTAACTGTATAAGTTATATGAACAAATATGTAACTGTATAAGTTATAGGAACAATTATGTAATTGTATAAGTTATAGGAACAAATATGTAACTGTATAAGTTATATGAACAAATATGTAACTGTTTAAGTTATAGGAACAACTATGTAACTGTATAAGTTATATGAACAAAATTGTAACTGTATAAGTTATATGAATAAATATGTAACTGTATAAGTCATGTGAACAAATATGTAACTGTATAAGTTATATGAACAAATATGTAACTGTATAAGTTATAGGAACAATTATGTAATTGTATAAGTTATATGAACAAATATGTAACTGTATAAGTTATATGAACAAATATGTAACTGTATAAGTTATATGAACAATTATGTAATTGTATAAGTTATATGAACAAATATGTAACTGTATAAGTTATATGAACAAATATGTAACTGTATAAGTTATAGGAACAATTATGTAATTGTATAAGTTATATGAACAAATATGTAACTGTATAAGTTATATGAACAAATATGTAACTGTTTAAGTTAAATGAACAACTATGTAACTGTATAAGTTATATGAACAAAATTGTAACTGTATAAGTTATATGAATAAATCTACTAGGCAATGTGGTCTAGGACAGGGGGTTGGCAATCTACGACTCGCGTGCCAGACTTGGCACACAGGGCGAAATTCTATGGCACGTGGAAGACCTCCAAAAAGGCAATTCACGGTATCTTCTACAAGAAAATAGCAGGTTGACTGTTGGCACGCTGAATATATTAGAAATCCTTCTTTGGCACACTGTGATGAAAAGGTTGACGACCCCTGGTCTAGGATCTAAGCCTTGAATTTAGTTAAATGGGCCGGGAAAGTATATCTACAAGACTATCGGGAATAGTAGGCCTTCTGGCCACACAATCTCCGTGGTGTGCAGTGGAACACAATCTGGCGAATCCCACTTCACTGCCGATCAATATGGACTGTAAAGCCTCCATGGGAATTTTTCCAAGAGTTGAGTGCTGGTTGGTTTATCTTTTAAAAGCGTTTTATTTTTGGTGAGTGAGCAGCGAAAAACAGACACACAATCACAATCATAGGGCCTATCCTTAAAGCCTGCAATGTCTACACTCGGGCAAGTATTCCGAGTACCTTTAGTACCTTCGTCCTCTAGCCCAATAATAAAAGTATGAATACGAAAGTGTGTGATTCTCCCAATATATGTTTTTTTTTTCTTTTTTTCTTCTATTGAAAGATTTATATACGTATTGTAATATATCCACGGGTGTGCAAACATGTTAAATATCTAGCCTGGCCGGTCCAGCGGTTAGTTCACCGGACTGTCTACCAAAAACCAACTGACAGGTCGCGGGTTCTAGCCCTGCCACCGACGGATCCCTGTCGCCCTGCAGGAGTTTTGGGCCTAGTTGACGTAATAATCTTCTATCTAGAAGGAACGTCTGTAAACTTATAAGTTATAAGATACCTAAATAAAGGTGTCATAATGGTATGTTACAGGCCTAAATAAAGGTGTCATAATGGCATGTTACAGGCCTAAATAAAGGTGTCATAATGGCATGTTACAGGTCTAAATAAAGGTGTCATAATGGCATGTTACAGGCCTAAATAAAGGTGTCATAATGGCATGTTACAGGCCTAAAAAAAGGTGTCATAATGGCATGTTACAGGCCTAAATAAAGGTGTCATAATGGCATGTTGCTGGCCTAGCGGTTAGCTCACCAGACTGTCAACCTAAAACCACTTGACACGTCGCGGGTTCGAGCCCCGCCACCGGCAGATCCCTGTCGCCCTACAGGAGTTTTGGGACTAGATGACGTTAATATTGAGTTGTTATCACATGCGCTTAACCGGCAGCAGTGAAACCTCTCACAGATTAATAGTCTTCTAGAGCGCACTGAGCATGCTAATATAGCATGGATAGAAGCGCTATATAAATTACCATTACCATTACCATTACTAAATAAAGGTGTCATAATGGCATGTTACATGCCTATATAAAGAAAAACTGACTGATTGGAAAGGGAATAAGAAACATTTAAAAAAAAAAGCAAAAATCGGCGGGGGGGGGGGGGGGGGGGTGGAAATCGTTTCGTCTGCTTTCTTACCTCTTAATATTCACCCCATCTCACCCCCACCCCCACCCCACCCCCCCACCCACCCACCCACCCATCTAGACACACGATCTATGCCTCTGAAGACGATAGACCTATTGTCTTCCGTAGTTGTGAATTATTGTAAAACAGTGAAAACTTTAACTAGGCATTTTGGTCCACATTTATTAAAATTAAAATACCAGTAGGGGTAAGTGGGTAACTAGGGTTTTAAGCACTATAACTTTTCTTAAATAGGTTGCGAGGGGCTCTAAGCAATCTGAGGATGTGGACGAATTTCGTTCATACACCCTTCATACACCTTTCGGGATCCTTCGCAAACATAGAGGCCTTTTGTATGATAATTTATTTCAATGGAGTTGCTTTTCCGTGAGTCATGATGTCGGATGGGCGTTACACCTACCAAACAACTTCCAAGCGGTGCCCAAAGAAATTGTATAACCCTGCACAATGTACACTATACCCAGGTACACCAAAATGATCTGAAAAGGAATATTTTAATTGCTTTTATAAAGATCAAAGTTACCCTGGGGAGACTCTGGAGCCTGTAAATGTTGTTGATACAGCCCTGCCGTACAAATACTCGGCATATATAGGCATATGAATGGTCTCTAACTTAAATTTAACATTATAAAAAATTTATTTAGATTTGTGGATGTTGATTTTTTTAGGCATGTTCACTTATATAGAAAGAAGGAAAACTTAAACCATTATAATATATTGACAAATATATTTCAAACGATGTAATATTGTGTTCTTTACATAGTGACAGAAAGGGCCTACACAAGATGTTGCAGTCTTCATTGTCGCAACCATTCTAAAATAGCATGCTAGTATAGATGAACCGCGTCCTTAACAACCGTTTATCGATTGCTAGTGTATTGATCCTGTTAACGTTGAAAGAAATCGTTTCTGGACTAACGCGAAATTTAGGTCAGGTGTGCAGAGTGCAAAGCAAACTTGTGAAATAATTGTTGAATCATTCAGGCAAGCATTCATTCAATATTTATTTAGTCGTGTTCTGATTTAAAACGTCAAAGAATTGGAGCACTTTTTAAAAAATCTACTAGATTCTGTGTGATGTGTGTAGGCATGCAGGTACATGGTTATGTACGCGAGTAGTTCGAGAATTAAACTAATATGCATAATTTAGAAAAAATGGATTAGTACAAATTTTAAAAAATTTATTGGTAAGAAAAGTCATAGCAAAGTTGCAGGAAATTTACCAGCTTCCCCACATTGTTCTAATGCGTTGGCGGGTTGCATTAAAAAACAACAACGAAAGACTAATTGGTATTTATAGCCCTATGTCAGTTAGTCGAACACAAATCCACACGATGGGGAAACTTGTCCATGTGTGTTGTTTTTTTAAATTAATCTCCATGACAACGCATTACCGTTTAACTTCTCTGGCCAAGAAGCAAGCACTAATTAAACAGCAGCATATGAGGCCTCCCATTTGAATGGTTTCAATGCAATTCTAAACTTTCTACATAAACGCTTTTTTTTTTCTTCAGCTTATAATTTCGTTATTCTATAAAAGAGTTCACGTGACGGGAGCGCCATTCATCCCCTTTTGAATTTTTTAATAGATCCAATACCTTAGCATTGTTAGGCATCTTATGGAGATAACTGGAGCAGAACTAGGAACGCCCATTAACACACTATCAATAGCCCAGATACACACTAGCACGGTGGTTCCCAAACTGGGATGTGTTTGACTTCGGCGCCCGTTCACGTCTCGTCCTGCCACATTGAATCGAAAACGAATGATTAAAAAGCCTTTGCAATATTCCGCAGCTTCTTACTTTCAGTTACCGAGGCTCCCCAGGAAATCTGCAGTAGTATGTAAGTATGTAGGTATTTCACGACTGTCTTGTTCCTCAGGCTTAGGTATACCATCTCCATCTACTAGCTTGAATGTTGCTGACCAGGTCTATAGTCATACTCATGTAGGCCTATTCATTCTTTGAACGCACATACCAACCGTTGACTTTGGAAAACGTCCGGTTTCTAGTTCATTATTATTGTTGTTCCCCAGAATTCCACACCATCGAACAAAATGTTGAGAACAATTATTTTTAAAATGACCAGCGTAATCCGAACTAGATTTAGAAATAGTATGCATGTCAAAATGAGGATTACAAATGTGTGTTGTCATGAGGCAACACGAGAACTAGATCAAGATATAGTATGCATGTCAATACAAATCTATATCTTATAAGTTTACAGACGTTCCTTCTAGATAGAAGATTATTACGTCCACTAGGCCCAAAACTCCTGCAGGGCGACAGGGATCCGTCAGTGGCAGGGATAGAACCCGCGACATGTCCGTTGGTTTTTGGTTGACAGTCCGGTGAACTAACCGCTGGACCAGCCGGCAATATGAGGATTACAAATGTGTGTTGTCATGAGGCAACACGAGAACTAGATCTAGATATAGTATGCATGTCAAAATGAGGTTTACAAATGTGTGTTGTCTAGATATAGTATGCATGTCAAAATGAGGATTACAAATGTGTGTTGTCATGAGGCAAGACGAGACAATTCATTAAAACCATTTAATAAGATTATTGCAGAATAGATAATTTAATTGAGACTATTCAATCATATTTAGATTTGTTTCATTGGACTAGATATCTTTGTTTCATGACAATGTTGATAACTAATAATGTCAGGCTGATATATATCTGCGTCTATTTGAAGTTTCGACTTTGATATCATATTATAAGCACTGTTAGCCATACCTCAAAGCTGCATTCTTCTTTCTTTATTGATTTTGAAATTGATTGAAAGGCGAGTGACTATTTATAGGGTGTAAAAAAAACTTACCAAATAAAAATTAGCTTGCCGTTTTTTTTCTTCTTTTTTTTTTCTTGTTTTGTTTGTGTGAACGACGCAATTTGGGCTGTCTGACCAAATTACATAGTATGTTTGACATGCATGTCATAATATAGTCTATGAGTGTTCAAGTGTGTTTATTTTCATTAATGTGCCATATCCATAGCAACGCCGTTACAATATTATCATTATTTCATTATAAAATTGAAGAGGCTTTCTTTTCTTTTTTAATTTTCTTTCTTCTTTAGTTTTACCACAACGCCATTGTCTACGCTTCCAATCAAATATTCAATTATTTGTTAATGCTATAACATTGTAGATAAGTACATAAAGAGATCGATTACAATCGAGAAACGTCTCAGGTCATTGACTGTTACATTATGCATGATTCTTAGCTTCACATGTACAAGTGTACAATGTGGCAGGCTGTTGAAATGATTGCACCGATGCTGATTTTATAAAGATTAATTCACTTGCAACTCTATATAGACACAATCCATAAAATACACGAAAAGAAAAAAGAAAGAAGCAATTTACCTTTTGAAAGTGGCTTAAAGATAGAAAAACGGTCAAACATACACTCTCTATCTCTCTCTCTCTCTCTCTCTTTCTCTCTCTCTCTTTCTCTCTCTCTCTCTTTCTTTCTCTCTCTCTTTCTCTCTCTCTCTCTTTCTCTCTCTCTCCCTCTTTCTCTCTCTCTCTTTCTCTCTCTCTCTCTTTCTCTCTCTCTCTCTCTTTTTCTCTCTCTCTCTCTTTCTCTCTCTCTCTCTTTCTCTCTCTCTCTTTCTCTCTCTCTCTCTCTCTCTTTCTCTCTCTCTCTCTCTCTCTCTCTCTCTCTCTCTCTCTCTCTCTCTCTCTATATATATATATATATATATATATATATATATATATATATATATATATATATGTATATTTAATTCTTACTTACCATAATCAGAAATACATAGGCACCATTATCAAGAAAAGATTGTTATCTTTTAAAGTTATTTGAAATGTTTTAACTAGCTCAATAGTAAACTAATACGACGGTGTTTAGCCCAGTATTGAACCAAAACGTGTCACAATATGTGGTCGTCTGCGACTAAAAGAAAAAAAATACTTTGGCCTGCCAACGCAATACTTGCTGGCATGACATAGTTTCATTGATCTCTATAGATTGCTTATTGGTGAATGGTTGGTTTTTTTCCCCTTGTAGATGTAAAGGTTTCTGGTGCTTGTCTGACGAAGTTTCCATAATTAGGCTAGACATAACCCTAGTTATCTAATGCATCAGCTAAGGGAGTGTCCATTAAATTAAAATACAGAGAGAGAGGGAGTCACTGTAATATTTCATTCCCATAGTTACTATTGTTATTTGTATATAATAGAGAATGTGTAAGTAGGCTAAATACTTTATAGAATTTCAAACATTTCAATGCCGTCGTATGCCGAGTGACAGACTGAATAACTTCAATAAGAAAGTTCTTCAGTAGACTATAAACGTGTACGGAATACTAAGAACACTAGTCCTACAAAAAAAACAGGTTTAACTCACCCCTCCCAGTGTAAAGAATAAGCATAGGTGTATCCACAACACATCCCCTCCACCATCTACTCTCCAAACCACACCCGCAATTTTTTTAAAACTTTTGTCTCTTCTTTCTTTTGGTGACATTAAACCATAAACTAATTTAAAAAAACATATATATATATAGCCTATATATTTTATTTGTAAATTTATTTGGCATTTATTTTTTAGGCCTAGCCTATATACCATGCACATTTTAAAATCTATTTAATAGTTTTACTTTTCCCATGTGAATTTCTTTGATCAACCCATTATTTATTAATTCTTGGCCAATTTTCGCTGTTTTTGTGATTACTTTAGTTTTACAAAGTTATTTTTTCACTTTAATTCTTGAGAATAATTTTACATTTTCCCTAGAAAAAATTTGGTAAGAACTTTAGAAAGTCAATCTTTAAAATATTCTATCCATCTAATTATAACGTTTCAATTAATGACAATGACATAAAATGGTAGTTTTTCAATAGTTAAGTGTGAAATATGCACGAGTTCAGAACTAACCAGCTATCAACCCCAAAAGCGCATAATTTAGCCCTCCATTTTGCTATTTGCAGGACCCTACCTTGCAAATCATTTCTACGTAACAGACAATAAAATATTTCTAATGCGCATACATATTTCTTGTGTTTCTAAAAATAGATTTCGGTCCCTAACTGTATCTAAGAGACAGTAAGCGGACCCTATGGTTCAAGGTTTGAATTATAATGTTCCAAAAAAAAAAAAAGAGGGTGGAGTGTGCTACACTAGTAAAGTATAATATTGTGTGACAACCATCTCTGTGACTATTGAAGAGGTAAACAGTATGTATTATCTCTATGCCAAGTGAAGAGGTGGATAAGTCACTATCAGCTTAATGACCAGTGAATATGTGTAGAGGTCTGAATCATCTCTATGACCAGTGAAGATGAGAAGAGGACTGAATCATCTCTATGACCAGTGAAGATGAGAAGAGGACTGAATCATCTCTATGACCAGTGAAGATGTGAAGAGGACTGAATCATCTCTATGACCAGTGAAGATGAGAAGAGGACTGAATCATCTCTACGACCAGTGAAGATGTGAAGAGGACTGAATCATCTTTATGACCAGTAAAGATGTGAAGAGGACTGAATCATCTCTATGACCAGTGAAGATGAGAAGAGGACTGAATCATCTCTATGACCAGTGAAGATGTGAAGAGGACTGAATCATCTCTATGACCAGTGAAGATGAGAAGAGGACTGAATCATCTCTACGACCAGTGAAGATGTGAAGAGGACTGAATCATCTTTATGACCAGTAAAGATGTGAAGAGGACTGAATCATCTCTATGACCAGTAAAGATGAGAAGAGGACTGAATCATCTATATGACCAGTAAAGATGTGAAGAGGACTGAATCATCTATATGACCAGTGAAGATGTGAAGAGGACTGAATCATCTCTATGACCAGGGAAGATGTGAAGAGGACTGAATCATCTCTATGACCAGTGAAGATGTGAAGAGGACTGAATCATCTCTATGACCAGTAAAGATGTGAAGAGGTCTGAATCATCTCTATGACCAGTGAAGATGTGTAGAGGTCTGAATCATCTCTATGACCAGTGAAGATGTGAAGAGGTCTGAATCATCTCTATGACCAGTGAAGATGTGAAGAGGTCTGAATCATCTCTATGACCAGTGAAGATGTGTAGAGGTCTGAATCATCTCTATGACCAGTAAAGATGTGAAGAGGTCTGAATCATCTCTATGACCAGTGAAGATGTGTAGAGGTCTGAATCATCTCTATGACCAGTGAAGATGTGGATAGGTCTCTATCATCTCTATGATCTATAAAGTAGAAGGGTCGGAGTACTGAGTTATGTGCGGATGTTACTCTGATCGCAGTGGCGCAACGAGGCATGTCTGTCTCAATCCTCTTATGAAATCAATAAGTAAAGTAAGTAATGTACCCTTTGAACCAAACTGATCATCGAGGTAGTGAAGCAGCGTTCACCAGTTTCTGTGACCATGGCATACTAGGGTTTGTGTGGCCAACACAATGCCCAGCCGCCTTTACTTTACCCCAACTAATGTTAGTTGCTGGGTAGACTTAGGGAATAGGGATACCCTCAAGACTCAGGAAAAAATCCTAGCCCGCACCAGACTTTAAACCTCACTCACCGGAGTGATCGAATCGAGACTAATCTCTTAGGATTCGGAGGACAAACACACTTGTACTACGTAGCACAGCCAGGTTCCCATAAAGGGATGGTGCAAACTGTTGACCATTCCCATCTACTCTTTCCTCCTGCAAGGCAGGGCAGTCTAAAAGCAAATGCTCGACCGTCTCTTCTGCTTCAAAGCAGTGTCGGCACCGCGAATCGAAATTGGGCCTAAATCGTCCGAAATAGGCACCAATAGGGCAGTGCCCTGTACAGAACTGGGCTATCGTAGCCTGTTCTCTCCTGCGGAGCTTCCACCACGGATCAGCTCGATTTGGCCGTTTTAGTTGCTGCCACACACCTCGACCCTTGTCAGACTCGTCCCAACTCTTTTCCCATTGTCTTGTCTCCCACTCACGTATTGATCTGCGGGCACTCGCGAAGGTGGACGGACCCTCCGGAGTGGGTGTCAGGGATCCCTTCTTGGCCAAGGCATCCACTATCTCATTGCCAGGGACTCCTGCATGACCTGGAATCCACTGCAAAATGACCTTCACCTCGTACCTGAGGATCAGGTCGGAAATAGCAGCTAATAGTCGGACAAGCAGAACGGGCCAAGTCCCCAGGCGTCGATGGCTTGGAGTACTTAAAGCGCATCAGTGAAGATAACTACATCAGCACGAGCAGCTGGTGTGTCTTCGAACGTTTTCCCAATTGCCACAGCAGCAATTCTGATGACTTCCATCTCCGCATCAAAGATGCAGATTGCTCCACACGGCCCACTTAGCTCAGCCCGTTTTTCTTCTGCCTTCGGGTACGACACAAGAGCACCATACCCAGAACGCGCTTCGGTCCCACTGATCGCGCTCCCATCAGTGTATGCCTCAACGAATCCCGAGTATGCACGTACCGTCCTTAGAGCAGCTGCGCGCCTCTCAGTCAGGCAAGCGCTGGGTCCGACTGCTTCCATCAGGTTCGTCCGTATCTCTGGTAGGTTGAAAGATAGGTGAGGAGGAGGTTCCACTCCCGTCCGCATGGGCATGCGGTCGACCGGGAGTCCAATCTCTGCGCTGAGCTTCAGTGCGTGGTGCATGAAGGACTGCATTGAGATCCGAGCTCTTCCCACCCAGGAATCCACGAGCATCCTGAGGGGGGAACTTTCCTCCAACCGCTTGTACCGCTCGTAAGCAGTAATAACGGCCCTTTTCCTTCTCCCATTCAGAGGCGGCACGTTTGCCATGATTTCGACAGCCGATGTCGGGGCGGTTCGGAACGTTCCACATATTAGTCTGAGGGCTTGATTTTGTACAGAGTCCAACGTCTTCAAAGCAGTATCAGACGCATAGATTTGCACCGGGAGGATGTAATCTATCTGAGATCTTACCGCTCCTAGGTAAAGATTTCTCAACACACTCGCCTTCGCACCCCAGCCAGTACTGGCCAGTCTCTTGACAATGTTCAGCTTAGAAGATGCTCTCTCTTGGACTAACCTCACATGGTCATACATCGTTAGCTTTCGGTCCAGTGTCACTCCGAGATAGATCGGCTTCTGGTCGCATGCCAGAGCGCGGCCGTCAATGTTCAGCTCGATCGGCTCTTTGAGGATATCGATTCCAAGGGTAAAGAGCGAATAAACTGTTTTTAGGCAGTTTACCTCCATACCCCACAGCTTGGCGTAACAGGCTACTGCGTTCAAATCCTGCTGGAAGGTCCGCTGTAAAGCATGCGCTTCCCGCCCGGTCGACCAGACCACAAGATCGTCTGCGAAAAGCAGCGACGAGCTTCCCAGATAGTTCGGCAGGTCGTTGATGAAAGCTAGAAACAGTGTACAGGACAGTGCTGAGCCCTGGGGCAATCCTTGCTCCAGGACGCGCTTCCGAGAAACCGCTTTCCCGTAGCGAGTTGCAACTGTTCTTCGGGTTAGGAACCCTTTTATCCAATTGTACATGTTAGAGGCTATTCCTAGCCTCTGTAGCTTCAACAACAACCCCGGCCGCCAGACCTTGTCATAGGCCTGTTTAAAATCCAGGAATACTGCTAGTGTAGACTCTTTCCGCTGAAACCCGTCAGCCATTTTCTGGACCAAGAGCGTCACCTGATCCATCGAGCTTCTTCCACTACGGAAGCCTGCTTGAGTGGGGGTAACCAGTCCATTATCCTCTAGGAACCTCACAAGCCTCCTATTGATTAATCTCTCAGCTATCTTCCCTACACACGATGTTAGGGAAATCGGTCGGTAGCTTTCGGCCTGACCCGGGTCTTTACTCCTCTTCAAGATGGGTACCACCAAGGCCTCTCTCCACTGTTTCGGTAGGACACCTTCAGACCATGTTCGGTTTACGAGCTCCAAGAGTTTGCCCTTGCCACCTGCCCCAAGGTGAGTGATCAGCTCGTTGCTGATCCCATCCAGCTCTGGGGCCTTCTTCGCTTTGCACCGTCTCAAAACATAATCCAGTTCCTACCGAGTAAAGGGCACCGTGAATGTGCTAACCTCACCCTCTCCCGTCATGTGGCGTTCGTTTGCCTTCCGGACTTTATCTAGCCCAGCAGACACACTCGTTCTTCCACCCAGTTTTCCGACACTTACGAAGTGTCGGTTGAGCATTTCAGCCCGCTTGGTATCCGATACCATGGGGCCTGCCCCTGCTCTTGCCAACGAAGCTGGTGCTCTGCTAGCTACCTCAGCTCGCTCAAGGTGGTTGATTAGGTTCCATGCCTGCCGGCTTTCGGCAAGGTCCAATCCAGCACATGTATCAGTCCATTTCGACAACTTTGCCTCCGCGATAGCCCCTTTCACTTCCGCCGTTAAACGGTTGTACTCTCGACGGCTCTCGGCCGTCTTCCGCCTGCTCGCGAGCTTGCGAGCAGCCCTCCTTTTGCGGACCAACTCTCCTAGGGCTTTTGTCCAAAACGGTCTGAACTTGCGCTTCTCATGTGACCTTGGTATAGTCTTTCTGGCATCCCCTAGTATGGCTTTAACCATCGTGCCATACACTGAGTCGATAGGCCCAGTCTCGATAGGCACTTCTTCAAGAGCACGATCGGTGCGTACTCTGTACTCGTCCCAGCGTGTCTTCGAGTAGATCCACTTCCTAGGCCCGGAAGGTTCGCTGCTTGCTTTTCCTATATTGATAGTGACCAACACGGACAAATGATCACTCCCAACATCACCCAAGACTTCCATAGAGGTGCTAGCAGCCAGATCTGCACTCACGAGCGTGAGATCCGGCCTCGATTCACTACCATTTCCCGTGTGGAAAAAGGTAGCTGGGGTATCGGTACCCTGTAATCGGATCAGCGTCGTGCTGTTGCATAGCTCCTCCACTAGTCGTCCTGAATTGTTGGCGATAGCATAGCCCCAGGCCGGTGCCGCCGCATTGAAATCACCGCCGATATAAGTGCGGGAAAGATGTGCCTCCATGGTGAGGTCCAAATCCTTCTTTGGAGGGTTGTAGACGTTGGTCAGGGTGTAAGCCTTTCCGTTCTTCAACACCTCCAGGGTTAGGATATCGGTCTTGCAACTGCCCGTTCTGCGGTTCACCACTCGAGCTTGTAGTGAACTTCGGACAAGGGTTGCCAGCCTTCCACTGCCTCCCAAGCAGCAGGTGCATCGGAAGATCGTATATCCCGAAAAGGATGCCACCCTCTTCTTACCAATTTTGCACTCCTGGAACATTGCCACGTCAATATCATACTCATGCAAGAGTTTTAGGATCTCTAGAGACTTGGGGATCAGGCCAAACACGTTCAGGTGCATCACCCGGAGCTGGGCGCTCTTTTGGTGCGAGCCTTTGCCTAGGTCATGTCTACCGTCAGGCTTCCTCCGCTTTCGCTGGGAGCAGAGTCCTATCGTGTTACGCCTCTCAGCTCGGGATGCCCGCGCACGAGCACCCCTAAACCGGGAACACGAAACTCCTAGATGGGGCTTGTTGGATCTGTGCGCCGTATCACTAGTCGCGGGAGTCACCGTCGGGGATTGGCAGAACGCACCAGAATTGGAACCCAGAATCTTCGGATTGCCAGGGCACCAGTAGGCATATAATAATAATTGCCAGGGCACCAGTAGGCATATAATAATAATTGCCAGGGCACCAGTAGGCATATAATAATAATTGCCAGGGCACCAGTAGGCATATAATAATAATTGCCAGGGCACCAGGAGGCATATAATAATAAAGTAATTGAAAGGCTCTTTAATTTGTTTTCATCATTCACAACACGCAAGGCCTGATTAGGAAAAAAAAAGCTTTGTTTCTATAAGATTAGAGAAAGGCAGACAGTGCTACATCTAGACAGACAGTGTGACATCTAGACAGAAAGTGTGACATATAGACAAACAGTGTGGCACGTAGACAGTGTGACATCTAGACAGACATTCAGGCATAGAGAGAGAGACAGTCGGACATATAAACAGACAGTGTGACATACAGACATACAGTGTGGTACGTAGGGGGTGTTACATATAGACATACAGTGTGACACGTAGACATTGTGACATCTAGACACAGACATGTTAACAGACAGTGTGACATCGAGACAGAAAGTGTGATACCTAGATAGAAATTGTGACATCTGGATAGAAGTGTGAAATATAGACAAACAGTATGACATATGGACAGACAGTGTGATATTCAGACAGTGTAGGCTAACATTTAGTCAGACAGGGTAACAAATAGATAGACAGTTTGACATATAGACAGCAGTCTGACATCTAGACAGGCAGTGTGACATATAGACAGGCAAAGTGACATATAGACAGACAGTGTGACAGCTAGACAGACAGTGTGACCTATAGATAGACATTTTCACATCTAGACAGACAGTGTAACATATAGACAGACAGTGTGACATTCAGATATCGAGACAGACATACCGGTACAGATGATTATACAGTTTATCAGGTTTATATTTGGTCACATATAGTGCAATAGAACAAATATTAAATTAACAATATAATACGCCTAATGAATCTAGTATATCTATTCTGTGATATTATTTTTCATCTCCAGCACCCATCCCCCACTATCTGCCATCTCACTATTTTCTGAGCCCAAAATTATTCTACCATAAATCCTGTCAGCCTAGATTGCTCGACGATGTGAAATAAAGAAAGCTGGGGGTTTTATTACAGAAATTGTATTTATACGAAATTCTTAAACACACTCACCATTTTGCAAAAAACTACTTAACTTTAGACTTTAATACAGATAGCTAGACATACAATGCAAGAAAAAAGTGTGTAATAAAAATTGAACCTAAAATCATATTGTTTAAATTGTATTAACATGAAAATCATTTAGGACAATATTGTCGTTTAGGCTAACAGTTTAATTATTTTTATGTTGATGTTCAGATAACATTTTCAAGTAAATGAATAAGCTTATTAAATACAGGAGGTGTACTCGACTTACGTCGCAATAGGCCTACCGTTCCTATTAAGCTTATACTTATACTTACAGAAGGTGCCCGCGACGATACTATGGGCAGTTGAAGCCACGATGATGTGGGTGAGGCTTCTTGTAAGCTTAGAAGTATTTGAAGTAGAGGTTTACGCAGTCTTGTGCAAACCGTTGTTATAATATCTTCTTTAAAAAAACATTCTGGGATAATTCTTTGTCTGTATATTATAGTTGGGCCTTCAAGTACAAGACAACCAAGTAGGCCTATTATAGTTGGGCCTTCAAGTAGGCCTACAAGACAACCAGGTAGGCCTATTATAGTTGGGCCCTTCATGTACAAGACAACCAGGTAGGCCTATTATAGTTGGGCCATTCAAGTACTAGACAACACGGTAGGCCTATTATAGTTGGGCCATTCAAGTACAAGACAACCAGGTAGGCCCTAGGCCTATTATAGTTGGGCCCTTCAAGTACAAGACAACCAAGTGGCCTATTATAGTTAGGCCCTTCAAGTACAAGACAACCAAGTGGCCTATTATAGTTGGGCCATTCAAGTACAAGACAACCAGGTAGGCCAATTATAGTTGGGCCCTTCAAGTACAAGACAACCAGGTAGGCCTATTATAGTTTGTCCCTTCAAGTACAAGATAACCAGGTAGGCCTATTATAGTTGGGCCCTTCAAGTACAAGACAACCAGGTAGGCCTAGGCCTATTATAGTTGGGCCCTTCAAGTACAAGACAACCAGGTAGGCCTATTATAGTTGGGCCATTCAAGTACAAGACAACCAGGTAGGCCTACTATAGTTGGGCCATTCAAGTACAAGACAACCAGGTAGGCCTATTATAGTTGGGCCCTTCAAGTACAAGACAACCAGGTAGGCCTACCGGTACTTTAAATTTGTTCTTCTTGCCCAGTTGATTCCATACACTTAAGAAACCCTATAAACAAAACTTATTAGATATATAAGCTTATTTTGATTTCATTTTTTTCATTGAACAACAGCGGGTCAATTATAAGCAAGTGGAAGATCTTGCTGCCATAGCCGCTACCTACAAACACAAAAATGGATTAAAAAAATAATATTGAATGAGTCACTATATTAAGTAGCCTATATGCATGGTTGTGGCGCCGCGGAGCTCTAACTATAGGCTTATAGGCCTACAAATGTGACTTATATAGGCCTATGCCTGAAATTAAACAGCTTATAACTTCCCTGTCTGTAATAGCCTACATTGAAATGGGCTGCCAGATAACTTTTCAGAAAATATGACCTACCAGACCCAGGAACTCCGCTCTTGGGAAAATGTGGCATATTGTTACAGAACTGTCAGGCACAAAACCGGGCACCTGGCAAACCTAAAATTGCATGGCACAGGGGATAGCTTGAATAAGCTAATAGGCTATATATATATTAGTATGTTTCTTTATTAGTAGGCCTTCCACGAGGATTTGGAATAAACCACACCTCTTCCTCGAGTGTAGCCACTTGACGATGTAGTAGACTTAAATTTGTTCCCATATTTAGGCCTTTAGACTAGCTTAATACTTTCTCCCGGAAGTGGCAGCTATATTAAGGGGTAGGCCTACAGGGCTTAGGCATATACCGACAGTAAGACCTAGCCACTATAATAATATAGGCTTAGGCAAGGGCCCGCGACCTCTTTTTCTTGATCCAGCTGCCAGCTCTCCTAACAGCATGGCTCTTGGGATACGTTCTGGACCCATCCTGTGGACATGGCCTAGCTATCCATCGCATGCGTCTCTCACTCAGGATTGATTTTCGTACTCAGCATATGCAATATGGCTTCTCTTGAACACCTCCACATTTTTTATTTTTTACTGCCATTTGATGTGGAGTAGCCTATCCTACGCAAGCATCGCAGGTGAAAGCTATTGATATGCTTTATTTGCTTAGCGTAGGCTATTTAGCGCAGGTCTCGCTCCCGTAGAGGAGTGTGTAGGCCTACTAGAGTTAATAGGGAAGATAAAATATAAGAATAAGGGCTATATACCTACATATTAGGCCTATATCTCTTCCCGCCGAGTTCAAAGAACAATTAGACTTAGGCTAGGCCTAAGCTACTTATCTCCAGCTTTGTCACCATAGGCCTAAAACATTATTAAAAATGTCGGCCTCTTCCGTATTAGAGTATATGAGCCTTAGCCTAACTATTAGGCCTACAAGCACACTATCCCTATAGTAGGCTAGGGCTATTGGTATAGGCCTACGCACAATATATAGGCCTAGCTAATATATATCTACATAGGCTACATTTTATGTCTGGCATATCTCTACCGGTAGGCTAGGCCTATATATCTATAGAAAGAGGGAGGGAGAGAGAGAGAGCGTGAAAGTATTGATAGTATAAGGCATATACAATATATATAGGCCTAGCCCCCAAAATGTAGGCCTACACGTAGTATGCCTATATAAGGCCTAAGCCTCATAGGCGTTATAACAATCCTAATTAGTAGCTATATAAGCTATATAGAGGCCTATATATAGGCCTAACTATATATTTTTAATAGTGCTTGTGAAAGTTTATAGACTGAATGAAATTAAATTTTATTTATCTAAAAATATAACAAAGTCTCAGGGATTTTGAGAAACGTTTTCCTATTCTTCATTAAGTGCAAATGTTTTACACGGGACCGCTAGCTGTTGGCTGTTGAGAACCACTCTAAAACTAAAATTCAATAATATATATAGCCCAGTGACAACCATTGTTAGCGGTATTGCCAGACTCGCCAATCTTGTCCCAAATTTCCATAAATAATAATAAATAAATATATATATACGAAGCACTTACACATTAATTTACCATTTGTGTTTTTTTTTTGTTTAAATTATTTTTGCTTGCATCCAGGTTTTACAGTAATAATATTTTTAGACATTCCATCAACATGAGATGCCTTGTAACTTGTAAGGGATTTGTTTTAATAAAACGTACTATAGTTTTACTAAAACCAAGGTTTTCTAAAATCTGACCACGATTGGTTTGTTTTGTTTTCATTTTTAGATAGTGCCTACATTGACATTTCATTAAAAGGCTTTTTATTTTTCATGAAACGATTTTAATATTATCAGAATTTTTTTCCCCCCACATTTACGTAAACTGGGAAAAGAAACGGATTAAATTATTAATTGAAAAAGAAAAACATAAATTCTTGGACAATATATTATAGTAAATAGTAAATATAGTAAGGTAAAATCCAATGTATAGTATTAAGTATAGTATACAGTATAATACAGTAATAATACAGTATAGCTGTATAGCCATATCATATCAGTCCATATCCATATTATTGGCATATTTATGATATTATAGTACTGAATAGGCCTATGCCTATAGTATAGAATAGAGTTAATAGAGGCTAGTTTTTTAGGCCTACTAATACTAATAGTAGTACTATTACTATCAGGTAACTATCGGTTAGTTAGTACTGTACTTGAGTTAGAGTTAGAGTACTTTAGAGCCATATCGGCCATATCCATATCAGATCTACTACAACTAAAATTAAAAAAAGTCTGAAAGGTAAATACTCTGAATCCGACTACCGGTACTGCGGTGGCGGTGGTAGGCATACGCCTACACTGTATAGGCTATATACTGTAGACCTGTTTATAGACTGTACAGCGTAGGCCTAGCCCGGCCTAGGCTATATTATTATTATTATTAATTAATTATATAATTAATTTAGGCCTACAGCAGTGAATAATACAGACTGAGGCCATACCATAGGCATAGGCTACAGTATTATTTAGGCCTACATCAGTGAATAATACAAACTGAGACCATACAGTTACAGAGTAACACCACAGTTTTACACAGTCACAGTCAGTAGTACAAACAAGCAATCATTTAAGCATATTTTGATTTTCTGTTTCAGTGCTTGAGACTAAGATGGCACAGAGCAGAGGCTGAGCGTATAGTAGGCCTATAGTCTCCAATGTGTGTGAGTGATCCTGTCGGAACAAATTGATTTATGGGGTAGGTGAAGCAAGATCACCAGTTTCTGGGGCCACAACATACTTGTGGATGTGTGGCCAGCACAATGCTTAGCCGCCTTTACTTTACCCCAACTATTGTCAGATACCGATCAGAGCTGGGTAGACTCAGGGACAACCTCAAGTCCTGTGAAAATCCTAGCCTCCACCAGGATTCGAACCCAGAACCTTCGGATGGCCAGTTGAACAGCTCAGCCACCGTGCCCCATATAGTACTAAGAGAATCTCATTTCAAATAATAGCCTACAGATTTGATTCATATATCTTCTTTTCTTTTTAAAGAGCTTAACAACCTCAAGACATGGTGAAGTAATTGAAAGAAAAATGATAAGAACTGTTCATCCCATAACACATAGAAATGATCCACACAGAAATGATATTGATTTTGGTAGGTTCCAAATTTAGATGTAGGCTAATTCTATTCATAAAAACAAATTTACATCATACATTTTTTATGGCTATTGAGTGATAAAGGTTTAGATATACAAATTGTTTTCATGTTTATAATTTTGACATTTAGAGCCGAAGTGCACTTGCTGTCCAACAGGAAGGAGTGGTCATCGTATAATTGTCTCTGATGATAGTTTGTATTCCCTTGGAGGATTCAATCCTGCATTGGAAGAATATATAGCACCAGATGAGTCAAGGGGACATCCTTTATTTAAAGAGGTACAAAACAACATGTCATTTTATATTCTTATTAAATGGAATATTTTGTTGTGTTTGAAATTAGCAGTGAGTTCATTTTAGAACTATGAAAGTCCTACACTATATAGAATGAATACACAATCTTGACTAATGTCACACTTTCTTTACTTTGATGTTTTTCTCTACGAATCCTTTGTTTACAGTTGTGGAAAGCTAATCTCAGCACAAAGAAGTGGCTATTGATAGATGACTTTTATAGTGTTCCACCTACCATAGCATCACATACTAGTAAGTTCAGCAAGTTTCACTTGTAGTCTTCTTTCTATTAAAATAAAGGGAGAAATTTGATTTCAGTTCCTAATTCCTGTTGTCTTTATAATTATAAATAGTCCTTGAGTCAACCTAACCTTTAGGTACCTGACACAATAGCATGTAAATATGAATGTGCTTGGCTCAACAGTCTTAGGTGGAAAAAAGTTTGGGAACTCTTTTGAAATCTTTTAAACACATTATATGCATCTTGAGAGGTAATATAGAGTTAATACAAAGAGCTGTAAGGGATGAATAATCTCAACTCTCAGTGCAAGAGAAAATTTAGTCTGTTGAAAGTTAAAACATAGCTGGTCTGTCAATGTCCTATTTATCTGTAGTTGCTAAAGTTGGAAGGTGGCTATTCCTATTTGGTGGAACTTCCATTCCGTTTGGTGAAACTCCCACGAGTGCAGTGTACAGATATGACCTTTCAGCACCAGCAAGAGAACATATCAACTATGATGTATACAGAGGGGAAGTGGTGGCTTTACAGAGCAGCAACCGGTGGAATCTTGTCCCAGTCATTGGTGATATTCCAGAAGAAAGATATGGTCATGTAAGTTCACTTTAAATACATTATTTCTTTGGCTTTTCGAAGTATCTTCTTGTCATCTTTGTCATGGAAAAGACCTGCCAAATTAAGCAAATTTGAAAGTTACCTACTTGGCAGATTTGGTCTTAATATTCTCTATGCTTGAAAAATTTGCGTCTTATGTTTTACTTTAATGTTCGTTCATATTGAAATTACCTGAAATAATTATTATTTAAACCTTTTTATTAGCCATATATACTCTTGTACAAGTCACCCTGGTGTATATGTTTTTTGTAACTATGAATTTATAATCATTATGCATTCAATTACTTCGATTGATTTAAGGAAATCATATTCTGTTTTTCACAAGCAATATTCAATATAAATTTAATTAATGCTGTTATAATATCACACCCCTGTCAACCTTGTTGCTGTCTCAGCCCATTTAATATAATCTTTTTCATCACAGTGAGAAAATAAACAAAAACAACTAACCCTTGCTTCTGTTTCAGACAATGACCATGAGTTTTCCAGATGTATATATAGTAGGTGGAACTTCAGGTTATATTTACAACTCAGATGTTTATCACCTGGACCTTAGGGGCCCTGTGGGCAAGTGGACAAAGCTCAGTTCTGATGGTGACTCTGGACAGCCTGTAGGAAGGCAAGTGTTTTATTTTTCTCTATTTAAAGCTGGACCTTTTTTAACCTTAGGGTTTTTGGCAAGGTTATCACAGCTTTTGGTGGATTAATCAGATTTCTACTTTCTACCTTATTTGCAGTCTGGTGTCCTGTTGAAGTATCCCTGACCTAGTTCTTGTGAAACAAAAGCTATAGTTAACTCCTTTCCTACTGACCTAGTTCTTGTGAAACTAGCGCTATAGTCAACCCACAACTTTCCACCTGGCCTAGTACTTGGAACTATACCTATCACTGCATGCATTCAGCAGTTTGGTATCTTTAGCGCTCTTATCAATCTTAGTAAAAATTACTCTGCAGATGGATTCAAATAATATTTTACCATTAGTATAATCATTATCATCAATCCCTTGACCGTTGTGGTCATTGGGGGGAGAGACCATAGAGCAGTCAACTTACACACTGACTATTTTAAATTTACATCATAGTCATTTTTCCTTTGTCAATTGCAGGTATAGACATGAAACTGTTTTTGTCAATTGCAGGTATAGACATGAAACTGTTTTTGATGGAGACAATTTGTACATATTTGGAGGAGGCACTGATGAGCATGCTTTTTCACTAGTCAATGTAAGGATTACCTCCACTCCAATACATCCTTTGCAATTAGTGTTAATGGCCAAGAATTTTTATAAGATCACTTTTTTTCTGTGTTATGTTTTGCATTTGTTAAGCATACCAAATAAAATGAAAAATGTTAGTATTAGATTGAACTAAACATTTTTAAAAGTAGTGAAAAAGTAAAATTGTGGATTTATTTGCAATCTTAAATCATTCTGAAATCTTTGTAAGCATGACTGGTATCCAGTCCTATAAGATCTTTACTTTATAAAATTTCTGTGGAATATTTCTTACTTATAGGTTTTTGTCCCATAAATTAAGGGAGATGTCTAAAAAATAGTTGTTATTCCCTTCAAAGAAAATTATTGTGTGTGAGATGAATAAATATGCAAAAAATATATGTAGTGTTCTAAGACTTTTCTTGGCAATAGGTTGACTATGGACTAGTCAATTAAAGAGTTTTGACTGTCATGACATTTTAACATTTATCAATGATTTAGTTTTCAAATTCTGAAATCAATTATCTTGGTCAAGATTACAAAAGAATTTTTTTTTCTGAAATAAATTTGTTGATCCATTTAGTAATCCAGGAGGAGTCAATTTCATCTAGGATCATAAATTATCACACTCAATTTTTAGTATATGAATTATCACAATCAACTTTTAGTTCATGAATTATCCTAATCAACTTTTAGTTCATGAATTATCCCAATCAACTTTTAGTTCATGAATTATCCTAATCAACTTTTAGTTCATGAATTATCCCAATCAACTTTTAGTTCATGAATTATCCCAATCAACTTTTAGTTCATGAATTATCCCAATCAACTTTTAGTTCATGAATTATCCTAATCAACTTTTAGTTCATGAATTATCCTAATCAACTTTTAGTTCATGAATTATCCCAATCAACTTTTAGTTCATGAATTATCACAATCAACTTTTAGTTCATGGATTATCCCAATCAACTTGGAGTAAATTATTTATCACAATCTGCTTTTACATTTCTAGCAGAAATGTACACATTTTGTTTCTCTTAGTCATTTGATATTATTGGATTTCTTACAGATTCATACATTCAATATAAAATCTTGTCAATGGGGAACCCTTAAATCTTTACCAGATCCACAGCATGGTAAGACATTGCTTGAGTGTTACATGCCTATTTTATTTAATAATCGTGTAATGTTAAAACTGTATCAGCATGCTTTTTCTTTTATTCACTTTTGTGTCTGTCAATTTGTACAAGTGATGTTAAACATTTTTCAACATAAAATTTTGTTGCTTTAACCAACATATAAATTACCGTATACACAGGCTATAGCATAAACTGTATAATCAATATGGTTTTCTAGAACTACTGGAATTTAATTTTTAATGTATTTTCTTTTCCATGTAGGCCATCCAACTCCTCGTAAATGTCATAGCTGTACACATTATAAATGTGGTAAGTAGTCATTCAAGAAAACTTGATTTCCTGCAGACAGATATTATTTAATGCATAGTTGGCCAATGCTTTTTTTTTTGCATTGAATGTGAACTCTTTGTGTATATTTTCTCTATCAGATGTCTTCATGGTTGGTGGTGTCAGTGGTAGGACAACTGATAATAACCCAACACTCTTCAGTGAAATTTGGAAATTTTCTCTAGTCCATGCACTGTGGACAAAATACTCAGTGTCATTACCTGTGCCTTTATTCTTTCATTCTGCAGATATTTCTGAGGTAAAGATTCAGGGTTGGGTAATGCATTATATTTATATGAATGTATTTGATGATACTGCAATATTTCATTCAACTCTGGTCATGTATGTGTATGAATGTATTTGATGATACTGCTATATTTCATTCAACTCTGGTCATGTATGTGTATGAATGTATTTGATGATACTGCAATATTTCATTCAACTCTGGTCATGTATGTGTATGAATGTATTTGATGATACTGCAATATTTCATTCAACTCTGGTCATGTATGTGTATGAATGTATTTGATGATACTGCAATATTTCATTCAACTCTGGTCATTTATGTGTTTTAGCCCAAAGGCTGTATCTACATCTTTGGTGGTGTGACCAAGTACAGAGATGAGCTGATCAGAACTAAAAAAATTTTATGCCTGCGTGTTGCTGTGGCCGACTTATTAGAGCTGACCTGGGACATAGTCTGTGATCTGGTTGCAGACAGATGGCAGGAGTTGGATCTGAACGAACTCGGAATACCTCTAATACTGCAATCAAGAGTTACATAACTGGTACTACTGGTAGCTTTTTATTTAGTGCACTGGGTCTTTTTTTGGTTAAAGCAGCTAAGAAATTAGTAAAAGTTAAATGAGAATTCATTACAAATTGACAGTAGCTATTAATAAATACTTTTTTTTACATTTCAACTGATCATTGAATAATCTTTGTCCAAGATAATGAAATATAGATCTAGTCCATCTAAGTAATTGTTTCTTTGTATTGAGGTATTGTGTACAAATTATAATTTTTTTTATTAACTATTTTGCTAGTAAGTTTAGTAAGCTTGGTAAAAGTAACCATTTTTGAAACAAATGTTTAAGATTACGTACATTGAATTTTGAAATATCTCATACATGGCATGTAAGTACATTTTTTATGATCTAAAATGGTGTGTACATGAGACTACTCCTTATTAATAAAATGTCAAAGAATGAGTGCTGTTTGGTTTGAAACTAATAAATGGATGTAAATTATTTACATTATATTTACTAAATATAATGAATAGTATTAAATGGGAAAGCTCAATGAGGAGATACTATAGATCTTGTGGCTAATGCATTCTAGGGTTTTGTGCGACCTACACAAGTGATGTGGAATACTTGTTATTAGAACTGATTTAACGTGACATTTTGTAGACCCCTTCAGTTCTGATATTCAGCTTTTTGTTTACAAAAATATTTATGTAAGTGTAAGAGCATTGTTTTCTTATTCTGCAAGCTTTTTATATTCAAAGGATTAAATCCAGTAATTGCCATATTTCACCCATAGATTCTAAAATGTAATTTTCACCAGTTTTGAATGCTCACTTAGTGCTGAATTAGATATTTTACTTGAAATAAGTGGAATATATTCTGCCATATAAAAAAGGTTCTCTACTTGATGCTATGGCAGTCATTCCAAAGCAAATAAGTCCAAGCATTTAATTTATTAATTAAAGTACAAGTTTTTTGTTTGTTTATCATGCCATGAGTTAGTACAATTTCATCATAGACTTTTAGTTTACTTGTTATATAGCACTCAATTTTATGTTTTAATATTTTAAAATCTTCTAAAATGAATTTTGAGATACTTTAAAAAAAAAAAAAAAAAAAACATTTTAATTGATTGCCTTAAGCTTTTTGTCAAAATCCATTTTACTAAATTTTAGCCATTAGTAATGCAATATAATTGAGTGTTTTTTTAACTAATCATAATAAAGTCTTTTTTTTTTGGGAGGGGGGGGTGACACTTAAAGTTTACCGCACCGGGTGACACCAGCCCTAGGTACGCCACTGCCTCTTACTGTTTACTAAGCTCACATTTTCAGACTTAGCGGACTTAGGCCAATAGACAAAACACATATTAATTAATATACAGCAATTTAATTTGTTAATATTCAAAATATATTTTTATTCATCAGCTTAAATATTGATTTATTTTTAAATACAATATAATTATAATATAACAATACCCTCACCAGTCTGAATTTTATATTAGTCTATACATAGAATCATATGGTCTAGAAATATGGGTGCTGTAATTCTACATTTAACAATATGGAGTTTGTTTACATAGTACTATTACTAACATATGAGGAGTAAACCCTGACAGTAAATCCAGAGTGGAGCCCTGTAGGCAGATGGACAGTGGCATAACCTCTGCTTTCCGACAAACTCCTGCAGCAATCTGGCCCCATACTGTGACAGCTACCCATCCCTTTGGACCCGCTAATATTAATATTTGCCCAGATTTTTCCTAATGCAAGGGAAATGGATCGTCTCTCGAAATGTAAAATCCCGACGACTAACATCTGAAGACCATGTCACTATTACAAAATCTTCATTTAATGAATTAAATATGAATGCTAAATGTGTGAAATACAGTAAGGAAAGACCTATTCCAATGTTTATTCTATTGTAAGGAATATAATTCCCACCCATACTACGTAAGGTCATTAGCAAATCAACATTTCCAGTGGTTTTTAGTAGAATAGTTACAATATATTTTTAACCAATGAATAATATTTGCATCCTACACAACTAAGTGTACAGCTCTTCAAGAAAGGCATCTTTTAATGAGCACATTGGTATGTTCAGTTACATACATACAGATTCAACAAACGTTAACAAGATAAATGTTTTTTTTTAACATTTGCCACTTACAACTCATTAGTAGAGAGTCCAATTATAGTTTCATTAACTATATAGTTCAGTGAAGAACAACAACAGTATTATTATAAATCACTGATATATACAAAGAATGGATTAGGCTCGGAAGTAACATTCTTGAAGAAATTTCCGCCATTTTTTTCCTACTGTCACTGATCAATATATATAATTACCGTGAGTTTGTTTATTTATTTAGATGTGTGTTTCTGCTCAATAGTCTCCTTAGCCGTTTGAAAATCGGGTTAAAAGTTAAATGTATAAATTGGAAACGTCGTCCAAAAGAAATGTTTATTTTATCAACAATATTGCTTAATTCGTTAATTTTTTTTTTTATAAACTTATACCTATTACTAATCACTGCATGCTAAGGTTATAAAACGGGCGCCATTTCCAAATTATGTCCCTTTGAAATGCTTTCACATTTAGTGTGTTTCTGGATTGGTACAGCGTAATATTGCTGTCTGCTTTTCTTTTTTTATTATTAACTTTTTTAATGTTAGGTATTTGTTTTCTTTTTTTTTCCATTTGATAGTTTTATATTATTAATAAAAAATCAGACGCTTGACAGCAACAATTCATATGTATATTGTGTAAAACGGCAGCAACATAGATTCCGTTCCGATCTATTTATAGATCAGTTTTAGACACAATTTTTTTTATATGGATAAGTGCAGGATTTCCCTGTCTTCACTTTGCTCAAACCAATTTATTAAGAAGGCACAATCCATTCTTTTTTAGGTCAGTGTGATAAATAAACTACCTAAACTAAATTTGATCTAGTAAATTGGAAAGAAGTG
Source organism: Anisus vortex (assembly GCA_949126835.1). Taxonomy (NCBI): domain Eukaryota; kingdom Metazoa; phylum Mollusca; class Gastropoda; family Planorbidae; genus Anisus; species Anisus vortex. The sequence continues at coordinate 29,506,461 of OX421496.1, read as the reverse complement.
CTAACAGAGCTTATGGTACATCATTAGAGAACAATACAATAAATACTTTTCATGAAAAACCTTGACATTCAAAAAAAACAAAACAAACATAAGCAAATTTTTTATTGGATGAAAACATTTTGATGTTATGTTTTTTTTTTTCAATAAATTTCAACACACATTTTCTTAGAGAAAATCAGATTTCAGAAGATAAACAACTTTATTGTTGATATACAACTTTATTGTTGATAGGGTAAAAAAGTAAAAAAAAAATAATTTCAAATTCTTTTTTAATGTTAAGATGTTTTGATTTGTTATAAATGTCTGAAGAGAGTAAAAGTTATCTAATAGAGCAACTTCTAATAAGAATTACGTGAAATAATTTCTGAATTCATTTAAAAGAATTATAGACACAATTGAGGGAGAATGACAACAATCATCAAAATGTCCACAACAAAAAATATTTGTTGGGTCTAACAGAAAGAAATTAAAAAGGAATGAAAACTGTTCAAAAATCTTTATGCCAAGGGTGAAGTAAGAAAGAGAAACAAACTAGTTTCAACAAGTAAGGTTTTTTTATTTACTTGTATCCAGAGAGTGGTATTATTACTTCTATGTAGAGAAATGTATAAAGAAGCAAAACATGTTTCTGTTGTGCCAAACCAAAAAAACATTACAATTATTTTTTCTTTCCAAAAAATAGTTCAAACAAATTCTTTTGTCATGCACACACACACACACACAATTGAATATCAGGGATATTTGTTTTTAAGAATCAAAAATATTTTTGTAAATATGTAAAAAGTTATATCTCTTAATCAAATAGAAAACCCCACTGCCAAATGCACACACACAAAATATTTTAAAATTTCAAAAAATAAAACTTGAAGAGTTTAATTCAGGTTGTCCGATTTTCTCTTTTAATAATTTACATTAATATCTTGTTATGGGCACCAATTCTATCAAGAAGATTATAATTATAGCCTCCTAGACTTATCTGTGACTTAAGTTCAAAGCTGTCTGCATCCATTTACCCATAGTTTTTTCATTTACCAACCAATATTATCAAAACTTTTAGCACTTAACCAGTAGGGAATTTCTTTAAGTAATATCAACTTAACAGCTGCCATATAGGATGTTTATAGTTATAGGGGTTGTTAAAAGGCTGTCTTATCCACATAGAAATGTAAAAATACCATAATAAGGTTTACATGGTACAGAAATGGATGCACAATATTTTCCAGCACCTATTTTCTAAATTTATGCAGGCATTTAATTTTTTAATAAAAGTTTTCTTCAGCATTTTAGAATCTTTCATCTTTCTTAAACAAATGCACCAGTTTTGCCTATAATATAAAATTCATATGAAAAAACTAAAATCTAAATGCAACAAGTCGTACTAAAAAGTGCTTAGATTAAAATGACAAAAGAGTCAATAGAATCAATACAGACTGCTGAACTAAAGATTAAGAAGATAAGTCTGTGGAGTTTTAAAAAGTTTTCAAAGACAGGGTGCTAATTATACTGTTAAAATCAACAAGAAATACTACCAACAATATTATAAAATTATAGAGATCAATCAAGGTTTTATATTTGAAAAAGAGATTCTTCCACAATGTAGTTATTTCAGTACCGTAAAAACCGTAATGTTTAGTTCAGATTGTAATCAAATTGTATCAGACGCTATAAAGAATTGTCAAGGATTTCTGTAAATCAAAGAAAATTTATGTTTTACACAGAATAAAATGAAACCAGAATTTAAAATTGTGATCCACAAGGCAATCACATTTTTTGCAAGTTACAACAGAGAAAAAAAAATGTCTACAATATTAAACAAATATATTATCAAATTACAATAATAGTGAGCACAGAAAAAAAAGTATTATTTCTAGAACCTACTACAGGATTAAACATTGGCTGTCCACCAATCACTGTTTAGCTTAACACGTTAATAAGCTCCTTCAACTGACCATTAGCAACAGTCTAGATGTACAGGTAAACGTTTAAAATTTAGATGTACCGGGTAATGCGGGAAGAATGTACCGGGTAATGTAATGTCTTCCCGCATTTTTCTGTAAACAACACAACTTCCAACAATGGGTGACAAAATATTTTACTTGCACATCAGCTTTATAGAGCAATTTCCAATGAATTTTATTGACATTCTATTTTTAAATGTGTTAGTAGGCAAACAGTAAAGTACCATAGTGGGTTAGAATCTCTGAAAGCAAGGCATCTTCCCAATACAATAGAAAGTAATGACAAAGGATTTAAAAATCATTTTTTATTGACACTTTGACCCTACGAATGCTGAGATATTCAGTAATCAATTTTCATATATGAGATCAAGCAAGGGGCACCTAAATGAACTTACAAGTTATAATAAACTTAAATTTTTTAAACACAAAAAAACTTGAGAGGCCAAATTTTTTCAACCCAATCCCCTAAAAACTTTTTATTAAACAAAAAAGTTGATTTGAAAGAAGACATTTAATTCTATTTCAGTTCAGTAGGACTTGAAAGGTTTCTTTTATTGAATGATAGAAAAAAAATATTTAATTTTTCCAAGCCACAAACAAAAAGCACTTGTAATTTTATTAACATTCAGTTTTAAAGTGGTTTTAAGAAATCACATCAAGGTTTGAATAATGATGTAAATTACAGAAATTATATTGCCAATTTTATATACAATATACAAGTAAACTATTAGTGTGTCAACTTCAATTAAATTGTTTCAAACCAAAAGAGAATTACTTTTTATATATAAAACTTTTAAAAAAAAAGTGTAATAATAAAATAAAATGGGAAATATATATGGTGTTAATAAAGGAGATTTACCAGAGCTGTCAATTTGTTTTCTTCACATAAAATTCCTTTTACACACAGACTTTCTATTTAAAAAATGAAATATTGATTTCCATTGGTACATAGGTTTGTTTTTCCAAAAGCCTGACACAAATTGATATGTATAAAGAGAGAGAGAGAGTATAATACTTTTGAAATCACAGTTGACATAAACAAATACACTGTACGTGTCATCTCTTTTCAATTTTTTAAAAAACTAACTGGGTGCATCTGACATATATACAGAAATAAAATTATATACAGCGTCAGTCAACCCTTACACACTTATGAATTATATATTTTAATGGTCAGATTGGATATATCTTTTTTAGAATCTGATTGCCTTTTTAAAATACACAAGTATAACTAAAAAATGTGTGTACACAAATGAATCTTACACTGTACAGTAGCAATCTTAGTTTCAACAAAACCTCAGAAATATTTAAACGCACACATTTTTTTAGACAGAAAAAAACAAATACGAGTATTTTTGTATAACTTAAAATTTAAAAACTAAAGCCTGTAAGAGGATTTAAATGTATACAAGAAAATCATTTGTTCAATTCAGATTTGACACATTTTTTAAATCACTCAAGTGGGTCTCAACATTTTTACTAAAACTAAGTGTCAGGAATGACTAAATACTCCTACATTTCTCTTGTAATACAATCTCCAAGGGTCAACCGATAGTTAGCTATCTCTGAGATGCCGTGGTAATGAACAAATGCAGCAGCCAAGACAAACACATGGAAAATCTGATGGCTTTGAAACTGAGGAAAGACAATTATTTACTTTATTCCAATATAATATGTAAACATAAATGAGTAATAGTAAGACAATTATCTGTCCCTGACTCCAATATAAGTAAGTAAAAATTCTACTAAGACAAGTCAAACCACACTATAACTTTATAAGCATAAGTAAACTTGCTTTTAAAACACAGTATTTGTGCAAGTCGAATAACATTTTTGAGAGAGAAGGACAATATAAATTACAGTCCTGTCACTTCATATCACCGACTGCTAGACAGGGCCTGCCTAAAGACTCATCTGATTATACCAGACAAGTGAAACTCAGTTGGCTCATACCGGCCAAAGTTTAAATATACACTGTAGCAAATGTTGATAGGACAAAATCAGACAAAATGATAAATGTCACAAACTGACATAGCCCAGACTTTACTCTTGACTTATCCAGGAGTCCTAGCTTATTTCATGGTTGTCATTATAACACAAACTTTGAGATATACACATATATACAGTAGGCTACTTTATTTACTGAAATAACTTCCATTTATGCATGAATTGTCTTGCAAGAAATGATTATAAAATCATGCAATCAATGAAGTATATGTATATTTTTGAACTGCCAGAAAACTAAAAGAGCCCTAATACATTTAATACATGATCTTTTCTCCATGTTTTAAGAAACAAATTTGTTCGTTTATGCCCAAATAAAATATAGACAATACATTTCCTTCCATTAATTTTTAGGCTATGATAACGAGACACTTACCCATATATCAAACTTGCCAGGAAAGATTCTTTCTGGAATACGAGCTGCATAAATGACAGCTCCAACAATATAAAGCAGAGCCATCAAGACCAACCAGCCCAATGCTGCATAGTTGATAGCATGCCAGAAGCCATCAGTTATCACATAATGCATGGCAGGGATCACACCACTCAGTCCAAGGGCAACAAACACTCCTGTAATAAAACAACATGCTTAATGTTAAAATATAGATCAATGTACAGCATGATGTAGGCCTAATACAAGATTGTATATATTCTAACCCACAGTGCACATCATGATGTAGGCCTAATACTAGATTGTATATATTCTAACCCACAGTGCACATCATGATGTAAATACAAGATTGTATTTATTCTAACCCACATGCACATCATGATGTAGGCCTAATACAAGATACAAGATTGTATTTATTCTAACCCACATGCACATCATGACGTAGGCATAATACAAGATTGTATTTATTCTAACCCACATGCACATCATGATGTAGGCCTAATACAAGATTGTATTTATTCTAACCCACATGCACATCATGATGTAGGCCTAATACAAGATTGTATTTATTCTAACCCACATGCACATCATGATGTAGGCCTAATACAAGATTGTATTTATTCTAACCCACAGTGTACCTCATGATGTAGGCCTAATACAAGAATGTATTTATTCTAACCCACATGCACATCATGATGTAGGCCTAATACAAGATTGTATTTATTCTAACCCACAGTGCACATCATGATGTAGGCCTAATACACGATTGTATTTATTCTACCCACAGTGCACATCATGATGTAGGCCTAATACAAGATTGTATTTTTTCTAACCCACAGTGCAGATCATGATGTAGGCCTAATACAAGATTGCATTTATTCTAACCCACAGTGCAGATCATGATGTAGGCCTAATACAAGATTGTATTTATTCTAACCCACAGTGCACATCATGATGTAGGCCTAATACAAGATTGTATATATTCTAGCCCACAGTGCACATCATGATGTAGGCCTAATACAAGATTGTATTTATTCTACCCACAGTGCACATCATGATGTAGGCCTAATACAAGATTGCATTTATTCTAACCCACAGTGCAGATCATGATGTAGGCCTAATACAAGATTGTATATATTCTAACCCACAGTGCACATCATGATGTAGGCCTAATACAAGATTGTATTTATTCTAACCCACAGTGCACATCATGATGTAGGCCTAATACAAGATACAAGATTGTATTTATTCTAACCCACAGTGTACATCATGATGTAGGCCTAATACAAGATTGTATTTATTCTAACCCACATGCACATCATGATGTAGGCCTAATACAAGATATAAGATTGTATTTATTCTAACCCACATGCATATCATGATGTAGGCATAATACAAGATTGTATTTATTCTAACCCACATGCACATCATGATGTAGGCCTAATACAAGATTGTATTTATTCTAACCCACATGCACATCATGATGTAGGCCTAATACAAGATTGTATTTATTCTAACCCATAGTGCACATCATGATGTAGGCCTAGTACACGATTGTATTTATTCTACCCACAGTGCACATCATGATGTAGGCCTAATACAAGATTGTATTTATTCTAACCCACAGTGCACATCATGATGTAGGCCTAATACAAGATTGTATTTATTCTAGCCCAAAGTGCACATCATGATGTAGGCCTAATACAAGATTGTATTTATTCTAGCCCAAAGTGCACATCATGATGTAGGCCTAATACAAGATTGTATTTATTCTAACCCACAGTGCACATCATGATGTAGGCCTAATACAAGATTGTATTTATTCTACCCACAGTGCACATCATGATGTAGGCCTAATACAAGATTGTATTTATTCTAACCCACAGTGCACATCATGATGTAGGCCTAATACAAGATTGTATTTATTCTACCCACAGCGCACATCATGATGTAGGCCTAATACAAGATTGTATTTATTCTAACCCACAGTGCACATCATGATGTAGGCCTAATACAAGATTGTATTTATTCTACCCACAGTGCACATCATGATGTAGGCCTAATACAAGATTGTATTTATTCTAACCCACAGTGCACATCATGATGTAGGCCTAATACAAGATACAAGATTGTATTTATTCTACCCACAGTGCACATCATGATGTAGGCCTAATACAAGATTGTATTTATTCTAACCCACAGTGCACATCATGATGTAGGCCTAATACAAGATTGTATTTATTCTAACCCACAGTGCACATCATGATGTAGGCCTAATACAAGATACAAGATTGTATCTGCTTCAGGGCTAGCCAAATAGTGTTCACTAGTTTCAATAACCACATACTGCTTCAGGGCTAGCCAAATAGTGTTCACTAGTTTCAATAACCACATACTGCCTCAGGCTAGCCAAATAGTGTTCACTAGTTTCAATAACCACATACTGCTTCAGGTCTAGCCAAATAGTGTTCACTAGTTTCAATAACCACATACTGCTTCAGGGCTAGCCAAATAGTGTTCACTACTTTCAATAACCACATACTGCTTCAGGTCTAGCCAAATAGTGTTCACTAGTTTCAATAACCACATACTGCTTCAGGTCTAGCCAAATAGTGTTCACTAGTTTCAATAACCACATACTGCTTCAGGGGACTAGCCAAATAGTGTTCACTAGTTTCAATAACCACATACTGCTTCAGGGCTAGCCAAATAGTGTTCACTAGTTTCAATAACCACATACTGCTTCAGGGCTAGCCAAATAGTGTTCACTAGTTTCAATAACCACATACTGCTTCAGGGCTAGCCAAATAGTGTTCACTAGTTTCAATAACCACATACTGCTTTAGGGCTAGCCAAATAGTGTTCACTAGTTTCAATAACCACAGCATACAAGGGGTGTGAGTGGCCAGAACAATGCATAGCTACCTCTTCTGATTTCTGGCACCTTTTATTAACCCAACCACCTAATCTCTTTAATTTAATAATTTTGGCACACACCTTTGAAACAATGTAAAATAATAGACAGATACAACACAACTTTGAAACAATGTAAAATAATAGACAGATACAACACAACTTTGAAACAATGTAAAATAATAGACAGATACAACACACATTTGAAACAATGTAAAATAATGGACAGATATAACACACCTTTGAAACAATGTAAAATAATAGACAGATATAACACACCTTTGAAACAATGTAAAATAATAGACAGATACAACACACCTTTGAAACAATGTAAAATAATAGACAGATACAACACACCTTTGAAACAATGTAAAATAATAGACAGATACAACACACCTTTGAAACAATGTAAAACAATAGACAGATACAACACACATTTGAAACATTGTAAAATAATAGACAGATAAAAACACACCATTGAAACAATGTAAAATAATAGACAGATATAACACACCTTTGAAACAATGTAAAATAATAGACAGATACAACACACCTTTGAAACAATGTAAAATAATAGACAGATACAACACACCTTTGAAACAATGTAAAATAATAGACAGATACAACACACCTTTGAAACAATGTAAAACAATAGACAGATACAACACACATTTGAAACAATGTAAAATAATGGACAGATATAACACACCTTTGAAACAATGTAAAATAATAGACAGATATAACACACCTTTGAAACAATGTAAAATAATAGACAGATACAACACACCTTTGAAACAATGTAAAATAATAGACAGATACAACACACCTTTGAAACAATGTAAAACAATAGACAGATACAACACACCATTGAAACAATGTAAAATAATAGACAGATACAACACACCATTGAAACAATGTAAAATAATAGACAGATACAACACACCATTGTAACATTGTAAAATAATAGACAGATAAAAACACACCATTGAAACAATGTAAAATAATAGACAGATACAACACACCATTGAAACAATGTAAAATAATAGACAGATACAACACACCATTGAAACAATGTAAAATAATAGACAGATACAACACACCTTTGAAACAATGTAAAATAATAGACAGATACAATCAAAGTTCATAAGATTATCTGTTTAGGAAAGGTTTATGTCATTGCCAATTTGCTAGACTATCTGGCCACTTTAGAGATACACATTTTTCAATTGTTTCTTTCTAGGGCTATTTCACTTATTTCTTTGGCCACACTAAACAAGTAGATTATGTGGCCAATAATCTAGTGCTCTTCAAATCAACCTCAGGTGTAAAGTATTTACTTCTTACATTGCCCTACCCATACCGTAAAGTATTTACATTGAGTCAGTGGATACCCGGTAAATTATTTTTTAGAATCTCAATGTTTCTGTTCAGGTAATGTTGCTTAATTTGTCTATTATAAGTGAATATTACCTGCTCGCAATGGCCTGTACTGAGGATGAGCAAATTTGTCCCACATTGAGACAACAATACATATTGTTCCCAAAAAGAAAATAAGTGCTAGGTAAGTTATCTTGGGTTCTAGGCGACAGTAAAAGCTGTAGTAGAGCCATGGGACGAAGGATCCAATGGTTAACAGTGCTATACCACAGTAGTCTAATCTGAAAATAATGAAAATATAATACTGTCTCATTTCATTTTCTATTTATATACTTATTCATACAGATTTGGATAACTTTTAATATAGATAAACAGCAAGACCTAAATTCACTTTGATAGTACTACAATGCGTAATCTAGAGTTGAAAACCTTTACTATTAAAATTTGTATCTTAGATTTTACAAAAGTCTTCTATAGCGAATGCAAACAATTTTTCAGCCTTAAAGTAAGTTACAGGTGCATTTCTTTTTCAAATGTGATTATACATTTACATTTAAAAAAAAAACAACAAACTAAAATGTGTTCATGGGAATTAACTCACTTGTTAAAGAATCTTCCAACACGTTCACTGTGGCAATAAACAGTGTGAAACACCCAAGAAAACCCCAGACACAGTATAGCCCCCATAAAAAATGCTGAGAACACTGCCTTCTCCTGCCACTGGATTTCAATAGAGGGCCTGGTCAGGAAGTAAGCAGCAATGCCCAGGAAGGCTATCATGCCTAGTGATGTGGAACAACAACATGATTAGAAATACATCACACAGACCACTACATATTCTACACTACATCAATACATCAACAACAACATGATTAGAAATACATCACACAGACCACTACATATTCTACACTACATCAATACATCAACAACAACATGATTAGAAATACATCACACAGACCACTACATATTCTACACTACATCAATACATCAACAACAACATGATTAGAAATACATCACACAGACCACTACATATTCTACACTACATCAATACATCAACAACAACATGATTAGAAATACATCACACAGACCACTACATATTCTACACTACATCAATACATCAACAACAACATGATTAGAAATACGTCACACAGACCACTACATATTCTACACTACATCAATACATCAACAAAAACATGATTAGAAATACATCACACAGACCACTACATATTCTACACTACATCAATACATCAACAACAACATGATTAGAAATACATCACACAGACCACTACATATTCTACACTACATCAATACATCAACAACAACATGATTAGAAATACATCACACAGACCACTACATATTCTACACTACATCAATACATCAACAACAACATGATTAGAAATACATCACACAGACCACTACATATTCTACACTACATCAATACATCAACAACAACATGATTAGAAATACATCACACAGACCACTACATATTCTACACTACATCAATACATCAACAACAACATGATTAGAAATACATCACACAGACCACTACATATTCTACACTACATCAATACATCAACAACAACATGATTAGAAATACGTCACACAGACCACTACATATTCTACACTACATCAATACATCAACAACAACATGATTAGAAATACATCACACAGACCACTACATATTCTACACTACATCAATACATCAACAACAACATGATTAGAAATACATCACGCAGACCACTACATATTCTACACTACATCAATACATCAACAACAACATGATTATAAATACATCACACAGACCACTACATATTCTACAGTTCATCAATACATCAACAACAACATGATTAGAGATACATCACACAGACCACTACATATTCTACACTACATCAATACATCAACAACAACATGATTAGAAATACATCACACAGACCACTACATATTCTACACTACATCAATACCCACAAAATTAACAACAGTGGCTAAGAAAGAAAATGATCATACTTAATTAAAATATGATCTCATAAGTTGATTACATTTCTTCTAGAGACAAAAAGATTTGTTTTTTTGTCTTGTGAATATTCACAACTTAAAGTTTACTCCTGAAGTGTTAATATAAGCTTTAAGTTGGTTTTCCTGGCAAATTCAGACGACCAACCCAATCCCCGAAAGCTAGCGGTACTTAAGAATAAGGTTATGCTACGCAGGGTCCTTACTCTAAAATCATTTGAAAATGCTCCAAATCTTATCCATTGATGAAAAATTCACAAACATTACTCAAACTTGGTAAGTTTTCCCAAACTTTTGCAGACTGTATAAGCACTGTTGTGCGTATTTTAACTTAAAAATGAAATAAAAATATGAATAGTGTTTTGTAACTGTGCCTTTCCAAATATTTAAGTCCATCACTGAGTTGTCACCCATTACTGGGCTTAAGGCATTATAGAGTGTTTCTATTTGCTTTTTAATCTTCTCATATGAAAAGTTGACAAATGAAGTGATTTTAACTTTTGTACACTTATTTTCTTGTGAAGATTTACCTTCAATAAATTCAATTTAATAGCTCTTTTATGAATGTATTTGTTGTTTTAAAAAAACATGTTTTTTTTTCTCAATATTTGGTCAGAGAGAAAAAGTTATTCTAGTGATGGACTAACTATAGCAGTCTAAAGGACTAACTATAGCAGTCTAACAGTAACATGTGTTTATTTTTGTAACATTTGTACACATTTCTAGGTTTTATTTAATTTACTGATTTTTTCAACAAAATGTTAATTTCATGAAAATTTCTTATTTATAATTATAATAATAACGCTTTTTAACATTTTAAGTTGTAATTAAAGATTTTCAATGAATAAGCAGCTGGCATTTATTTATCCTATTTCTTAGATACAGAAAATATTGCCAGGTCACAAATGTCAATGAAAAAAAATCTTCACAAAAATAAAAAATGTGTGAATTTAAAACTAAAAACTCAGGCCATTTATTAGAAGCATCAAAACTAGATCAATTAAAAACTAAATTAAAAAAAAGTAAGCACCAAAAAAACAACAACTGAAAACTGATAATTAACTCTTAGACTAGAAACAATATAATTTGAATGAAGGTATGGAACAGTCAAACAGGATAAAGACTTACCCAATAGATGGGTCCATATATTTCCTGTTTCAGTGTGAATTCTAAAAATAGATTTGAAGCAGGCCATAAAGGAATTCGTTGGCACACGATGACCTCTGAGCAAAAAATCATTGTCTTTCAGCCAGTCTGGTAAGGTGTGGTGATGAGCAACATTCCATCCAGCAGCCCAAACCTTCATAGAGAAATAAACAAATCAAACTGAACTAGTGCATATATGAAGAAATAGCTGGCCTCTACAAAACACACATGCTAACTAAAACTCACTCTGTATTTGTATATATTATATATACGATCAATCTCATTGTAATCTGGGGTCAAATTAATAATAGTCTATTCCAATAGTTTTTTAATAAGAATATTATTTACTAATTATCATAGAAATATATTATAGTAATTGACCTCAATCAAAAGCATGGCATAGACAGGTAGCACTTTTAATCAAACAAATTTGAATAAATTAGGCTTGTGACCTATCCATCAAAACAGTTGGAAAAAATTGGAAAAAAAAAGAGCAATATATTCTGTCATGAAGATGCAGCAATCACAGTATCTGTCATGAAGATGCAGCAATCACAGTATCTGTCATGAAGATGCAGCAATCACAGTATCTGTCATGAAGATGCAGCAATCACAGTATCTGTCATGAAGATGCAGCAATCACAGTATCTGTCATGAAGATGCAGCAATCACAGTATCTGTCATGAAGATGCAGCAATCACAGTATCTGTCATGAAGATGCAGCAATCACAGTATCTGTCATGAAGATGCAGCAATCACATTATCTGTCATGAAGATGCAGCAATCACAGTATCTGTCATGAAGATGCAGCAATCACAGTATCTGTCATGAAGATGCAGCAATCACAGTATCTGTCATGAAGATGCAGCAATCACAGTATCTGTCATGAAGATGCAGCAATCACAGTATCTGTCATGAAGATGCAGCAATCACAGTATCTGTCATGAAGATGCAGCAATCACAGTATCTGTCATGAAGATGCAGCAATCACAGTATCTGTCATGAAGATGCAGCAATCACAGTATCTGTCATGAAGATGCAGCAATCACAGTATCTGTCATGAAGATGCAGCAATCACAGTATCTGTCATGAAGATGCAGCAATCACAGTATCTGTCATGAAGATGCAGCAATCACAGTATCTGTCATGAAGATGCAGCAATCACAGTATCTGTCATGAAGATGCAGCAATCACAGTATCTGTCATGAAGATGCAGCAATCACAGTATCTGTCATGAAGATGCAGCAATCACAGTATCTGTCATGAAGATGCAGCAATCACAGTATCTGTCATGAAGATGCAGCAATCACAGTATCTGTCATGAAGATGCAGCAATCACAGTATCTGTCATGAAGATGCAGCAATCACAGTATCTGTCATGAAGATGCAGCAATCACAGTATCTGTCATGAAGATGCAGCAATCACAGTATCTGTCATGAAGATGCAGCAATCACAGTATCTGTCATGAAGATGCAGCAATCACAGTATCTGTCATGAAGATGCAGCAATCACAGTATCTGTCATGAAGATGCAGCAATCACAGGTATCTGTCATGAAGATGCAGCAATCACAGTATCTGTCATGAAGATGCAGCAATCACAGTATCTGTCATGAAGATGCAGCAATCACAGTATCTGTCATGAAGATGCAGCAATCACAGTATCTGTCATGAAGATGCAGCAATCACAGTATCTGTCATGAAGATGCAGCAATCACAGTATCTGTCATGAAGATGCAGCAATCACAGTATCTGTCATGAAGATGCAGCAATCACAGTATCTGTGATTGTATGGAAGCACAACTATTAGCATCTGTGTTGGCCTACACAGCCCTACACTTTACTAGAAAAAAACCTGTAGGTCCACTGACCTATTTTCCAATTACCAGGCAGCGAGAATCTAAAAAAAATTGTTATTTTCAATATGTAAATATAATTCCAACTTATACAAGTTATTTGGAAAAAAAATAGTTTGACAGGTCCATTTAGTGTTTGCTTTGTGAGTTTGGATGTAAGAGATATTAGAATTTGCTGGTAAAAAGCATAGGGCAAGAGTAGAATGCAATGACCTTCTGCATAGAAGGAGTATATGTAAGATAGGATAAAGTCTGCAATTGCCACTGTCACTGTACGAGCAGTCACGTTTGGAATCATTAAAAACAAACACATCGCAAAAGATTGCTTGGACATTTTCAGCATGACAATATAATTTCAACATAATTGAATTTTTTTTTAAATAAGTTTAACATGTTGGTTTTGTTAGTTTGTATGTAAGAGTTAAAGATATTGCAGGCCACTATCTACTAGTCATAAAGAGATTAGACAAAGGAAAGAAGAGCCCATGTATGCCAACATTGTGCTTGGAATCATTAAAAATACCAACCTACACTGGCTTTGATAATTGCTTGATAAAGTAAATAAAAACTCAACCTTTATTTGTTTGTTTGCATTACCGGTATACATGATTACAAACTATTTGTAAGGAAAATATCCAAATTAAGATTAATATTTGTAACTTTAAAGTGTAAAAAAAAAAATATTTTAAAAAAGCTTCCCAGATTGTAGTGCCAACTGTCTACGAGTCAACAACAAAATAATACTTAAATAACTGTAAAGTAAGGGTGTGATACAAATATATTTGACGCAACCCCACAAACCGGTACGGAAGTCGGTAAAACTGATTTTTCAATAAATGCAAAAAATATGAAGAAAAGGGTCCTAGGTCGTTTTTTAGATTATTATTGATTGCTATTATTGATTATGTTAAATGCCTTAACTTATAGCTGTAAAATTTTCAAGCTAAAATGATTTTTAGAAATTACTCAAAAATGTGTTTTTATGCAGCCTTTGTATAAAATCACGCAAAATGTCCTCTAAACATTAAATTGTTAAAAAATATAATAAATATTACTTAAAACATTTAAAACTTTAAAAGCTTGTGTATTAATTCATTATCATTATGTTTGTTAGATTACATGATGATTGGTCAATATTTGTATGTCCTGGAAATAATTAATTATCTGTTGCAATGCTAAATTTTAAAAATCGGTACTGTTTTCTTTTTCATTTTTCTCCAAAAGGATTTCCCTTACCTTTGCTTATGTAATTTTGAATTACTTTTGAACTAATTAATAGATTTTAAAGATTTTTTCACCAATATGTAGATAAATGATATAGCTTTAATTCAATACCTAAAACTAAATATCCTATTTTGTCGACTTCAGTAACATTCCGTGGGTTTGCATCACATATATGAAACATTGTTTTTCTACTTACAATTTAAGAAGCATAATGCAGAAAATAAATTTACTGTATTTAAGTTATGACATTTTTCAAGAAACTAATATTTACTCAGTAAAGAATTTCTCTATTTGAAACAAACTCTATATAAACTTATATTTACTCAGTAAAGAATTTCTCTATTTGAAACAAACTCTATTTAAACTTATATTTACTCAGTAAAGAATTTCTCTATTTGAAACAAACTCTATTTAAACTTATATTTACTCAGTAAAGAATTTCTCTACTTAAAACAAACTCTATTTAAACTTATATTTACTCAGTAAAGAATTTCTCTATTTGAAACAAACTCTATTTAAACTTATATTTACTCAGTAAAGAATTTCTCTACTTGAAACAAACTCTATTTAAACTTATATTTACTCAGTAAAGAATTTCTCTACTTGAAACAAACTTTATTTAAACTTATATTTACTCAGTAAAGAATTTCTCTACTTGAAACAAACTATATTTAAACTTATATTTACTCAGTAAAGAATTTCTCTACTTGAAACAAACTTTATTTAAATTTAAAAAAAAACAACAGAAAACTAAACAAATTTTCTTTTAAAATGTCTTCCTAAACATAACATAAAAAACAATCCACCTGATAAATAGAAATTGTAAATGTAAATCATATACAAAGTAATTTGGTTTTGTAAGTATACCTTTCTAGCTGTCGTCTTGTCAATGTATTACAGTAGATGAAGTTATAGAGGAGTATTTACAATTATAAAATAGTGTTACAAAATTGGTGGACTAAGGTTTTACATTTTCTTTTCAAGCTATTGTAGTATTTGTTTAATGGTACCAATAAAAGGTTAAAAAAAAATAATCAAATGATATATTGCTAAATTCATGACAAACCTTTTTAACAAACTCTTCTGCTTGTTGAGCACATTTACTTGGCACATTTAACAGTGAAGTATCAACTCCATCAAGATCTTCATCCAGATCTGTGGGTAATCTGTCATCCTGAGAATTAAAACAGAGAGCACAATTAGAATTGAGTTAGCTATAGGGCTAACAAATAGAGGTCCACAGCAGCCCCATTATATATATGCTCCAAGATTCCATTAAGGACCTTTTTATTAAGCTATAAGAGTTTAGGAAGGAAATACACAAAACAGTTCCAGAAGCAGGACCAGCTTATGGCTGACCTATTGTGACTGTTTAGAGTTTACATAGTCAATCATAACTGGTCAGATAACAATACAGCAAAATGACATCACATGAATATGAGAAATACCACCTTGTTAATAATCTAAGGGGTTTCTGATAGGTTTGGACTTTGAGAGAATACCTACTGCTTCCTAACATGCAACTTGCACTTATCTATTGTATTTTTTTAACTCAAAGATCAGTGACGTTACCTCAAATTTTGCTACCATAGACTAGACTGGTTAAAAGGGGAGGTGGACTGATGGCAAATCAGCAAGAGGCTTAGGAGACAAATTAGAATTATGACAAAGACCAAGAGACTCAGCAATCTATACAGAAAGCTGGTTTAGGAAACAAATATCATAAAATCTTGACTATAGGCAATTTTTTTTTCTCCAGAAAGAAATGCAGCTTAAACATGTGTAAATAAAAAAAGTTATTTTATCCTAGGTTCAAATATCAACTGAAATGACAATGTGGGATACCGTAAGCAACATCACCGAGTAAACTAGACTTTTAAATAAAAAAAATATATCTTGAAATGTATTTTGAAGTTGCAATAATAATAAACCTATTTTATTCAATGATTTATTTCACTTAGAATTAAATTGCACAAAATATCTGTTATTTTATACAATTTATATCAACGTTTCCCATACGTTTGTTTTTCCTGACCCTATTCTTTATTTACCTGCTTCAACTTTCGGTATAGACCATAAAAGGTTTTGCTTTTCAAAAGAGTTCCAAACACGTAATGTGCCATTATTATTCAAATTAATATTTGGTTCAATGCAAACGTTTTTACACACAAATGAAAATTATATCTGTAAATGAATTCCATGCGTCAGTAGTACAGCGCAGCTGATAAACTAGAGGTTGCAGAAGTTAAACTTAGTGTTTATATTGTCATGTGTATTGTATTTCCAAGAATTGGAACACGCAATGTTTATTCTTCTTCCCCCCTCTTTTTCTCACTACACACGCTTTTGTGGGCGGGGCTCAGGCTTTCCGATTGCCTGACGTTTAGTACGAAGACAAAAGATTCTAGATAATGTTGGGATTCTGGGTTGATCTCAAATTCTCAGAGTGTCTGGGAACGACTCATTATTTAATTGGGAAGTTCCTATCATTTTTGTTATGAGTTTTGTAATGATACCATGATTTTCACTCCTACTGGTAATGGGTCTGTCCCTTGCACCACTCGGATAGTATTTAATGATTTGTTTGTCTGGAAGACAGAGAGTTTCTAGATCTGTTCCTTTGGAGGACGCTTGTGTTTGCACTATTTTATTCTCTAACTGTACATAATTCAATATTGTATATATTGAACATATCACCTGAATTAAACTATCACCAACATTTACACTGAAGCTTCCTCGTCAAGTTACTATTCTATTGTGTTGTCTACAATACTATAAGATTTATCTACTACTCTAATGTCAAGGAAAGGAACTGTTAGAACACAAATACTGAGTTTGTGCCCAGGACTATAAGAAGAGTTCGTGTAATACTGAAACATAAATCATAATAACTAAAGTCTCCCCTAGGACTAACGAGAATTATCAGCAAGATCTACACAGCTCTGGCCACAAGGGGATTGTGGATGTAACAAAAGTATTGTCTAACAAGCTAAATTGCCAGGTGTTGCAAATAGAACATAGGCCTGTAAATGCTAAAGATAACAAATTTATAAAATACAATGAAGAGAAAGCCACAAATCTATTCATTAAATAAAAAAGAAAAAGACTAAAAGGAAAGTAATTTAAAATAAATATTGTAATCGGATAAAAAAAAAGGCAAGTCTTTTTATTTTAAAAAAATCTAAATTGCCCGGTGTTGCTTGTAGATTTACAAACTATATTAATTGAACTAAAAAAAAGGTCTAGACTAACTGGAGAATCGAACCCGGGTCGCCCGCATGGCAGTCCCATACGTTATCCACTTAGCTAGCAAAGACACATGTTCGAAGTTAAAATCACAAAAGTATAATATGAGACAATTTATATATGGTCACGTGTCATTAAACTAACTTATATGATTGGTTGAACACACACACACCGTCTACTTTATATATTTAGATATATGCAAAGACCATTCATATTACATTGGCTAATACACTACAATTAAAAAAATATATATATTGATACAGAAATTATACAGGTAAACCAAATAGATTTTGGGTGCAGCTTTTATACACATGAACTTGAATTTTACTTGCTTTTTGCCTTCCGAAGTATACCTGCGGCTTATACACAGGTGCGACTTATAATCAAGATTTTCGGTTATATTTGTTGTGGTTTGTTATTGGAACTGTTGGACAAACATAAGCCACCAACAACACCCACCTCTTCTCTCTAACATTTGAACCATTGTAACAAGGTTGACTGATAATTAAAAATGTATTTGCATTCAGTTTAATCCGACATGACTAAGTCATTAAAGGGATTCATTATGCAGCTACAGGTAAGCAGTAAAACCAAACAACTGACCTCTGATGTAAGTAAAGATCCAAGTTCCCCATGCTTGAAACTCAGATTTGCCTTGGCTATTCTCCGATTCCTTTCTTCTGGCAAATCCTCAGACAACTGGTAAGAGCTTAAGCTTTCTGTTGTTTCAAAATTATCATTTAGACAGGCTGAGTTCTGACTGAAGTCATCAGTGATTGCATCGTTATACACTACACCATGTGCACCAAAGGTGCCAGCTGGATAACCAGATGACATTTTGGGCAATGGTATTGTCAGTTATTCTAACTCCCTCACTGGACGAAATCTGTGCACTGAACAATGAGTATTGAGTGGGTGAGATGACAAACAAATATTGTTGGGGTAAGAAAGGAAAAGAAATATTTACCCTGAAAGAGAAATTTGTAAAAAAAATAAAAACAAACCTAATCAAATAATAATAATTCTATTTGTATGTTGCTGTCAACAAACTCAGACCACATTTAATATTGAGCAACAAACAACCAAGAAAAATGAACCAATTTTACCAATATAAATAGTTATCAATGGAGAATGGTAGCCGAGAGGCAGCAAATTTGACTGGCGATCTGAAGGCCCTGAGTTCGAATCCTGGTGTAGGCTAGGATTTTTTCGCAGGACTTGAGGGAGTCCCTGAGTCTACCCAGCTCTGATGGGTACCTTACCTGGCGGCTGGACATTGTGCTGGCCACACATCCCCTAGTATGCCGTGGCCACAGAAACTGGTAAACACTGCTTCAACAGCCATATATGATCAGTTTGGTTCGAAGGGTAATTTACTTTACTTAAATTTAAATAGTTATCAACACTCATTTATTTATTATAATACTTTTGAAAATGGTAGGCCTATCTTTTAGTAATTGCATAGTTGTAATAGTAATATATGAATATATGATAATTGACACACATTGTGACACAAACACAATCTGTGCTGTGTTGTAAATAGGATTTTTTAGCTACTTCTACTTCTAGCTAGACTTGAACTGTCTGAGCCATTGAGGCCATTCTAATTATAGCCTACTTTGTAGTTTTATAATATAATAATTTATAATACCTTTACTTTAATAAAGGCAACAATCATATTTTGAAAAAAAAAACTATCCTTACTATTATATTTACTCATATAGTCATATAGGTAGGATAAGGCGTGATAGGCACACATATTTTATTTTGAAGTGATACGTAACACGTTTATTTAATTCAAGCAGTCTGCATATTTCTAAACCTCGAACTGCTTTTTTTGGCTTTGGCTTTAATTTTAAAATAGATTTTGGCCAACTATGTTTGTAACATGACCTACTTCGTATGCAAGTTCACACTGAACCACACTCGTAAACACACAAAAAAACAGCCATAACTAGATATACATTTACTATCGTTTTTTAGTATAAAGTCTTACCAACAATGTTCGTTGAGGTTAGGCTGTTATAAAGCGGTACAGTGATGTCCTTTTGTTTATAATTTATAATATGAACAGTGTGTCAGTTGACATTAGTGAGTGAGGGTGCAATCACAGACCTAGATAATTGTACACATCAACCTAAAGTAACAACTAACTACGTGTGTATTACGTCATCAAAAATTGTGCTCCAACCACATCAACAATCAACAAGTGTGTGGAGAAAAAAAAGTTTAAAAATATAAACCAGTGGTTCTCAATAAGGATTGCTTAGCAGTGCGTTATTAGACTCATTTTTAAACTGATCATAGGGCTGTTGAAGCAGCGTTCACCAGTTTCTTTATTATAATGTTTAAGCAACATATTGAATATGGACGTTTCTTAGGTCATATGCAAATGTATTCATGTGACCTTTTATAAATTGTAGGCGTCATGTTTTATTTCCGGTTGTTGAACCAAAGGAATTTAAGGAAGAAAAGCATTGAAATGGTAGCAGGATTTGGTTGCGTGCCTTTTTGTTCAGCTAGTAAATTAATGTGCAAGTACATTTCACAGATTTCCCAAAGATAAAAACATTATTAAAGAATGGGTCGTTAAAATTCACAGGGATGTAGGATCTAAATTTCAGGTGAGCATTTAGTTTAAATAAAACACGCTGTCACTGTGTCAGAGTCGGATGAAAAAAAAAGTCACTCGTACACTTACTAGCCTACTGACTGTCACTGTGGGTTTCTATTAACAATTAAAGTATTACATTTGTTTAGATCTAGCTCTAATTAAACCTAAAATAACTATAAAAAGAGTAGTCGTATTTCTAGTTAGACCTAATGATAATAATAATAGCAATTTTTATATATAAGATATGCAAGACTAGACTCAGCACGGACGAGCGTAGCGGATGCTTTAACTTTATTCAACATTGCTTTCTTGTTCTAAATAACTGAATAGGCCTTTGCCTTAAGTAATCCTTCTTTTATAATTTTAAGATATACTGATATGGTTCAGTTATAGTATAGGTGTTATAGGCATGGCATATGAGCTTTATACTTTATAATATATATAGGCATAGGCCTAACTTTAATGAATTTTAAAATGTAACAAAATTTATCTAATAGAACCCTTACTAACTATTGATATTGAATGTTTACACAAATGTTTAAATTTAATCAGCTTCTTTTATTTTAATTTGCAGTCATAATCCAAGTCAAGAACTGATGGAGTACAATTCATGCTCAAGAAATTTATAAGTCTGGCAAGCCTTTGCTAGTATGGTGACAGCAAAAGGTAAAGCTCGGCATATAAAATTAAAATTAGCTAGATCTATTATTTATACATTTTGATTATATTATTATATGCATATTACAATTCTAAACCTTATATATATATATATGTTTCACAGTGAATTATACTAAGGCAGTAAATCAGTAAGGCTGCATTTCATGTAGATAGGCCTATTTAAAAAAAAATATATTTATTTAACAACAGACTAATAAGTATGCTTTTATTTTTCAGTGAATATAGAGTAGGCCCTATAGTCCTAAACTGAGCCGTATCAAAGTGCTGCAGTTATCAATAGGTAAACCCAAATAGTATTTGCATAACTTTATTGCTTGGACCGTTGATACAGTTATAATATAATACTATATATAATTAATTTTAATTTAATAAAACCTATATGCTCGGCTACTATAAAAAAAAATTGTGGATATGTTAGTTTGCACATAATATTTATTGTCGTAGTATGATAGTATTTGGATATTAATTATTTGAAATTTAATTTTTGAATGAATTTATGCATGCCGTTGACAGGCTGTTTTTCATATTTATAAATTTAAAGTTGTGTAACTTTTAAATATTTGTATTTGTGGAATCATCCATGGGCATTTCACAGAAGAAAGCAGCAGGCCTAAGTTTTTGTAAATTCTTGAAATACTATTCAAGACTATTGGTGAATTTAAGTGGAATAATTTGAGGCAACACAACAAAAGAACCATTAGATAGCAGCAGCACTGAAAAAAGTATGTCTACTAGTCTACATTCAAAAAAATTTTAATAGAATATTCCTCTGTGGTATCAGTAGCAGCACTACATATTTGTATTATTAATTATTATAATATAAGGTTCATTTTATTAATTGATATATAATACCCGGTATTAACCAACCTGTAGTTTGTAGACTATTTAAAAAGTCAATTTACATATTCAAAAGCACCTTAAAGTTTAAGCTGAAGAAACGGACCAGTTCGGGTACTTTAATACCAGTACTATAGATATAATTATTATAGACTAGACTGTTTGCACAAATGTTATAGTAAAAAAGGATGTTTATTTTGTCATTTGTAAAAATTTGCAGCAAAAATATAAGACAAGAATTGCAGGAAAATGTTGGTGAAAAAGATTATGAGCCTAACGAGCCTTTGCAAAATGTTGACAGCAAAAGGTAAATACCCTAGAGATAATTATGGGGCATGGTAGCCGAGCGGCAGCGCATTCGGCTGGCGAGCTGAAGGTCCTGGGTTCGAATCCTGGTGCAGGCTAGGATTTTTTCCCAGGTCTGGGGGGTGTCCCTGAGTCTACCCAGCTCTGATGGGTACTTGACTTAAGTTGGGGTAAAGT
This sequence comes from Anisus vortex, assembly GCA_949126835.1. NCBI lineage: Eukaryota > Metazoa > Mollusca > Gastropoda > Planorbidae > Anisus > Anisus vortex. Next base: position 29,483,725 of record OX421496.1, on the reverse strand, counting down.
AAGGGCGGCTGTGCATAGTGCTGGCCACACAATCACCTAGTATGCCGTGGCCATAGAAACTGGTGAACGCTGCATGTAAAATTAAGTTATATTTATTTTGTTTATGCCTCACTCATTTCTCGGACCTAAACAGTTGGTAAAAAAATGTGCGGCGTATACTGTACTTGGTTTTTACCCTTGTATATCTGCTAGTATATTATATTTTTTAAAAATAATTTTATAAACAACAGCTCTATGTTTAACACAGCATTATAATTATATATTGACGCTGCATTTTATATTTTTTAAAAATGTATTGAACATCAGTGCCGTATTTTTTTTTCAGTGTAGAAAACAATTGAAGAAGTCTGAAGCTGAGGTAGCTGTTAACAATCAACCAAGTACAACAAAGCTATTGATACAAATATAGCTGCTTTTTTATCTAGTACTAGTATAAATAAATTTTTTTTGTTCTTTTATCTAAGGCCTTGTTTTGTTTTTTTACTTTATAACTATGAAAATATTGTATGTATAAACTAAACTAGGTAATAAACTCTTCAACTTCAAGTAAAATCAAAATGGTATTCTAACAACAAAATAATTGTTAAAGTTAAAAATGTAAAGACACTAGAAAACAATGCAGGTACCAGGTAGCTAAATGAAACAGGATGCTATCTATTCAGAGAACATTATGTCAATTCTTTTATTTTGATAGATTTACAAAGTCATTTAGTTATATTGTTATAATCTCTAACAAAAATAAGTTACTAAAAATAAACCCACGCCAAAAGTATGTAAAAAAAACCATTTAAAGTAAAAATTGTAATAAATTAAATAACAAAATTTTCTGTCCATACTTTTTGACCAAAATTTTTTTTTGAATACAATATTTCTAAATGAAACGATGTGGCGTCAAAAAAAAAGACAAATTAATTAAGTGTCCACTGCTGACGACTCATTCTCTAGTCTCTGTTTCATCTGTGTAAGTTGTGGCCATTTACATGTAATGCCAAGGCTTTAAAGTCTAAGATTAAGAAGATAAAATAAGTGAAAGATTAATTGTTTTAATCATAAAAACTTTCGAGAATTTTTTCCATTAATTTATTTCAAGAATGTGTTAATAAATAAGTTATATATAAAAAAATTAATATACCCGGTAATAATAAGAGACATTTATATAATTGTATAACTTACATCAGGAATGTACTTTAAAATCTCCGTGCTTAAATCAGCTTTATGTACATAATGATAATAAGCCAATGACATGTCTGCAGCTGCCGCTTAACCCCAATGCACAAGAGCCATGACCAATGTTATCTAATGAAAATGTACAACAACCTGAAAATTAGGAATTTCTAGATTATATATGTATATTAAAATTCAAATGTGTCATATTGGTATGGTTAAGACAATTGAACTGTGTATGTTATATATGCTCCTCCCTCTCATGAATAAATAGTAGATAGTTTATGCCTACAACTGTAATCAGGCAGATACACAATTATGTTTAAAATAAATTAAGATCTAGCAGAAAATTTGCATAGGCCTACTTACTTTGAGTGAATGTGTACTTTCATTATTTCTCATTGACCTAGAGCATCTTGCACTGTAAGTGGTGATGTCCTTAATCTCTGTTTGCACTAAGCCAGCTAAGCTGTAGGCTAAATTTGGTAAATTTATATTATGGTGTCACATAGACAGATGACATAGTATTGTAATACTAGTAATAGAATAAAAAGTATTTGAAAAATATGTTTACTAGTCCTAATCTAAACATTATTTCTAAACTAATATATTTACAATTTAATTTAAATAGCCTAGTCATTGACGCGTAGGTCCATTGTTAATGAATGTTTCAGAAGCCTCTACTGACCTACTGATACTGTGATTGTGTGTACTACTACTACTACGCAAGTATAATAATAATGTGTTTTATTACTTAAATTGTATTTATATATATAATTAATAATGATATCTGTTTCAACTTATTAGGCTTAGTCTTCAAATTAGGGCTAACCCGTACTAACTCAAGTAGCCTAACTCGTAGTCCAGTCACAAACTTACCAACAAAAACGAAGCAGCTTAGACAGCCAACAGTTATTTTATAATTCTTACCTTTTGCTTTAAAAATGTATTTTTCAGCATAGTACTTATAGCCCTTTATTTTTAGCCCATCCCCGGTTTTTAAAATACAACTTTCAACCTCATGATTTTCAAAGGAAGATGAACAGCGAGCTCTGAATTACTCGTTGCCATGATAAATAAACCATGAATAATGAAGCGGAAGTGAAACATGCATCCTAGGGAAAAAAATAAAAATCTGGCCAACTCATTAAGAAACGTCCATAGGATATAGGCTAAAACATTTTAAAATTAGTCTATAGACCTTTTCATTTTGTTAATTATTATAAAAAAAAGGTCAAGGTCTGCGTCTGCGCATTCGCTGGGGGCAGAAAGAGTCGGCTGTTTGTTCTTTGCCTTTGTTATTGAACTGGGGGCCTAGTGGTTTTTAGGCGTAATTATATTAGTTGTTCATTAAAAAAAATAATGACTTCATAAAAACTTTATACCGAGAAGCCAGGGAGCGAACTGTACTTTTTTTTTTACATTTTGAACCAGTTTTTAACACACAAAAAAACATTTATTATACATTATACATTCTAGGCTTACGAAGCGTCGATGGCGACTATGGTTACCCAGACCCAGTTAATGTAGGCCTACCGAGCAATCGCTGTGTCAGTAACTCGTCTTATAAAACATAGGCTGCAATAAATAGCATTTTAGATAGTTATATAAAGCTATATATACTTAGCCTACCTTAAATTTCCTTTTAACATCCCTAATTCTGATATATAAACTAATATATTTTTGCTCACTACGTTATAATAGGTGAAACATTAAAATTAGGTAGATTTTTCTACATATTTAGTAGGCCTAATTTTTACGTTTTCATTTCTAATTTTCTGGACAAATTTAATGAGATAAAAATGTATTAGTAATTAGTAGGCCTATCAGTGGCGTCGCCAGTATTGCAAAGAGTGGGTGGCAAATAGTGCAAGGTAGGGGGGACAGGGAAGGCAACTACCGTGTGTATATATAATGTGTGAGTGTGGACAATAATGTAAGAAGGAATAGTAAACATATAGTTAAAATTAGGTTTGTTAAAACCGGTTTTTCTTCAAAACCGGTTTTCGGTTTTATTAAACCGGATTTCGGTTTCTCTCCCCCTTCCCGCGCAATGTCACAAGTTACAGGCCGGAAAAGCCAAATATGCGTAGTTTTGTAGGTATATTTGAAAAATAATTCAAATTTAATTAGTGTTTGCAGGACATTCAAGAGGTTGATTTTTTTTTAATACGATATGATTTTGTACACTTTACCATAAAATTCTTTAGAACTAAGAAAAAATCTGGGCTAATTGATTAAAACCGATAATAGTAGGCCTATAATAGCTTTCAATAGTGATAATCAAATTTGCGATTATCGCTATCGTTGACCATGATATTAAAAAGCATATGAAGAGGAGGACGATGTTAATCCAGGATGCTTAGTACGCAGAAGTGTACGCAATCCAGTGGTACTGCCACCGCTCCTGCTTATCTGTTGGGAACATAGACGATTTATTTTTTTTCAAATTTTTATGACTCAAAGGATTGTAACTGTAACTTAACATTTTGTTTGGTGTTGTTTTTATCGCAAGCCATAGTTGGTATTTGGAAACAAAGAAACACAATATCTAAGACTAAATAGTGTTAGCAAGACATTTTTGAAAATCAAAACCGGTTTTCGGTTTTAAACCGGAATCCGGTATTCCGGTTTTCGGTTAACATCCCTAGTTAAAATAGAAGGCTAAATTACAACTGGTGCACAATTTCCCCCTAAACTATTTGACTATTTAGGCCTACATTGTAGCCTACCAAAAGCTATTTTAGTGAAATGAAGAATTAGACATGATTAAATAAGCTTATGTATATGAAAACAACAATAGTAAACAATATATGAGAATTATAGTCAATTAGACATCTTTTTAACAAGTTTTAAAATGTATTACAATTAATTAGCCTATAGTATAGACCTTTCCGTTTTAAATCTATTTTAAACATAAAAGCAAGCTCCTAAAATTGTGTTACCGGTACTTGTTTTGAGCGAGGGGGGGGGGGGGTAACCAATTGTTGACGTAATTATATAGGGGGGGGGGAGGGTCTCTGAAAGTTTGACAGTTGTTTACAAGGGGAGGGGGGAGGTAAAAATCTCCTAAAAATTGTTGACATAATTAATGGACGTCCCCTAATTTAAGCTATTTCTGTGACGTAATATTCATTCATAACCCTCATTGTATATAGGCCTACATACTTTTCCTTGTTCTATTATTATATTTAAACTGTTTGCTAGAAAGGCAGCTGGGGAAAGATAGATATATTAGGTTAAGCGACAAAGCTAAAATTTCAGTTCTTCTTCGGCATCCTTCCGTCTCGCGAGACAATGGTGCATCACCGTGGGTTGAGGTTGCATTTTCTCGAGTGGCTGAGCAGGCCTATCCTTGCTTGAATGACAGTCTTTATCACAGTTTTTACACACGTCACACGTGTTCTGTGCTTTCCATTTTCTTCGCCTTTCTTCTATCTCTTTCATCTACGATCTCTTTCATCTTTCTTTCCTCTGCTATTTTTACCCCCTCCCAGACAACAGTGCGCCAGGTGGATCGATCCTCTGCTTTCCACCCATTTTCCAGTCATTTGTGCTTATGCTCGCTGCTCTCATGTCTCTCTGGCAGACATCTTTGTAACGGAGGCGTGGGCGACCTGTTTTTCTCTTAATTTCAGTTATTATAATTGAATCCCCTATAGATTTTGGAATTTTAAAAATTTAAATAGCGGCAGTGTTCAAATAATTTCGAATAGGCTTACATGTGTACCACCCCTCAAACAACCACGGGAACATCAGCCCCTCCCCCCCACCGATCTTCCCACCACCCCCTGTGGGAGGGGGGTGCGATATTGCGTCCCTGTTGAGAACCTATGATAGGCCTATAACGCATCTCATCACGCCATTTAACATGCTAATTACTGCGCTCTTGTTATAAGAAAATCAATTGCAGCTGTGTCGGGCCTAGTTAAAGAGAAAGGTCTTTCAAATCTCAAAATCATTGTAGTCATTATAATAATTACGTTTCAACGCTTTGTATCGTTGAAGCGGACATTTTCGTGTATTTATATTAATACGAACCACATTACTCATCTTGTTCTTGTGAGATTCGTCAGGAAATATATTGAAAAGTAGGCCTATGCAAATAAACACAACAAACAACTTTCTTTCTTGATTTAATCGATCTTTTTCTTTCCAATCTGCTTGGCAAAATGCTCGAGAATCATAAATGCGCTCGCAATAGTAGAGCGTTCTCAGTAGGCGGAGCTTAAGTTTTTTTGTGTAAATTTAGTGACGTATTTGAGTAAATATAGAACCCACTTGAGGTACAAACGTAACGTGGTGAAAGTGAAGTACTTCTTTATCATGCAAAATTCACATCTGAATATTGGCTATCCTACTCAAAAATAAGGAGGTAAATAGTAGTACTGTAGATTAATTGATTAATGTGATTAGGCTAGGGCCGGCTAGACCTATTTACACGTTCAATTTCACTTTATAGGCCTACACTTTTAATGTTTCGTAGGCTAGGCTACGATGTCAAGCGATATTGTTGGTGAATAGGCTATCTAGTCAAGTAACTATTAGGCTCACATCGTCTATGATCTATGTCTATGATAATAATAAAATAGCCTTTTTTATTTAACATACATAATACAGCTTATATCTTAATAAGACTTAAAACACAACACATCATTTAAAAAAAGCTCGAGCCTATATGAAACTTTATTAATACAGCGGCCATATTTAATTGTACACCATTACTCAAAGTAAACACAAATCACGTGCTTTTTGTCACGGGATTGCAAACGCCCTGTAGCGTTATATTATAAATTATGTAGTAGCAGTGGAGTTAAATACGGTCCTGATAATAATCAGGCTGATTTTTTCTCTTTTTTTAAATCTTTCTTATTCAGTTTAAATTTGTTCTTCTTTGTTTGTTTTTTTCAAGCCTCTCAAAATGCCGCCTTATTTTGGTATTTTCATCCTATTTTGTGTCCGTGTGCGCTTGCATTTTTTTCACTCATACATAGATCTATATTTTGACAACACGAACACAAAAAGTTCTGTCATTAAATGTTGCAGGGATAATTAACTCATTCTGTGCCAATCCACGATATATCGTGGATTTGACTCGGCGCTTACGATATATCGTGGATTGTGTTTTCATAGCTTATTTCGTTGCTATAGACTTTTTATATTATCAAACGAATGACATATCTTTCTGCTTCCTTTTTGATTGGTTTACTTTCGGTTTTTAAATAATAATGACGATTTTTAATCGATTTCTATTTAAACTTTTGTACACAAAGCATAGCCACGCCCACTCGAAATGTTTCTAGGCCTTGGAACTTGTCAAATTTGCTATTAAAATAACTTTAATTGCTAATTATTAATTTCTATTCATTAGATAATAACTTTAAATCATTTAAATCTGGTTTTGAGGACTGTCGGTTTATTTACTAATTAAAGAATTCAACATTCGTGGTTAGGCTTAGCCCTATGATACTATGTAAACTATATGGAAATGTATAGGATCGGCGTTTTCCGGCTGATACTAACATTACAAAAATGCGTATAACTCGAATCAGTAACTATTTGGGATATTTTCAAAATTCAAAGTGCATTCTGATCTGGAATAGATATGCCTTTAGTGGTTTTAAGCCGAATAGGATATCTGCTACGCATACCATAAAAAAATCTGTTAAGATCGTTTTTTTTTGCTCCTTTTTTTAAAAAACAAAAAAATTGATATCTAAAAATTACTAATAAAGATATTAATATTCTTCTAATATTGTTTTAACTTCTACTTATTATTATTCCCTGTTTAATTTCCTTTAATTTGATATGAATTACAGGTATCTTGCTAAACAAATACCTTTACAAATTTATGAGTAAATAAGGGCACCCTAAAAAATTTCTAGCGGTCTAAAAATGGTCTGGCACAAACGCGGTAAACTCCCCGGCACTGAATGAGTTAATACAGATAAGACCTATATTTGTATTAGGTAACGTGAAATCACGTTTGTACATATTATATAGATCAGTGGCGTTTGTGGAATATAAATTTTAATGTTTTCAACACAGAAGAACGGAATTAGTAAAAACAAATCAAAACAATATTGGTAAGCAAATATCCGCGAGTAATTTAATACTATTATAATAATACGTTTTACGATTTTTAAAGTAGATTAGATATTAGAATACGTACACATTTTATTAAGTTAAACTCATGTTTATATATAATTTAAAAAAAGGAAGGCATAATACTGAATCTCAGACTGCTTCGCATAAATGCCATTCATAAATATGATAAAAAACACTGTCTAAGCCTCTAACTAAGCAACTAAGCCATACATAGCATAGCCATAGAGGCTGCCGCTCTTCGGACCCGGGTCCCTTTAGCACTTTAGCATGAAATGGCTATTCGGACCCGGCTTCAGTCAGAATTCCTTAAAGCTCATAGAAAACATAAAAAAAGAGGGAAACAAACACAAAATATAGTATATAGTTGTTTTACCATTATATATATTATTAATTATTATTATAAGAAGTAGCACAGACAACACCAAATCTATCCCTATCCAGTCACTATCCTTTATTACCTAACCGATACTAACTATTACCAAAAATACTACAAAGCCACCCCTAACCTAAATTATATAAACTAACCAATACTAAATATTTATCACTAAGTCTATCCCGTCCGAATAGCCACTTTGTTATGCATATATAATTTATTCACACTGTCATAACGCGAAGTGATATAAGCACATATTTATTGTCATTGCCTAGGCCCTTTTAAACTTTTATTATATTTAGACTATATAACAAAGATAAAAAAAATATCTACCATGACCATAGACAATCATAGCCTGTCATAGTTCATAGGCCTATTCTTAGTGTCTTTCTTAGTCATAAAAGTCTTAGCCTAGCCATTAATAGTACCATTATCCTGTGAGGCCGGCTGGTCCTGCAGTTAGTTCACAGACTAACCGACTATCAACCAACACGTTGCAGGTTCTATCTCTGGCTCTGACCGATCCCTGCTGCCCTGCAGGAGTTTTCAGCCTAGTGGACATAATATCTTCTATCTAGGAGAAACGTCTGTAAACTTATAGCCCTAATTTTAGGCTACACTCAGCCATAGCCTACAAGTCATACTGTATCCTAGGCTATGTCTTTTTATTTTCAAAAAAAAGTTTGGACTACCCTTTTATTTATATATATATAATATATATTGATCAATATATCAGTATTTTCTGGAAAGTTATAATACATTTATGATATGACACACAAGTCAACACAGCTGCATTAGGTTTTAACTTTAAATTATATTTATACTATTATAGCAATACAAAAATTCACAACTTCCAGACATTTATGTATGTTAAATAGATCCCAAAATATCATTTTTTTAATAAATAGAAAATGGATTTGGCTGAAGAAGAATCTCCTCTAGCAGATTTGCTGGCACCCATTGAGAGTGGTATAAATTCAAATAGATTAGGGTAAGTTGCTGCAGTTTCTCTTTTAGATTTTGTTGGAAATAATAAAAGTTATCATTCAACTGTAATTTGTACATTTTCTGTTCTGTAAATAATACTTAACTGGCGTAGGTTTAATTAATTACTATTTTTGTTGTGAGCTATTGTTTTTAAAATGAAATATTTCAGAGAGCTGAACATAGAAACTGATTTGTCAGTGACAAGCACCCCAAGTGTGAGCTCATCACCAAGTGCCAATGCTAGTCCTGTAGTTAATAGTCTCCAACAAGAAGCCTCATTCAAATTCTTAGCATCAGAAAAAACAGGTTTATAATATATTCCTGATAACTGGCTAATTATCATTATGTTTTCCCTTACTAACATTTTTTGTATACATAATTTCATAATGATCTTATTTTAAACTTTAACTTCTGATATTTTGACCTAGTTTTGCAAATTATAAGCTATTTTAATTGTTACAAAAGATAGACTGTTCTTACTTTTTCTTAGGCTAAAATGATAATTGCCAAGATATTATAGAACATTACATGTAAAACATTTATCAAAGAAAATCTTTTAATCTCATAAATATTTTGTGCTAGTCACTGCTAGTCTATATTTTATGAATCTGATAGAATTATAGTTTGATTCTAGGAAATACCAGTAATGAAGTTTCAGGATATAAAAGTAATAAATGTTTTATATAGTATTAGATATTAACACTTTCAATGCTCTGCTTGGCTCAAGGTTCTCTATATGGTAAAGATGTGTAGATTTACTTCTCTGCTTCTCTATTTCTCTTATAGTGTCCTCTCCAAAATCAAGTCGCTGTAGTACACCAGAGAAAAGGTCTTCTTCTGAAAGAGAGAGATCCTCTGACAGAGAGAAGACACCAGATAAGATTTCTAGTCAAGAAAAACCACAATCAGTAGAAAATGTGGCTTCATCATCTGGCTTGTCAGCTGATAAAAAACGTAAATTAGAGCTGACTGAAGAAGACTTAAAGCAGGCTGCAAAAAAGCATCAGAAACAAGAGGAAGAAAGAATGAAAATGCAGTAAGTGACAGTTGTCATTGAATTCTTTTACACCATTTCATTTAAAAATTATTTGCTAGAGAGTTTAAAAAAAAGAGAATTATCCCTTTTCTTGAAGTGTTTAAAAAATTTTTTAGATTATATTTTTTGTCTCAAAGTAGTTGCTAGATTATTACTATATATACTTGTGCATAGGTCGCATTGGTGGATTAGGTCACACCTTATGTTAAGGATTATTTTCTTAAATTTGTTGTAATTGACCCGCAGATAGGTCGCACCCTTACTTTTAGGGAGTTAAACTGCCTTTTTTAATATAAAAATTTTCTAAAATTCATATTTTTTAAACATAAAGCTAAATATTCACCTTAATTTGGAAACTTTAAACAAAAATAGTTTCAATCATACATAATGATTAAATGATAATGCAAACATAAACAAATAAACGCAGTGTTTCATTTATTTTTATTGACGGATCAACAAAGCCATTAGCCATACGGTAAAGTTTTTTGAAGGCATCTGTTTCTTCTTCTCAAGTTGTGTGGATCGACACAAAAAGAATTCTTTTGAAGTGCGCTGTATTGACTCAGTTGCACAGAAATTATTATGGAACATGAACAAAGAAGTTAGTTTGACTAAGAGACATAAAAAGACTTTCTTTTTCAAATGTTAGTCTTAGTCTAAACATCATGGATAAACATGCTATACAAGTGCCCTAATCACCATTTACATTGTTTGAAATGATTTCAAATGCGACTGTGTGCAAAAAATATATAAGTGGTGATTGCTGGCTTTTAATCTCATTCTCTTTGCGACCGGCAATAAGTTGTGATTTTTTTCAACTCTTACACGCAACTAAGGAAAAATGAAACACACTATCGACATTTCAACCTTTATTTCTACATAGCTTTGGAAAAAAAATGTTTGAGTGCAGGAACTTTCCAAAATAACCTGAAATTTGTCCATTGGCCGATTGTAGTTGTGGAAACATTGCTTAAACATGTCGTTGTTTTCTCGGAATGCTAAACACTGCCTTAGCAGGCTATAGCCTATAGGCCATAGGTCCTAAATAAAATGCATCCTTGGCTACTAGTCTACAACTACAAGCATATATATAACCTATACCAGTCTTATATACAAGCCTATATTACAGGTCTAGATAGGCTTTTATACATTTACAATTTTATCCAAATAGTAATTTGCGATCAGTAAGAAATATGCCGCCTTATGCTTACGCTATGCTTTGGAAATAAAAAATGTGTCTAAAGGTTCAAAAGAAAAGGGTTGGGGGGGGGGGGGGGGTCCGGAAACCTAAAATATTTGTCCATTTCAATTTCAGTTACTTTTAAAGATATTATATTTACACCTAGGGGATGAAAGTTGCAGCTTATCAAGAGAGTGGTGATGTATTTTACAAAACTATGTCAAGTGTATAATTTTTTTTGAAATTTTAAGTAAAAGAAGTGCAGCCTACAGCTTACCATAAGCAAGTATAAATGATATTTGTTAATTTCTCTAAAATATCTATGTTTGTATTTTCTTTAATTTCTAAGTTTTTATTTCCTTTTTATTTTAAAGTAAAGCATCTGTTAAAGAAAGGTATTATTTGTGTGTTTGTTTGTTCTGTATCCCACCTGTAATGTAAGCCACACGCTTTGAAATAATAACAAAATATAAAATAAACTAATTGGGTGATACATTTACCTGATCAGTTTTGTTTTTAAGTTGAAGATTGTTGTTTGTCTTTAATGTGGTATTTATACTGTGATCATCTCACCTTGTCACCATGCTAGAATATTTCATGATTTGGTGCTTTAATTATTTTAAAAGAACATTTCTTTAATTACCTTATTTTTTGTACTTACTAAGAAAAAGTGTTTGTACAGTAGTTAAATGTTCCTATAAACTATAAATAGATTGTGAGGTAAGAAATGATCTATGCATCAGTCCTGAACATCCATGAAAAAAACCCAGTAGTAAATGCTCTAGGTCTATTGTAAATTATTTTGCAGACTTTAAGATTTAATTTGATTAGTGAGAGTGGCATAGTTAGCTCCCAGCTACCATAAATTAAATTCCACACTTAAATAGCTGCCTTAAAAATAAAAATTATTCATAAACACATTGTAAAGCTAAAGTACCACAGTAGTAATAAAGATTGTTCACAGGTTAGAAAAATATCACATTGAATTCATATCATATTATTAATACATTCTTCTAAGAACTATATGACAGTTTTTTTTATGGTGTTAGATAATATGTATTATATTATTTACTATTTCAATGTTGAATCTTAACACAGCTTTAAAGCATCTAATGTGAATGTTTATTTTGTTTTTTTAATGTTTAGTAAAAGTCAATAAGTGTAAGGAAAGTCTAGGGTAAATATTATTATCCTCACCATTTTCTAGTGAGGAGACATTGTTAGATCAATAGGCTAGATACCTTTACCTTCCTTTACTTATATGCTGTCAGAGTATTTGTTAAGACTTGGTTGGCATGAAAGGCAACCACCATGCTTAAAAAGGAGAAAGACATCTCACCCTAAAGAACATTAAATCTCTGGATTATCAAAGACTTGTATTTTAAATGTTTTGTATTGAAACTTTATTTTAAGATCTGAGGAAAACTTTTCCATCTAGAACTTTGCAAGGTTAATGATTGTGCTGTTGATTGGTCAAGTGTTTGTTACAATTTAGCTTATAGTAAAACTCATAGGAAGAGTGTGTATAATTAGATTTTCTGATTATGCTTGTCTTACGGGAGTAGAGTATGGAGTTAAATAATAGTTACAGATGAGTGTGAAAAAAATGAGAAAGAGATAAGGGAGGGAGGATCATTAACCATTTATTGACAAATGAGAGAAATAAAGGTATATAAAAACAGTATCATTGGACAAACAGTTGGTAAGCTTTTTGAAAAATGTCTATTACTATGAATTGGAAAGTTGCTTTGAATTAAAATCTAAATATCATGCATTATACCAAAAAAAATGTACAAATTCTACAATTACAGGGTTCTTGTGTCCAATTTTTCTGAAGAGCAGCTAAACAGGTATGAAATGTTCAGAAGAGCTACGTTTCCGAAATCAGCCATAAGAAAAGTAAGTGTTTTTACTTCTTGATTAAAACATTTATTTTACTACAACTACTGCTACTACATTGGCAAATTATTACAAAAGCACTCTAGGCATTTTAAGATAAAAGAAGTTAAAGATTTTACAATTTCAGTAAATGGTCAGTAAGACTATTTAATTAATAATGCACACTTTATATTTAATGCACAAATTGTAAGGAAATTATATAACTGAAGAGTATACACTTTGAAATGGTTTCAAATGAAGAATAACCCTAATTGTATGTGCCTTATAATTATCAACTTAAATTCCTACTTGCACATTTCCACCCACTAATGAACCACAGTTCCAAGCAGAAAGTTGTGGGATGCCATTTTGCCGCTAATGAATATAAAATAATATTTAAAGTCATAAATTAATTCACTTCACAATTCATTTTTTCTTATTTCACTGATGATCATAGTTAAAAATACGCCTGGCTCTGATTACTCCCAACTACTTTACAATCATACTGCCTAGAGTTTGTAAAATTATAGTGTTAGAAGACTAGCAAATGTTTTGTAGAACTGATCCTGATTTAGTTTTGTCAGAAATCTGATGTGTTAACTAATTTCTTCATTCAATACTTCAATAATACCAAAGTTAAGAATTCTTGTATGTATTTTTACTCAAAATATTTAAACATATTGTGCAAATTTAAAAAAAAATCTTTTGAGTAGAACCTGAAAAAACTGATTAGTACATTTTAAAGCTTTTTTGCCTTCTTTGTCTCTTATTAAACTTTTCAACTTTTTTCAACTAATGTTATAGTCTAAGGGGAATAACTCAGTTAATCAAAATGTAACATTAGTTAATCACAATTTATTGCCGTTGAATGATGTTTGATTGAATGGCCTTCAACAATCATTGGAATGCTAAGTTGTAGTTTAATTCTGTGATGTCATGTTTAAGTCTTGCAATTTATGAGGAAAATGAGCGTAAGTTTCGAGAGAGCATGTGACGAAAAAGATATAGAAATCAGTCTCCTGCTAGCTCTGGTTGAAGAAAGAGATATGTGAAATAAATAAATAATAAACTGGACTTAAGAGTTGTTAAAGTGTTAGAAGTTTGAACGTTATGAAATGTTTTCCGTAAACCTGGAACTAATGATTTTATTCTATATACATGGATGTTATAATGTGAATTAAAAGTTATTTGTGCTGCAATAACTGTGTCAGTGAATATATATATATAAATTGAAATAAAAGTAAGTAGCTACAACTTACTACACTTACATTGTGAAACGAAGAGACTGGTGTTAGACAATTTTATGTTGATTAATGGTTACAGGAAAATAGACCATTAACAACTAATTTTCAAATTAAAAAAATTGTTATCTTCAATACTATTCTCATAGGAACATATTATTAACATTGATAAACTTAGTATCTATATTTTGTTGCATTTTTCAATATTTATTTCAACCTTAATAATAATAAGTTACACTATTTTTTAATTATGCTTAAAGTTGATGCAGAATATAACAGGCACCAGTGTTTCTCAAAATGTGGTCATAGCAATGTCTGGTATTTCTAAAGTATTTGTTGGTGAACTCACAGAAACAGGTACATTTAAACTTTTTTAAATAGCTTAGTAGAATTATAATATTTCATTTTCAGTCAATGCCACCTTATCTCAGACTGTGAAATAGCATCTGAAGAAACAATGAAGAAACAAAATTGCAATGAGGAGTTAATTTTGTTGTTTTCCTATTTTTAAGTTATTACTATTTTACACGACTCCTTTGTCACTCATGATATTTACAGCACCAGCAACTTTTAAACAATTGAATTGTCAAATTTTTATATATCATTAGATTTTTAAAAAATATTTTGTACATGATTTTTTCATATATTTTTTCTACCAGCTCTTGATGTTATGGAAAAATGGGGAGAATCTGGTCCATTGCAGCCTCGCCACCTAAGAGAAGCTGTGAGAATTCTAAAATCTAAAAACATGATGCCAACAACAAAATTAAAAAAAATATTATTTTATGTACTTTAGTTTTTCATTTCATTTTTCTGGTATATATTCTAATTCTAGTTGTTTATCTTTTTTTTTTATGAGACAAAAATGACAACAAATTAATGAAATGGCACTATAACTATAAAAACCTTTCTTCACTTGCCCCTTTATTCAATTTGATACAACAAACCTAGACTATATATACACAAAAATTAACTTCTTTGTTGACATAAAAAGACAAACTGTTTACTTCTCAAATTTATTAGGGAAAATCCAAATGAAATGTCAATAAGGGAAACAATGAAGTTACAAGTGGTCTAAATATGATTTATATCAGAATAGGAGTAGCCTACTTGCAAAAGTGGTCTAAATATGATTTATATCAGAATAGGAGTAGCCTACTTGCAAAAGTGGTCTAAATATGATTTATATATCAGAATAGGAGTAGCCTACTTGCAAAAGTGGTCTAAATATGATTTATATCAGAATAGGAGTAGCCTACTTGCAAAAGTGGTCTAAATATGATTTATATCAGAATAGGAGTAGCCTACTTGCAAAAGTGGTCTAAATATGATTTATATATCAGAATAGGAGTAGCCTACTTGCAAAAGTGGTCTAAATATGATTTATATATCAGAATAGGAGTAGCCTACTTGCAAAAAAGGTCTAAATATGATTTATATCAGAATAGGAGTAGCCTACTTGCAAAAGTGGTCTAAATATGATTTATATATCAGAATAGGAGTAGCCTACTTGCAAAAGTGGTCTAAATATGATTTATATATCAGAATAGGAGTAGCCTACTTGCAAAAGTGGTCTAAATATGATTTATATATCAGAATAGGAGTAGCCTACTTGCTAAAGTGGTCTAAATATGATTTATATATCAGAATAGGAGTAGCCTACTTGCTAAAGTGGTCTAAATATGATTTATATATCAGAATAGGAGTAGCCTACTTGCAAAAGTGGCCTAAATATGATTTATATATCAGAATAGGAGTAGCCTACTTGCAAAAGTGGTCTAAATATGATTTATATATCAGAATAGGAGTAGCCTACTTGCAAAAGTGGTCTAAATATGATTTATATATCAGAATAGGAGTAGCCTACTTGCAAAAGTGGTCTAAATATGATTTATATATCAGAATAGGAGTAGCCTACTTGCAAAAGTGGTCTAAATATGATTTATATATCAGAATAGGAGTAGCCTACTTGCAAAAGTGGTCTAAATATGATTTATATATCAGAATAGGAGTAGTCTACTTGCAAAAGTGGTCTAAATATGATTTATATATCAGAATAGGAGTAGCCTACTTGCAAAAGTGGTCTAAATATGATTTATATATCAGAATAGGAGTAGCCTACTTGCAAAAGTGGTCTAAATATGATTTATATCAGAATAGGAGTAGCCTACTTGCAAAAGTGGTCTAAATATGATTTATATCAGAATAGGAGTAGCCTACTTGCAAAAGTGGTCTAAATATGATTTATATCAGAATAGGAGTAGCCTACTTGCAAAAGTGGTCTAAATATGATTTCTATCAGAATAGGAGTAGCCTACTTGCAAAAGTGGTCTAAATATGATTTCTATCAGAATAGGAGTAGCCTACTTGCAAAAGTGGTCTAAATATGATTTCTATCAGAATAGGAGTAGCCTACTTGCTAAAGTGGTCTAAATATGATTTATATCAGAATAGGAGTAGCCTACTTGCAAAAGTGGTCTAAATATGATTTATATCAGAATAGGAGTAGCCTACTTGCAAAAGTGGTCTAAATATGATTTCTATCAGAATAGGAGTAGCCTACTTGCAAAAGTGGTCTAAATATGATTTCTATCAGAATAGGAGTAGCCTACTTGCTAAAGTGGTCTAAATATGATTTCTATCAGAATAGGAGTAGCCTACTTGCAAAAGTGGTCTAAATACGATTTCTATCAGAATAGGAGTAGCCTACTTGCTAAAGTGGTCTAAATATGATTTCTATCAGAATAGGAGTAGCCTACTTGCAAAAGTGGTCTAAATATGATTTCTATCAGAATAGGAGTAGCCTACTTGCTAAAGTGGTCTAAATATGATTTCTATCAGAATAGGAGTAGCCTACTTGCAAAAGTGGTCTAAATATGATTTCTATCAGAATAGGAGTAGCCTACTTGCAAAAGTGGTCTAAATATGATTTATATCAGAATAGGAGTAGCCTACTTGCAAAAGTGGTCTAAATATGATTTCTATCAGAATAGGAGTAGCCTACTTGCAAAAGTGGTCTAAATATGATTTATATATCAGAATAGGAGTAGCCTACTTGCAAAAGTGGTCTAAATATGATTTATATATCAGAATAGGAGTAGCCTACTTGCAAAAGTGGTCTAAATATGATTTATATATCAGAATAGGAGTAGCCTACTTGCAAAAGTGGTGTAAATATGATTTATATATCAGAATAGGAGTAGCCTACTTGCAAAAGGGGTCTAAATATGATTTATATATCAGAATAGGAGTAGGCCCCTAGCCTACTTGCAAAAGTGGTCTAAATATGATTTATATCAGAATAGGAGTAGCCTACTTGCAAAAGTGGTCTAAATATGATTTATATCAGAATAGGAGTAGCCTACTTGCAAAAGTGGTCTAAATATGATTTATATCAGAATAGGAGTAGCCTACTTGCAAAAGTGGTCTAAATATGATTTATATATCAGAATAGGAGTAGCCTACTTGCAAAAGTGGTATAAATATGATTTATATATCAGAATAGGAGTAGCCTACTTGCAAAAGTGGTCTAAATATGATTTATATATCAGAATAGGAGTAGCCTACTTGCAAAAGTGGTCTAAATATGATTTATATATCAGAATAGGAGTAGCCTACTTGCAAAAGTGGTCTAAATATGATTTATATATCAGAATAGGAGTAGCCTACTTGCAAAAGTGGTCTAAATATGATTTATATCAGAATAGGAGTAGCCTACTTGCAAAAGTGGTCTAAATATGATTTATATCAGAATAGGAGTAGCCTACTTGCAAAAGTGGTCTAAATATGATTTATATCAGAATAGGAGTAGCCTACTTGCAAAAGTGGTCTAAATATGATTTATATCAGAATAGGAGTAGCCTACTTGCAAAAGTGGTCTAAATATGATTTATATCAGTATCAGAATAGACGTAGCCTACTTGCAAAAGTGGTCTAAATATGATTTATATCAGAATAGACGTAGCCTACTTGCAAAACTGGTCTAAATATGATTTATATCAGAATAGGAGTAGCCTACTTGCTAAAGGTGCTAAGTCAATACAAAATGATTTTGCAGAAATTGACTTTTACTTTTATGTCACAATTTACCATCTTTTTGTTACCATTCCCCCTCCCCCCCCCCCCCCCCCCAACTATATTAGAGTTATGACTACTTAAAACTTATAAAACGTCTTAAAAATTAGTACCAGTATATGAAAGAAACATGTTTTTGAAGACTGGATAACTAGATTTAAAAAAAAAAGGGACTTGTAACCTTTTGCAAGTGTACTACACAAATGTGTATTTTCAACAACCAAATTATAAAATGAGGTCTTCATATAACATCCCCTTAAACATGCCGGCATTGGCCCCATTCGGAATCAATTAGAGTTTTCCCCCCTTGCCCTAATACGTACCTATTAGGTTGCCAGCAGTTGCCCGCATGGCGCCCCAATGAAAAGCGATATCGCTATGCTAGGAGGCCTTAGTAGGCCAAAATGGCCGCCATTTTGGCGTCGATACCCGCGCTGATACCTGGGTCGATTATGGGCCAATGCGGGCATTAGACATGCGGGCGCGATTAGGGTTTGCCGGCATTGGGGCCTAATGGATATCCCCCTCCCTTCTCCGGCTTTTCATTTCGTTTCCATATCGGGCCAATGACGTTAGTTTATTACCAGCGCAATGCGGTTTTTGCCTTCATTGACCCGTATATTTAGTCCTTATCAAACCAACATTGGGTGGATTCGGATTTTACCTTTATTTACCCACTTTTTCGTAATTGTAATACAATATACAAAAACAATTATTATATAAACGCATATAGTAAAAACAAGTAAAACAAAACAAAGAAAGTGATTTCGTTTATATTTTATTATATTTGTATTCAAAATATTTTTTGTTCAACATACAATAAAAAGTATATATTCAATCAATAAAGCAAAACGGCGACATTAAATAAAGTGCAAAAACATGGAAATGGTAGAGTATTGAAGTTAATAACATTTTTTTTTACAGAACTACATAAAATAAAAGTTAGTGTAATAGTACAAAATAGTTGGTCATAATATATAGATATGCCTAAACAATAAATATGATATAATATAGATAAAATATTTTATTTTTAATTGATATACAACTTAATTTATTAATTTAACAATAGCCATGCAGCAGAGTAATGGGAAAAAAATATATTTATGGGAAAATATATATAGGCCTACATCATTACTACAAGCCTACATAGAAATATATATTGATAAAATAAAGCACTATGTAAACAGACATTATAAGTAAACATTGTGCAATGAAAATAAAAAACAATATGTAGGCCTTTGCAAGCCAAGTAGGTTAAGCTATTTTAAAATATAGGTATACATTCAAAATACCAGTTTTTACAAATTTTGTGGAGAAAAAAATGTTATTGTCTAACAATAAAATAGCATTAGTGCAAAATGGAAGGTTAATGGGACAATATTATTTAACCCTGAATAATGGGCAGACCGATAATGTATTCCAATAATTAATCAATTTAACACTCTTGCTAGGCCTACAACAATGAAGATAAATTTTACACAATAGGCCTACAACTAAAATTGCTTTATTTATTTAAAAATAGGACTCAAAATATCTTTAACACAAAAACATGTAATATATTGAGGAAAAAAAACATTAACATGCACAGCAATGGATTCAAATGGAACACAAGATATTTTAGGGCTGTAATTTTTTTTTATACTATACACACACACTTATATTATTTTAGTATGCTAACTCAAGTCTTTTTCACAAAACATTAAATAATGCAATAAAGTATCATCTTTAATTATACTTCTCCTATAGGCATATCATAATAATAATAAATAACATTTTGAACCAATTGTGATATTGTAAAAAGCACAGTAATGGAAATGGAACATAAGATATTTCTTAAAAAAAAAATATACAGTTGAATACATTTGAATATTATAGACAATCCAGACACTTACGGTTAACCAAAAAAAGAGGGTCTACATTCATTAAAATATTATGTAATGATTACCGTTAAAACTATTACTATTATTAAACAAAATTAATTCAACTTTGACACAACTATTGTGATATTGTGTAAAAAAATAATAGGCCTACAGGAATGGTTAAGGAATATAAGACATTTATAAAAAAAAAAAATATTCATGATTATAAATTGCTTGAAGTTAACCAATATGAAAGAAGTAAGCTCTACACACAATTAAATTGAATGTTTACCAAAAAAAAAAACACATTCATTATAATGCTATAGACTTAAAATTCAATTATATTATAATCAGATCAGGTAAGTAAAAAAAAAAAAACTTTTCAGAAAAATGTATAGTACATGATATATTTCACTTTAAATTATAAAGATAACTTTTTTTTTCAAAGTGAAAATATTTTCGAAAAATAACACTCACCACCCAATGCCACAATTGACAATGAGTACTAAGTTTAATCAATAGATTTACTATTTTCAAAAACAACTTTAATAATTAATAAATATGAGCCATTTATCATTTAGAATACCGGTACTGGGTACATTTGCATACAAAGAATAAATGTGGTTACACATGAATATTAATCCAACACTACTCCCACAGAAAAAATTTAACAGATCCGCTATAAATAAGTCTATGGCAAGCACATGAGTGAAAGTTTTTTCAGTGTATCATGGTCTATTCATCAGCCAATATGTAATCCTGTGGAAATCCTTTATTAGCACTATCTGGTGGATACCACATCTTAATATCCAAGTAGAGAATTTTTGTTAGGTGTATATACTGTCCAATGCACACAGCCTTCCATTAAATCCAGACATAGAATTGTCCACGCTCAACTGATTTGTGAAAAAAAGTACACTATGGTTGTGGAAGGACCTGTCTTGTCAGGCAACTTAGCAAATGCATTATTTGTGAATTGTATAAAAAGTCAAAATCACAACTATAAGTGGTCTTGGTTAAAGCATTTGTACAATAGTCCACATTTCATAAAATCTTAAGATACATAAAAATGTCAGATGCCGGCCTGTTGTGGACATGATATTTGGGCTATTGTAAATGCATCTTGTTTAATCGATGTCTACTGCTTTCCATAAATCTTCACACCTAGCACTGGCTCATCAAATAACTAATCGCCTGGATGTTCAGTAAATTGCATAGGCCTTAACCAACTTCATACTAATCATAGCCCACAATCAATCTCCATCCATCACTGCAGTACACCCTACATCATCTTCAAAATCTGAAAATTAAAATGAAATTTGAATTATAACGTTTTTCAAGTTTAAAAAAAAAAAACACTACAAGGTTAGCAAGGATAAACAGAAATCCAATTAACAACTGCTGGCAAGCAATTTCTTTTAAATACTGGTTTTCACCATTGCAGAATAAACAGAACAATTTTGGCTTTCATAGACTGTGACATGATAATTACATTTTTCTCCAGTTTATATGAATAAAAGATTTTGATATCGAAAATAGGCAGTTTTTAAAGACCAATGCTCACAGTCTGTCCTGCAACCCCACAGAATTGGTACCCAAGTACCAGTAGGCAAAATAAGATATTAAGGATCAGGTTTTTAATTAAACAAAAAGCCAATTCATTTATCGATACAGTGGTGAAAACATTTCTAAATCGATTGATTACTTCAAAAGTAATTCAAAATTAAGATAACAGTAAGTTCTTTTGGAGACAAATGATAATGAAACAGTACCGATTTGGAATTTTTTTGCATTGTAACAGGTAGTTAAATATTTCCAAGATGAATAAATATTAAACGATTGCCGTTAAATTTAGAAAAAGCATTTTAATGAGCCAATAAACAAGCTGGTGGAAGTTTAAAATTGAAATAATATTTAGACAAGTTGACTTTAATACTTTAAAACTATATCTTTTGTTTGATTTTATTCTAAAGCTGCATAAAAACACATTTTAAGTAATTAATTTCTAAAAATAATATTAGCTTTAAAATTTGACAGCTATAACATTACAAAGCAATAAGAAACTAAAAAATGACCTAGGACCATTCACATTAGTCTGCTTTTTATTGAAAAATTGGTTTTACCAACCTCTGAACTGGTTTGAGCGATAGCATCACATTATATATGAATTTTAGTGTGTTTTGCAACATAGTTATTGACAAAAAATTATCTTTTTACCCTTACTTGGCCTTATGTGTTAATAAATTCTTTACAATAGTTAAGTTATGATACAAAACTATGATTTAGACTTTAGACTTAACAAATAGACCTATTTAGTTTACATAGTATTTACTCACCCATTAATTAGGCTATGTCATTTTATATCCTTTAATATCAGCATAGACTAATAGTACACCAGTTTCCAACATCCGACTCTAGAAGAAATAAAAAGTAAAAATAAAATTGAATTCCTTAACCTTGCATTAACAAATTAAATAATATAACCTATATATAGTAAAACCTATATCTATATTCCTATAAATGCTATTTAAACTACCGGTATTGAATGTCATGAAATTAAGCTTAGAAATAAGCTTATTCTGATTACCCTGACCCCTAAGTCTATGCTTAAGTCCAGGAAGTTTTATTTAATGTAATTTAAGTAGGCCACTATAGGCTACATATATATATATATATATATTAATAATAATGATTATATAATAATATAGGCCTATGCCTATATAAATATACAAGTAAAAAGGTTATTGTTCAGACTTTAAAACTAACAAATAGGCCTATAATGCCCTAGGCCTATATCAACTTTATGTTATACTTACTCACCCACTAATTAAATCATCATCTGCCATCTCTATCAGCTGACTGTTGTCTAGTAGTTATAATAGGCCAACAGGGTGTAATAGAAGATTATAATAATAATACATTAAATATAGCACTACAATCTTGACTCTCGTCTTCCCTCTATAACATCAGACTGAAAAAAAAAGAATTCCTTATAAATATTTAAAATAGAAATACAAAAATAAGCCTATATTTATATCATCTCTATTGTTATTATAAAAAGAAATGGACATGCTTTGTAGAAAAAGGTTTATACTCGATAACTACAGATTTGATAAAACAATAGCCAGTATAGGGTCTAACCGTATACCGTATAGGCCTATATTTATTATAACTAACAACAAATTTCAAATAGCATAGTTCAATATTATGGATATGTAATATTTATAATTAATAATAGCCTATAATACTATAAGTTATATGTCCTATAGACTATAGGGCAACGGTTTGCATATAATATATATATAAAATATAATTATCAAATTGACAATTTCAATTATTGCATAGGCTATTCATAGTATTGATTAATAAATGAATATCATTTAGCCTATATTAATAGTGAATTATATATTTAGGCCTATAATTCCTATAATCCTTATATCTAAATCTTATAAGTTTACAGACGTTCCTTCTAGGTAGAAGATTATTACGTACACTAGGCCCAAAACTCCTGTAGGGCGACAGGGATAGAACCCGCGACCTGTCAGTTGGTTTTTGGTCGACAGTCCGGTGAACTAACCGCTGGACCAGCCGGCTTCACTATAAATTAAAAAATAAACGCCTAGACTAGTAGTACTGTAGGTCTAGTAGTTGGCTAATGTGACTTACTGGACTTCTTGTGGTCGTCTGTTGTCTTGAAACTTCACATTATACTGGTCCATACCATATTAGCATATTCCAACCGAGCGGAAGACTGAAAATTTTGTTAAAAAAGATGCTTTTTTATAAATTTAATTAGAATATATTATTATAAAATGGCTTGTCTTTACTGACTTTACGGTTACCTACTATTATTACCTAGCCTAATCTAGATCTATCTAGGTCTAGTCAGTAGGCTACTGAGACTGAGGCTATTATAATAATAATTATTTAATGATATTATTATTAATTAATGATTTTCCTGAAATGATTCGAGTTTAATAGAACAACTAAGTGTCTAAGTCCTAGACTATGCTTTAAGCAATTATACACAAAACAAAAAAAAGATTTTTTTAGCCTTTATTTTAATAACGTAACATTTTTAAGTCAAAAGTCAAAGTTGTTTTTAAATCTTTAATTTAACAAGTAGGCCTACACCTACATGACATATATAATGATATAATGATTTAAATGATTAATTATTCATTAACTTTAACTTTATTATAATATAAATTTAACACGTGTGACTGGTTAAATATATATTAAAATATTAGCGGTTTTAATAATTATACACGTAGAAGTAGTAGAGGCCTATAATTCCTATAATATATTTAATATTAGGCTTCATTTACTCACCTTCTATATACTATATATCGTACTTTATAGCCTAGAATTAAATCTCCATCTCATAATGATACTCCATGAAGTCCATGCGATTAAATTGTGTCGGTTGGACCGGTATTTAAAAATTCCGACTTCCAGAATAATGATTGGTCAAGCGAGATTTGTACAATCGCGTTAGTCAGAGTTAGTCCATCAAATTCGATATAAAATCATATAAAATGCTTTCTTAATAAAAAAAAATCAAATTATTTAAAATTAAATAGAAAAAAACAATAAAACATATATTTAATATCATTCTAATAAACGCAAGTTTTATTAAGTCAAAAATTATATCTATAGCTTAAATTATAACTTGTTATACCAATGCATGTTGGCGAGATCAGGACTACGATTTAAAGGACTCCGGGTTCGATACCCGGGCTAGTCTATACACTTCGCGAACATTTTTTTAATATATTTTATACAATATAATATGACTTATATAATAAAATCTTTTAAAAAAGTAAAATAAATAATTAAAAATTGAAGACTGTCAGATGTTTAAATTTAAATCAAGATACCGTGTTTTGTAATGAAAGTAAAAAAAAACTATGTAGGCCTAGATGATCCTAGATCTATTCATTTTACTCGGTATTCATAATTTAATAAAGAAATTAATTTAATTTTTTACCTAAATAAATTTTTTATAAATGTCTAGATCTAGAGTCTATATTTAAATTATAAAAAAAAAATAATAATTATCTTTACATTTCTATCACAACTTTAAAAACACAATTTAACTAATTAAAATAATTAAATACGTTTATTTCATCAAACATTTAATGATACAACAATATCGTTTATTACTATATTATTTAGGTTGCAATACTAGTCTAATGTATTTCAAAACTAACAACACAAATAACTAGATCTAAATCTAATGAAAAACATGAAGACGGCAAATATAGCCTAGAGCTATTATAAACTATTGACAGGGTATCATGAAACAAGAAAGAAACATGAAAGAAACCTCGCACTCTTAGACTCCCACTGAGTCGGCCATAAAACTTTTTTTTTCTCTTACCACTTTTTCACGGGATGACCTGGGGCTATTCAATGATATGGGTAACATCACAAAAAGAAAGGAAAAAATTCTTTTAGATCTTCTAACCAAAGTCGCCATAAAACTGGTCTCTATTATTTATTAGCACTTCAATTTCAATACGCGCAACTCAAAAACACATAGCCACTTAACGTTTAAATTCACCCATTCTAATGAGGTTTAGGGTATTAGGTTTCTATTCGGCCATTTCAGAAGTCTGCCGTAATAAGAAAATCCTAAAAGAAAACGATACGGCAGTCATTGTGGCAATTTCATTAGGACGGGAATAGGAAAATCCCTAATCGGTACTATGCGGGTAAAACCTAATGACTAATGGGGCCTGCGCTAGCCCCCATAGACGGTATTTGACTTTCAAAATTGACATGTTTAAGGGGATAACTTCAACAAAATAAATTGAATTAGAGATCCAGATGAGTGCAGTGCACCCCTGAAAGTACCATACATCTAGCTGCAGCATTGAATCCTGATGGGAATATAAGTATAAGGCCAAAAATACTTCTGATTTCTAGCTTAGACTAAGAGACATTAAAAGACTGTCTGTTTCAAATGTCTCAACATCATGGATAGACATGCTATACAAGTGACCTAATCATCATTAACATTGTAATGATTTCAACCGCGGCTATGTTGGAATATGACTGTGTTTTAATTTAATTTAATTTAAAACTTTTGTCTTCATACTGTAGTAACATAAACGTTGAGTTGCAGCCCCTGGAGATCAGTAGTGCAGAATTCAACAGATTAAAAAAAAACGTTGAGTTGCAGCCCCTGGAGATCAGTAGTGCAGAATTCAACAGATTCAAAAAAAAACGTTGAGTTGCAGCCCCTGGAGATCAGTAGTGCAGAATTCAACAGATTCAAAAAAAACGTTGAGTTGCAGCCCCTGGAGATCAGTAGTGCAGAATTCAACAGATTCAAAATAAACGTTGAGTTGCAGCCCCTGGAGATCAGTAGTGCAGAATTCAACAGATTAAAAAAAAACGTTGAGTTGCAGCCCCTGGAGATCAGTAGTGCAGAATTCAACAGATTAAAAAAAAAACGTTGAGTTGCAGCCCCTGGAGATCAGTAGTGCAGAATTCAACAGATTCAAAAAAAAACGTTGAGTTGCAGCCCCTGGAGATCAGTAGTGCGGAATTCAACAGATTCAAAATAAACGTTGAGTTGCAGCCCCTGGAGATCAGTAGTGCAGAATTCAACAGATTCAAAATAAACGTTGAGTTGCAGCCCCTGGAGATCAGTAGTGCAGAATTCAACAGATTCAAAATAAACGTTGAGTTGCAGCCCCTGGAGATCAGTAGACCAGAATTCAACAGATTCAAAATAAACGTTGAGTTGCAGCCCCTGGAGATCAGTAGTGCAAGAATCAACAGATTCAAAAAAAAAATACCTGACACCTTTTTTTGTTACTGCCCCCAATGTATGTTGGCTAAAATTGGCTGCCCTCATATCACAATGTATGTTGGCTAAAATTGGCTGCCCTCATGTCACAATGTATGTTGGCTAAAATTGGCTGCCCTCATGTCACAATGTATGTTGGCTAAAATTGGCTGCCCTCATGTCACAATGTATGTTGGCTAAAATTGGCTGCCCTCATGGCACAATGTATGTTGGCTAAAATTGGCTGCCCTCATGTCACAATGTATGTTGGCTAAAATTGGCTGCCCTCATGTCACAATGTATGTTGGCTAAAATTGGCTGCCCTCATATCACAATGTATGTTGGCTAAAATTGGCTGCCCTCATGTCACAATGTATGTTGGCTAAAATTGGCTGCCCTCATATCACAATGTATGTTGGCTAAAATTGGCTGCCCTCATGGCACAATGTATGTTGGCTAAAATTGGCTGCCCTCATGTCACAATGTATGTTTGCTAAAATTGG
This sequence comes from Anisus vortex, assembly GCA_949126835.1. Lineage (NCBI taxonomy): Eukaryota > Metazoa > Mollusca > Gastropoda > Planorbidae > Anisus > Anisus vortex. Next base: position 29,456,523 of record OX421496.1, on the reverse strand, counting down.
CTGCCCTCATATCACAATGTATGTTGGCTAAAATTGGCTGCCCTCATGTCACAATGTATGTTGGCTAAAATTGGCTGCCCTCATGTCACAATGTATGTTGGCTAAAATTGGCTGCCCTCATGTCACAATGTATGTTGGCTAAAATTGGCTGCCCTCATGTCACAATGTATGTTGGCTAAAATTGGCTGCCCTCATGTCACAATGTATGTTGGCTAAAATTGGCTGCCCTCATGTCACAATGTATGTTGGCTAAAATTGGCTGCCCTCATGTCACAATGTATGTTGGCTAAAATTGGCTGCCCTCATGTCACAATGTATGTTGGCTAAAATTGGCTGCCCTCATGTCACAATGTATGTTGGCTAAAATTGGCTGCCCTCATGGCACAATGTATGTTGGCTAAAATTGGCTGCCCTCATGGCACAATGTATGTTGGCTAGAATTGGCTGCCCTCATGGCACAATGTATGTTGGCTAAAATTGGCTGCCCTCATGTCACAATGTATGTTGGCTAAAATTGGCTGCCCTCATGTCACAATGTATGTTGGCTAAAATTGGCTGCCCTCATGTCACAATGTATGTTGGCTAAAATTGGCTGCCCTCATGTCACAATGTATGTTGGCTAAAATTGGCTGCCCTCATGTCACAATGTATGTTGGCTAAAATTGGCTGCCCTCATGTCACAATGTATGTTGGCTAAAATTGGCTGCCCTCATGTCACAATGTATGTTGGCTAAAATTGGCTGCCCTCATGTCACAATGTATGTTGGCTAAAATTGGCTGCCCTCATGTCACAATGTATGTTGGCTAAAATTGGCTGCCCTCATGTCACAATGTATGTTGGCTAAAATTGGCTGCCCTCATGTCACAATGTATGTTGGCTAAAATTGGCTGCCCTCATGTCACAATGTATGTTGGCTAAAATTGGCTGCCCTCATGGCACAATGTATGTTGGCTAAAATTGGCTGCCCTCATGTCACAATGTATGTTGGCTAAAATTGGCTGCCCTCATGTCACAATGTATGTTGGCTAAAATTGGCTGCCCTCATGTCACAATGTATGTTGGCTAAAATTGGCTGCCCTCATGTCACAATGTATGTTGGCTAAAATTGGCTGCCCTCATGTCACAATGTATGTTGGCTAAAATTGGCTGCCCTCATGTCACAATGTATGTTGGCTAAAATTGGCTGCCCTCATGTCACAATGTATGTTGGCTAAAATTGGCTGCCCTCATGGCACAATGTATGTTGGCTAAAATTGGCTGCCCTCATGGCACAATGTATGTTGGCTGAAATTGGCTGCCCTCATGTCACAATGTATGTTGGCTAAAATTGGCTGCCCTCATGTCACAATGTATGTTGGCTAAAATTGGCTGCCCTCATGGCACAATGTATGTTGGCTAAAATTGGCTGCCCTCATGGCACAATGTATGTTGGCTAAAATTGGCTGCCCTCATGTCACAATGTATGTTGGCTAAAATTGGCTGCCCTCATGTCACAATGTATGTTGGCTAAAATTGGCTGCCCTCATGGCACAATGTATGTTGGCTAAAATTGGCTGCCCTCATGGCACAATGTATGTTGGCTAAAATTGGCTGCCCTCATGTCACAATGTATGTTGGCTAAAATTGGCTGCCCTCAAGTCACAATGTATGTTGGCTAAAATTGGCTGCCCTCATGTCACAATGTATGTTGGCTAAAATTGGCTGCCCTCATGTCACAATGTATGTTGGCTAAAATTGGCTGCCCTCATGTCACAATGTATGTTGGCTAAAATTGGCTGCCCTCATGTCACAATGTATGTTGGCTAAAATTGGCTGCCCTCATGTCACAATGTATGTTGGCTAAAATTGGCTGCCCTCATGTCACAATGTATGTTGGCTAAAATTGGCTGCCCTCATGGCACAATGTATGTTGGCTAAAATTGGCTGCCCTCATGGCACAATGTATGTTGGCTAAAATTGGCTGCCCTCATGTCACAATGTATGTTGGCTAAAATTGGCTGCCCTCATGGCACAATGTATGTTGGCTAAAATTGGCTGCCCTCATGTCACAATGTATGTTGGCTAAAATTGGCTGCCCTCATGTCACAATGTATGTTGGCTAAAATTGGCTGCCCTCATGTCACAATGTATGTTGGCTAAAATTGGCTGCCCTCATGTCACAATGTATGTTGGCTAAAATTGGCTGCCCTCATGTCACAATGTATGTTGGCTAAAATTGGCTGCCCTCATGTCACAATGTATGTTGGCTAAAATTGGCTGCCCTCATGGCACAATGTATGTTGGCTAAAATTGGCTGCCCTCATGGCACAATGTATGTTGGCTGAAATTGGCTGCCCTCATGTCACAATGTATGTTGGCTAAAATTGGCTGCCCTCATGTCACAATGTATGTTGGCTAAAATTGGCTGCCCTCATGTCACAATGTATGTTGGCTAAAATTGGCTGCCCTCATGTCACAATGTATGTTGGCTAAAATTGGCTGCCCTCATGTCACAATGTATGTTGGCTAAAATTGGCTGCCCTCATGTCACAATGTATGTTGGCTAAAATTGGCTGCCCTCATGTCACAATGTATGTTGGCTAAAATTGGCTGCCCTCATGTCACAATGTATGTTGGCTAAAATTGGCTGCCCTCATGGCACAATGTATGTTGGCTAAAATTGGCTGCCCTCATGTCACAATGTATGTTGGCTAAAATTGGCTGCCCTCATGTCACAATGTATGTTGGCTTAAATTGGCTGCCCTCATGTCACAATGTATGTTGGCTAAAATTGGCTGCCCTCATGTCACAATGTATGTTGGCTAAAATTGGCTGCCCTCATGTCACAATGTATGTTGGCTAAAATTGGCTGCCCTCATGGCACAATGTATGTTGGCTAAAATTGGCTGCCCTCATGTCACAATGTATGTTGGCTAAAATTGGCTGCCCTCATGTCACAATGTATGTTGGCTAAAATTGGCTGCCCTCATGTCACAATGTATGTTGGCTAAAATTGGCTGCCCTCATGTCACAATGTATGTTGGCTAAAATTGGCTGCCCTCATGTCACAATGTCTGTTGGCTAAAATTGGCTGCCCTCATGTCACAATGTATGTTGGCTAAAATTGGCTGCCCTCATGTCACAATGTATGTTGGCTAAAATTGGCTGCCCTCATGGCACAATGTATGTTGGCTAAAATTGGCTGCCCTCATGTCACAATGTATGTTGGCTAAAATTGGCTGCCCTCATGTCACAATGTATGTTGGCTAAAATTGGCTGCCCTCATGTCACAATTCTCATTCAAATTCATACATACAAGTTTGAGAATTTCCACTTTTTTGACATGCCCCCAGATTATGTGGCCTCACTATTATATATAATAATTATATAGACAGATGGCCACAGTGATTGTCACATATAGATTGATCACACAAAGAGTGATGGCCACTTGTAATTGATGTCCCACACAGAGTGATGACCACATGTAGACAGATGACTACTTGTATATTGATGGCCACACAAAGAGTAATGGCCACATGTAGAATGATGGCCACTTTTAAATTGATGTCCCACATAAAGACTGATGGCCACATGTAGATGAATGGCCATGTGTAGGTTGATGGCTACATGTAGACTGATGGCCACAGATGGCTATGTGCAGATGTCACAATGTATGTTGGCTAAAATTGGCTGCCCTCATGTCACAATTCTCATTCAAATTCATACATACAAGTTTGAGAATTTCCACTTTTTTGACATGCCCCCAGATTATGTGGCCTCACTATTATATATAATAATTATACAGATTAACACATAGATCTACTTTCTATTTATTAGAAAAACTTTTACAATTGCAACATTTGGAAACATATTTACATTATTTTATCAAAGGGTGAAGCGCTAACAATTAGTGAAGCATGTGTACGTGTTGAGACTAATGGTCATGTGTAAACTGATACTACTGATAGCCGGATCTAGAATGAAAGGCATGAATAGATTTGATGGTCACATATAGTCAGATGGCCATAGAGTAATAGCCACATGTAGATTGATGGCCACATATAGACTGATAGCCACATATAGACAGATGGCCACACAGAGTGATTGTCACATATAGATTGATCACACAAAGAGTGATGGCCACTTGTAATTGATGTCCCACACAGAGTGATGACCACATGTAGACAGATGACTTCTTGTATATTGATTGCCACACAAAGAGTAATGGCCACATGTAGAATGATGGCCACTTTTAAATTGATGTCCCACATAAAGACTGATGGCCACATGTAGATGAATGGCCATGTGTAGGTTGATGGCTACATGTAGACTGATGGCCACAGATGGCTATGTGCAGATAGCCTTTTTATGTAAGCACTTAGTTTATAGTTAAAATGTATTCAAAATTGAAACCTACTGTACCTTTATCTGACATTTTGTGTGTTGCAACTTAGTTTAGTTCTATGTATAATTTTAATGACTTTTATTGCATAGTTTATTCCTTTTTAAACAGACATACAGCTTTTCCCCTACTAGTAGACAAGTCTTAATTAGGCCTGACCTTTTCATTAGGTCAGAGGTTATCACGTTGATGAAGTTCCATTTTACTGGGGACTCTGTAAAGATTTTTTTGGCTTTAGCTGGTGTTTGTCAATTTATTTCAACCTAGTCTGCCAGTTATGGTTTTTTAGAAATATACAAAAGGCTACAAGATTAGATATGAGGAATCTGTTTTTAACAGCTCTGCCAGTTATGGTTTTTTAGAAATATACAAAAGGCTACAAGATTAGATATGAGGAATCTGTTTTTAACAGCTCTGTCTGTCCGGCCCAGAGACCTGGAGAGTCACCAACACTCTGAACAACAAGCTCAAAACCTTTGTCAAGGGCTGCTTTTGCAACATACTAAAGATTCGGTAGACAGAAAAGAACACCAACTTGTGGCGGCAAACAAACCAGGACTCCCTTGTACAGCAGATTGCCAGGCGAAAGTGGCAGTGGTTAGGGCACTCCTTTAAAAAAAAAAACATAGGACATCACCTGACTGGTTTTGCAATAGAAATCCGCAGGAAGAGATGGATTGGACGCCCTAGACCACCTATAGATGATCCTGCGAGGATAAAATGATTATCTGCAACCTTTTAATCAAGTGTGCTGGAGAGATGTTGTGGAGGTCCTATGTCAGTGCATTAAACAAGATGATTCTTCATGTCTGACATTCACAATCCATCATTTTCTTTCTGCAACAGCTTTTGGAAATGATGAAGTAAAATTTAATCCCCTACATCTTTTCTTACTCGCAGTAGAAAAAGTAATACAGCACAGAGACCTGTTTTGTTAATAAATGAACTAACTAATAGGACCCAAAAAGTTGTATGTTCACCATGCATGAATAAATCATTTAGACTGGTCAATGTTATGAGCAGTAGTGGTCAAAAAGATGTAAGAGAGTAGGAGAGTAAGTAATAAAATTGATAATGATCCTGAGTTTCCTAATGAAGATAATACAGAAACGGAAAATACAGAAACCAGTAAAACGGAATTTCATCAACATATACATGTGAAGAAGCTAGCTATACCAGTCATTGGAGCAGGTTTTACTATACTTTACTCATAGTTTATATTCAGTCTAAAAATAATGAGAAGTTTTTATGCTTGATAAAAACAATATATTTTTCTTTGTGAACTGCTAAGATTACATTACTTTTGAAACTAAAGATTAAGAATAAGAACAAATTACCATAGCCGCCCTAAGGTTTGATTCAAAATAAAAAAGAATGTTGACATTTGTAAGACCTGCTCCGAAGTAACACAGAAAACTCATTTTAATTTTCAATTATAGTTGTTATATGGCTATTTTAAAGTTTATATTTTCATTTGTTAACAAAAACAAGCCAACTATTTAAAATTATTGAGTATAAGCCACACTTTTTTTTACCTCATCTTTTAGCTTATAAACGTGTAAATATAAAGTGTTTTTTTCTACGTTCGGATATCAACTGAAATTGAAGTGTAGGCTGTAGGCTACTGTGAAATGTTATAGAATGGTACAATAAATATCTTTTTATCAATGTGTTTTATTTCAACAATTAAATTAAACAAAATAACAGTTATTTCAGACACTTTATATCAACATACTTTAAGTCAGCATTTCCCAAACGTGACCCGGTTAAGTCCGGCAAAGCCCCCATTTTGTCTGTATGTTACATCTAGGGCTAATGACATACTGGTGCAAAATTATCAGTTTTTTTTATAGCAAATAAATGTATACAATTTATACAGCATATTTACTAATATTTGTCAGTTTTATGACTTTAGTTGTAATAAAAAAAAGTATCAAGTTTATCAATATTGTGTGTTTCTATGCTATTTAGCTGTAGTTTAGTCAACAGCTACAGTCATTTATTTTGTAGCATAGGTAACATTCATAGAATCTACCAATATTTGAATTCATTTAAAAAAAAAAATTTGATCTTCCATTCGACAAATAGATAAAAAATCACAAACAGCAACAGTGAAAAAATAAATAAATTAAAGAAATTATACAGGTAGCCTACACCTAATAGATTTTTTTGAGTGCAGCTTATACATGTGAACTTCAATTTTACTAGTTTTTTCCCTTCCAATGTATACCTGCGACTTGTACACAGGTGTGGCTTATACTAAAGATACTACTGTATATCTCTGTAAAGACATTTGATAATTGGACAGAACATTGAAACTTCTCATACTCTAAAATAAATGGTTTAATATGATACTTTTAAGGGATTTCTTTTTGTATCATAAAATGATGATAGTATGTTAAGGGGTCAATAAAGAGAAATCAATGACTTGCCCTTGACACAAGTCAGATATACCTTTAGTCCTTTAGTTATAATATTAAGTGGTAAATAAGTAAATGTATATTTGTTTATTTGATTATACTAACTCTAGATTATACTTTATGTAAGTATTGTTAAGAGTATAACTACTAAACAAAATATTTGTTGAACATTAATGAAAAGCAAACTTGATTTTGCAATGTAAAAAGTTGCATTTTTTTTAATCTTAATACATAGGTTCATGTTACACTTATCTTATCTTGCTAAAGGGTTTTAATGACTTCCAAAACCAAAAAGAAAGGAATAAACATGTTAACTAGGAACAAACATGGTAACTAAGAGGAATATTTATAAACCACAGCCAAATAAATAATATCCTTGCTCCAAATTGAACAGTTGAAATTTTTTTTATATAATATGTTCAGCAATCTTTTCAACCTTCTGGTTTTTTCACTTTCAGGCTGGATGAAGTGGATGTATCTTGTCCTGATCTTTGCTGACTGAGTAATATTCTGACACAGCCATAGGAGTACATCCGTATAGGCAATGTTCCAGCAGATTCCCACAGGTTTATGTCTGGGCTGTACATTTCTATAGCATCAGAGTATAAATTGTCTTTTGCACCACGCCTTCTGCCACCAAAGGCATAGAGCTTCTGGTCTAGAACAGCGAGGCTGACAAAATCTCTAGGGAGGTTCATGTCTTGGAGAAGCTCCCATTCATCCTGTGCTGGTGTGTATTTGAAGAAACCCTCTAGACCAACAACGTAAATGGACCCATCCAGTACACAAGCACTCAGACACATGTCATGGGCAGGCAAAGATTTCTGCATGATTGTACAGGTTGAGGTGCTGGTATCAAAACACTGGACTGTGTTGGTCACAAACTCTTCAATATTCTTGCCACCAAACAAATAAATATTTTTACCAAATGCAACAAAGCCCATGTTCTCAACAGCTTGACACAGGTGTCCAGCTTCCTCCCACTTGTTGGATTTCTTTTCCCACTTTTCTATGGACTCTAAAACAACTTCCTCATCAAATCCACCAAGTACGTAGATTGTGTGATCCACTGCAGCCATGGCATGCCTGCGCCTAGCTACTAGCATGTTAGCGCCCCGCAGCCATGAGTCAAAGGTCGGGTCATATTTCCAGAATTCACAACTACGCAGTCCGCCTGAAACATAAATTTCATCTCCCACAGCACAAGCTGCAAATTCATTTCTTTTTTTGAAAGGGAGTGTTCTTAGCTGTGCAAACTCTTGTCTGTCAGACCTGTAGCATTCTACCTCATTGCTAAGACCATCCAATAGACGACCACCAAGTAATACAGCACATTCATGATAAGGAAATGTGTAGCGAGGGGTAAACTGGGGAAAAAAATAGTAAAGTAATAATTAATTATAATAAAGTAGTAACAATAATTAATGATATTGATAAAGAAAAAACAACCTAACCAATGATCTAATGGCTATTCATGTTTAACGTTCAAGTCTTAATTTTATTTATGTGGCTGAAGAGCTGGAGATTTTTAATGGGCAAAATAAGTCGAGCATAAGAAAAAGAAAAAAATTAGTTAAAATATTTTTGAAGACAAAAATTTATAAATAAATAAATACAAATATTTATAAATAAATAATTACAAATATTTATAAATAAATAAATACAAATATTTATAAATAAATAAATACTTTTATAATATTTTATCAGGGAGGTAACTGACCATCCCCAAAAAAGTAAAAAAAATATTGAACTAATAAAAGCACTCTTTCCAGGAGGTTCAGAGGTTCAGGAGGTTGCCACACAATAGCCAAAGTTATCCAAGTAGGATACTTATAAGCATCAACTGATTTAATGAGCCATTGGCAATTTCACAGAGAGACAGTGTCAACTCTGAATAATGTGTGCATGATGGTATGCAGTATTACATCAATTTTATGATTATTTAGGAAGTGGTTGCAGTCATACTGGATAAATGTACATTGTGAAACATAAAAATCAACTAAAGTAAATATCTTCAAAAAGAAAGCCAATAAAAATGTTTCATGCTTATATCTGTGTTCAGACCACCAAGATACCACAGAATATGGGGCTTTTGACGTACTTGATGATTTCCCTGTTGGCCAGTGTAACTGGTTACCTAACAGAGATGGCAGGAGACAGACAACCACCAGACACCCCTTTAGTAAATCAGAGTTCTTTTCCCAAACTTTACAAATTATTAACACATCAATTTACAATACTAGGCTATGTGTAAAATGTCTTCATGTTGAATATATATTCATATAAGTGGTCATAATTTAAATTTTAGATTTTCGATTACTCAATATAACATTTTATTCTGAGCTGTAAGATGCAAAATGTTTTCCTTAGAAAAATTAAGTCAATGAACAAACAAGTTTTATGCAAAATACAAAAAATTAGATTCTTTTTTACTTTTACCTTCAATTGCTTAAGAAATCCATTAAGTAGGGAGAATAATTTCTATAGAAATATAAATATCAAGCAAATCGGTGATTAAACCTTACAATTTTAATCATTTAAGCTGTGTGGTTGTTTTTTTAGAGGGTCAGCTAGATACAACCATTTAAAGTTAATAGAAGTTTTAAGAATAAATTTTTTAAATTTTTGTTTGATTCCCTCCAGTTTCTTTCTTCTTCATATACCATAGGCTATATACTTGATATACTCTAACAAAAATTTTTGTTTGATTCCCTCCAGTTTCTTTCTTCTTCATATACCATAGGCCATATACTTGATATACTCTAACAAAAATTTTTGTTTGATTCCCTCCAGTTTCTTTCTTCTTCATATACCATAGGCTATATACTCTCACAAACATTTTGACAAAAATTAGAGGTGCAAACCTATACACTCGACACTGTTTTTAAAAGTTTGAAAAACATCACTACTCTGTCATAAACTTTCCTATATCACTTGTATCGTTGATTGTATTGATGTAGAATTACTAGGCTATTGTTTAGACATACATTTTAAATTAAAAAACTTCCTTATGTGTAAATAGACTTTATGTAACTGAAATTGAAATGGACAAATATTTTAGGTTGTATTATATTGCAGATTATTGCCGAAGCATAGTGTAAGTCTAAGGCAACATTTTTCATACTGATCGCAAATTACAATATGGAAAATATCGTAAATGTGTAAAAGCCTATATAAACCTATTATGAACCTTGTAGTAGCTTAAGATGCATGTTATTTAGGACACATGGCCTCTAGGCCTAGGCGATAGCATTCCGAGTAAACCGCGCCATGTCTAAGCAATATTTTGACAACTACAAAATTTCAGCAGACATTTTGGAAAAATTCTGCAGACAAACTTTAAAAAAAAAATAGAAATAGAAATAATGCTTGAAATGTCAATAGTGTGATTCATTTTTCCTTATTTGTATTTAAGAGTTGAAAAAAATCACAGCTTATTGCCGGTCATGAAGAGAACGAGATATTAAAGCCAGCACTCACCGCTTATTAATAAAAAATTGCAATTTGGGCACTTGTATAGTGCAACTAGCCATGATAGTCTAAAGAGCGCACTTTAAAAGACTTCATTTTGTGTCTACCTACTCTAGCAATAGAAACTTGAGTAGGGACAGGAACTTAGATTAAGAAACTGATGCCTTACAAAAACATTCCCATATGGCTAATGGCTTTGTTAATTGGTGGATAAAAATAAATGAAACTCTACCTTTTTTTGTTTCTGTTTGCGTTATGCATGAATAAAACTATTTAACAAAAGTTTCCAAATTAAGATGAAGTTCAACCTTAGTACTACCCGAACAAATAACAACATACTTGATATGAAGGCAACATGTGTCTACGAGAAGGCACTGTGTGATAAAGTACTGCTTCATCCAATAGCTCACGACCCCGCTGGTCATCTGATAAATGTCCAGCCTTGATCACCACATCCATCAAGTAACTTTGGTTTATATGAGGGAACTTGATGCAGGATAAAACTTTATAGCGGTAGCACTTTCTATGCTCTACATCATGATCTAACCAGCGAACAGCTGCTTCATAAACCTGAAAAATGTTTAAAAATTTAACTGCAATACAAAGGCTTTTATGCATATTTGATAAAGTTGATATTATAATTTGACACAATAAGTATTACATCATAATTACATGTATCCTTAAATTTGACTACTTTGACAGGTAAAGTGAAAATGAGAATTTATTGACATGTCGACCATGGACCATAAATGTATATGTTTAGCTATTAGTAACATTAAGTATTAGTGCAAATCACATGGCAGTGCTATCAGTTCTAGCAGTCTGGATAGTAGCAGTAATATTATTCAATCGATAGAATAGATACAATAGTATCACAGTTATGTAATCTCCCAAAAGAGAAGTAGCACACAGGTAGTTTCAACAGGTAGTTACATAAAAATAAAAGCTAGTATATTAACATGTATTTTTTAGTCTTTCTGTTCCAAAGTAACTGTTGTTAGAACAGAAAGAAAATGTAGTAGTTTCCTACTGGTGGAGATAATGAGGACAGTCTAGTCTGGAGCGTGGGTTAGATTAATTCTACTTAGACATAATTGAATGTATATTTTATTTTTATCTTCCATTCTCCTCTTTAAAAAAATATAAGCCAAATAATGCAGATTCAGATATAAAAGAGACTGATTCAACAATCAAAATTGAAATACAATTATCAACAATAATTTTGAATATGTCAATGATGATGCTTTAAACATACATTTTCTGTTTTAAATAGGTATCGTGTAATCTTAATTTCTGCACCCTGTAAAACATATTTTAAATTCTCAAAACTATAAAAATAAAATATATATTAACATTAAACTCACAAAACAAAATCTCAGGCTCTGAACAAAGAAAGCAATTTTTATTTTCGTGGTTAAAAGATGCTCAAATTATAATATATAGGATGTCACAAATCATATAGAATTCTGTGTAGCTTGTAATTAGACCTTAAAAAAGGTTTTCTAGGTGTATATCTTTAGTAAAAGCTTTATATTTAAAGTTTACATTTTTCTCATTGGCTTATTTCCAATATTTGGTTATTCCTTATGTTACATGAAGAAATAAATATTGAATAAGTCTGGCCAATCTCTTGTATTTTGATATAATAAATTTCACTGTAAAATAATTTCTCTTTAATATTTGTTCTTCCTTATTGCAATAACAATTATTGAAAGTTGTTCAGCTGTGGGCCCTATGGTGATGATGCAGTGGTCAATGTAAGATATATTTAAGCTCATTCAGACTCTTAAAGGCCACAACATTAAATGAACAAGCTTAGAGTTAAATCAGTAAATTTTCTGTAGACATATTTCATTAGATAGAATGACTGTAACTGTAATATAAGTTAAATGACTACTGAGTTAAAGAAAAATTAATTTAACTAACCTCTTCTTCTGTATTGCATTTCAAGCGTCTATCCTGTAACAAATCTACCACACATTTAACAGAAAGGGTAACAAAGTCTTCATCCTCTCTCAAAGTGTCAAAGTTACAACAAGCAAAGTGTAGAGAAAATTCATACATAGGTTTATGGCCATGGGCTTCAGCAAGTGTCATTGCAGCCAGACAGGTCGATTCATTCATGGATTTCTCCAAATAAGTCACACACAATTCTACAAGTTGGTTAATCTGTTATAAAAACAATAACATTATAAAAGATTTGTAAGGCAATTTGTTTGGTTTATTATTTTTAAGTATTAGTGTGTGTTGAGGCACTCAATTTAATTCTCAATAAATTACAGCTTTTGTGAATTCAGAACTTTGCCTAACTGAAAGGCTAATGTACATTTTTCAAATATATCCTTTGAGAATGAATAATTTGATTTCAATTTGTTAGGATTATAAAATTTTAAGAAAGCCAAGCTCTAATTTAAGTAAAATATTCACCTGGAACAGTTGGGCTTGAATAAAAAGTTCATGAACAGTGTTTGAAGATATTTCCACATTTCCAGTGTAAATGAAAAGTAAAACAAGTCCAAATACAAATGGATCTATCTGCTTCATTTCAATTTCTTTTTTCTTGCTTTCAACCATGCCAGAAGCAAACATTGATTTGAAGTAGGGGGAGCCAGCAGCCAGTATTACCTATATATTTATTCAACAATTTTTATTTATTTTGGCTTTTAGTTTTAGAGTTCAAATTTTTTATTTAAAAAAATGTATTGTCCTGATAGACCCCCTTTAGCTAATACTTAATATTAAAGATTATTACTGGAATAATAAATGCATAATAAAAACGACAGTATTAATAGTATTCTATATGAAAGTATTTAGTTAATTTCTTTCCTGATGTATTAAAATTAGTACTGTAGATTCGAAACTAATAGAGTAAATCACCTCAGCGCGAACACCACTCGAAAAAACTTTTGCAGTTTCTCTATTTTCATATCTACTACGAAAGCGATCGTCAATTTATAGAAAGCAGTTCTTCCTCAATATCCTTAGGCCGTTTCAGTTACGGGAAGAGTATTTTTGTGATAAAAAAGTGCCGACATTTGGAGCCATGGTGACGGCTATGCTAAAAACCTCCCACCGGATGAATGAGGGGGGTATCCGAGTTAAGACTACTTTTCCTTTTCTTTTTACATTTAAATGTGTTTGCTATCAGTAGGATATAGTTAGGGAACAATGCTGTTATGATATACAATACTTATTTATAGTAATGTTCGTTTTAAAATGGGGTGTTCGCAATGTAGTATGCAAAACCTAGGATTGATCCTCATAGCAAACACTTTTTTTTTTGTTGGAGTGGGTATCTAAAAACTGTCAAAAACGCTCCTCAAATGGAATATTACTAGATTATTAGATGAGCTGTACTTAGAGCAAGACTCGGGAGAGAAGAAGATATGAAAAAAACTGAAAAGAGAAAGGTCAAGAAATGTAATTGAAGTAAGCTCTGATAGCTCTACTACATATATTATATATATCAGGGGTCCCATGGCTCGCGAGCCAGATGTGGCTCTTTTGATGGCTGCATCTGGCTCGCAGACAAATGTTCGATTATTAGAAAAATGTGTTTTTAGACTTTTTTATCTACATATTAATTGTAGGCCTATATCACTATTTCATTCTACAGATGAGCTAAAGTCTACTGCAGCCCAGCATCAGAAGAATTCAGAGACATAATTATTGTACTTAATGTATGGCTCTCACAGAATATGTGGTATCCATGGCTCTCTAAGACAAAAATTTTCCCGACCTCTGATATATATGATACTACAACTAATGGAACTAGAAATGGCTTCAATTTCAATGTTGTTTGTTTGAAAATACAGTACAAATATCATGCATTTATCAAAAGGCACATGTAGACTATAGGAACACTAGATTGTCTTTCTCTTTACTGTCAGTGCAGAGGTTTTCTTGACTCACTCATAAATAGATCTAGATTTTACACCATAAAACACGTTGGTTTAAAAAAAACAACTATTTAAATTTTTTTAATGATCTGTCAAAGTCTAGACAAATGCATGTGACAATACAATAGCATGGGCATCTCCAGTGTTCATTACATTAACAAAATAATAAATATATTACGATGACTTTGGCTTAGTGTTTGCTATGAAATTAAAGTGTTCGCTGTGAAGTTTAATAAAAAAAAAGTGTTCGCTATGAAGCAGTAAACATGGTCATCTGAGAATGCAACCCACACTCTAACCCTGCATAGTAATACATTAATGTATGTTCATTCAAGTATCCATGTTGTCATACTATCTTTTGGTACTTTGGTTTTTATCCTATGTCTAACGGTTTAGAAAATAGGTCACAAAAACTAAGAGTGCTATTTTTAGCCTTATGGTGTTCGCAAAGGGTGATTTACTCTAGACCATTGCCCACCTTGCATGTTAATTTTCAGAAATGTAAACATAAAAAAAAAAAATTATCATTTCAGTCATGATGGCAAAATGTAGAAAACTCAAGAGTTATATATGTAGACCCTCCTGTAATATAAAGACACTTTTAAGACACTGTTCCTGCCTCCCTCTGACTACCGAGAACATGCAGTACATTGGGGGATGATATATATATATATCAGCTGAAGGAGGACAGGGTCAGAGAAATAATTTGATTAGTGGCATAGCCAGATGGGAGAAACTGCTCTCCCCATGAGACCATTTTCCAGAAAGAAGGGTCTTTTAAAAAAAGAAATAGGGCTTAGTCAAGAAAAAAAAAAGGGGGACCTTCTTGAGACAAAAAGTGGAGCCTTGTCAAGAATAAAATATGAAAAGAAAAACCAGCCAAACCTCCTGCCTGGGACATAAAGTAGACAATAGTTGAAAATTGTGTAAAAGATTCATCAAAATATGCTAAATAGGATACACCAGTCAAAGATCTCTCTAGGAACTAAATAACAACACCCAGGCTCTGGCTGCAAGCATGAGTCTATAGAAAACATGATAACTTCAACAGACTCTCATATAATATGGAGATTGAAAGTGACACAATAAGAGTAAGACGTAAAGCTATCATTGACACTACTATGTAGCAACCAGTAGATCAATATATATGTCTACACCTTTAACACCTGAGTTTGGCCTTTGTCAGCAGTGTTTTTTCCCATAAGATGAAATTGGTATAAATAAATAGGGGGAAATGATTCTGAAATTGATATACATTTTCTTCTTCTTTATTGTAGTGTGGACACCCTAGGTTGTTACACAAGAAAAATGTCCACAATTGGTTCATTTACTCAATGAAAGCTAATATAATACTATATATATGTTTTGTAAGTTGGCTTTTCTAAAGTTTAAAGGGTAATACAAAAATGGGTTCCAATAATTTTTCTATATCTAGTCTACTTACAAAATGGAAAACATGAAAGTCACAAGAAGCATTTATAATGTAAAAAGACATTTTTTACATAAAAAGATTTGACAAGCCTACATTTTTACATTTGTTGAATGAAGGAACTGTCTCATCTGGTCTTTTAATAGGAGAAAGGAAAGAAATAGAAAAGAATAATCTTAAAACATATCATGATGTTGTTTGTTTTTGTGATAATATGGACTGAAGTTCATCCACCATTACTAGCATCAAGGTTTAGATTCATCAGAGACAAATAAAGGCAATTTCATGGAACTTATTAAACTGTTGGCTAGCAATAATATATTATTGCTGCTACAACCATTTTTATTGAGTGATACTTTAAAGATCTTCTCTCAGTAAAATATTTGGGTTTATCAATAGGCTGTGGCTATTCGTACACTGATGCGTACACTCAGTGTACGAATAGACTACACTGGTCTCTCCGAACACGACATGCGCAGTGATGATTATAATTGACTTTGCCTCAAAACCAGCGCTGAATTACTATTTGCTGTGTGTTGTATAAAGAGGGGACAGGTTCTACCCTGCTGTCAGTCGTAGTTATAATAGTTAATTTTAAAAAAAATTCAATTATAGTATAGCCTATCCAGTTGAACGCAATTGTTTTGTTTTTTTATAATTAGCTAATTACTTTAACTGTTTTTTTTTAAATAATAGTTTATCATTATATTTATAAATAATTAAGACGGGTCTTTTATGTCAAAAAAATTATTTTTTTAGAGTCTGATCTACAACCTAGCTTACTAAACCAAAAAAAAGTCAAGATTTAATTACCAGTTGCCTTGGTTATAGGATAAGAATTCCAAATTCTAAATTCCAACTATACACACACAAATAGAATAGTAGGCTAATACGGATTTAATGATATTGCTCAATGCTCCACCCAAGACAATAACATTCAACAAAACCAGTAAAATCTCTTCACAACACTTTATTCAGTCTCAGAAACAGAACATCAAGCAATCATATAATATATAACCTACCGGTACGGGTATATATAGGTCTATATATATATGATGATGATGATGATTTATATAGCGCGCCTATCCATGCTATGTTAGCATGCTCAGTGCGCTCTGGTTCCACATTTCAGTTGTGAATGTGCTATAAAAACAAAACCAAAAATTATAAGCTTAGTTGAAGAGGAAGGTCTTTAAACGTCTCTTGAATGAATCTTTTTTTTAAGAATCCCTCAATGTCTGAGGCAATTTATTCCATAAATAAGGCGCTGCTGACTCGAAAGAGCGTACACCAAATGACTTCTTTCTATGTCCATCCACACTGGGAACTTTGAGTAGTGACTGTGATGAAGAGCGCAGCCCCTTAGTGGACACATGTTTGGGAACAAGTTCTTGAAGATAGTGAGGGGCAGTGCCTTCCATACAGCTATAGGCAAGTGACAGAATTTTATAGTCAATGCGCTTGGTCACAGGAAGCCAGTGGAGATCTTTAAGAACTGGGGTTATGTGGTCCGACTTCTTAATCCCTGAAGAATGCGTGCCGCAGTGTTTTCTACTTTCTGGAGTCTCTGAAGCTGGTTCTGGGGCAGACCCCACAGACAGCTATTACAGTAGTCCAGCCTTGATTGAATTAGAGAGACTGCTACGGCATTAGCTGTTCTCTTATTAAGTTGAGGACGCAGCTGACCCAGGGTGCGTAGATGAAAGAAACAAGCCCTTACCACAGTACCAATGTGCGGAACCATTGTAAGCTTATTGTCAATAAAAAAACCAAGGTCTCTAACAATGTTGGACAAGGGGATATCCGAGACACCAACTTTGATTGATTCAATATCGACCTTTCTAAGACTGGTGTCAGAACCACACAGAATTGCCTCTGTCTTTTCATCATTTAATTTTAGTCTGTTTGCTGCCATCCATGATTTTACTAAAAGACAGCAGTCTTCCACAGCCCGAATAGCATCACCGCAAGCAGAAGGATCAGGCTTGAAGCTCTTGTACAGTTCTGTGTCGTCAGCAAATGTTTTCCATGATTTTCAACAATTCTGCCCAGCTGACTAGTGTACAAAGACTTCAAAGAGAACAGGATAGGCCCTAAAACTGAGCCCTGCAGTACTCCACAGGCAAGAGGTGTGTCCCGTGAAGAGGCCTGATTAACAACAACACGCTGAGTCCTGTCCTCCAGATAGGAATTAAACCAACGAAGTGCAGTTCCAGAGATGCCCGCCTCATTTTGAAGCCTTGACAGAAAAAGCTCATGGTCTATTACATCGAAGGCTGCACTGAGATCCAGCAGGACTAAGAGTGTCAGATCACCTCGGTCAGCACTACAAAGAACATCACTCAGGACACGGAGTAAGGCTGTCTTACAGCTGTGCCCAGGTCGATAGGCTGATTGAAACATATCAAGCAGGTTAAGACTGTTAAGATGCTATACAAGCTGCTGAGACACAACTCTCTCCAGAAGTTTAGATACATAGGAGAGGTTAGAGACAGGGCGAAAACTCTTGCAATCATTTGGGTCCATGCCATTTTTCTTAAGAAGGGGCTTTATGACCGCAGCCTTAAAGAGGCGTGGGACTGTTGCAGATTGAAGGCTACTATTCACAATGCGTACCGATACAGGAAGCAGAACACTAAGACAATCCAACACAATCTTGGTTGGAATGGGATCAACAATGGAATAGGTAGGTTTGGATGACATGATGAGATGACTCGGCTGCTCATTTGGGGCATATATATAGTAGCATGTCCGCATGCTTTTTTGTTTATTAAATTCTACTTGAATTATTGTGTTTTCTGTATAGATCTCAGAAAGCTGATCACAGAACACTTTGATTTTTAAAAATCGGACAAATAATAAGCAAGTTATGTGTAATTAAAGACGTAAATTTTGACAATTTTTAGAACATTTCTGGCTCAGAACAACAAGAATTTTATGGCACCGTTTATTGAATCTCAATTGAACAAAAATAAGCAATTTTTTTTTTTATCATCATCATTTGGCATTAAAAACTGATAAAATTTGGTATCCTGAAAGAAAAAGACATGCCGAATCCATTGGTGCGCTCAAAAGCTCCACACTGCATGTAAAAATTGCCTAATTTGCATAAAATTAGCATATTTTATACAAAATAAATTGCCAGCCGATTGGCCAATATTAAAAATTGCCATAACTTTCTTATTTTCTGTACGATTTTCATAATTTTTGCATCATTCTCATGAGAATGTCCTGCACTTATTAATTGAACAGATAGTTCCTCATGAAATTATGATTTGCATATATAAATAACAAGGCTATGCAAAGACCTGGCGTCATTTCAATTAGATTAGGGTACCCAACTTCGTGGCTTAATACCAAAGCGAGATCACAACATCCTAACATAAAAATTATATCACTAAAAAGCTGACAGAATACAGATTCTAACGATATATGTATAGTTAGGAAATGTTGGCTCTCAATAACTTAGAATTTTAACAGAAAATATGACACAAACTTAAAACCATTTTTCTCTGCTTTAGTCAAACTTATGGGAAATATACACATACTAAACTGCTCAGTAAGGTGTCCTCTGATTGCTCCAAACATTTGGTCTTCATCCAATGAAAAATGACTTTGGTATTCACATTTGAAGAGAGCGAGTATAACGCAAAGCTCACATATTACAGTGCCACTTCGGAAAGTGTTTTGGTCAGGTTTATCCATTATTGTTCGCAAAATACTCACATTTTTTACACAAAAAAAACATATTTAAACTTTTTGTCCATTCATATATTTTAATTTTTCATTCTCTCAGACAAAACAAATATGCATTACATTAAATGCATCGGCCTGCTAAAGTAAACCACTGCAGTCTAACAGTGGAATTCCACGCTTTTGACAGGGGGCTTTGGACATGCTATAGATAGGCTAATATATATTATCACTTATAAACAAAGGTATCTATAAGTATAAGGATAAAGTCTAGGATTTCATTATGATACATAAAGAAAAGCTAAAGAAATCAACTTAACAAAACTACAAGTTTAACCAGGACTAACAATATTAGAAAAGAGTAAATTAAAATTAAAAACAACAACATTAGCGTTCAACTGGATATAGGCCTACTATAATTAAAATTTTAAAAAATTACAACGGCTGACCGCAGGGTAGAACCTCTCCCTTCTTATGAGAGCGCACCGTTCTAACCACTAGGCCAAGAATAGGCCTACTTCGTTTAAAACAGCAGTCTATATATTTAAGATGTGCAGTCAAATATTTTTAATGCGCAAAAGAAATGCGCAGTCAAATTTAATTATCAGTGCGCATGCCGTGTACAAATAGCACACTCCGATGCGGAGTGTACTATCCGTACACGGGTGTACGAATAGGCACTTATCAATAACATGGTCTATGTCTATGTATATAAATAGCCTATATAGTAAGTCATAGGACGGAGTTAGTACAGTCTGTTATATTCTACATCGCCCTAGCCCTAATGTTGAAACCTTGCTATGCCACTAGTCACTAGATTTGATCTCAGTATGATCTGCCCCCATCATGCCCCATGATCTGAGTCTTCTGAGTATGTCAAACATGAACTCAAAGGTCTAGATGATATTAGGCAATTAGGCCTTAGCCTTAGAGGCCTTAGACTCTTAGACCTTAGCTTAGACCCTTATACGCCTTAGTCAGGCTTAGTCTTACTAAACTTACTTAGTCTGGCTTAGTAGAGTCTCCTAGGCCTAGCAGACAAATGAAACACTATAGTAGGCCTACACTTTTACAAAAGATATTTATTATACTTGCTTTATGGCATGGGAATCTGATGTCATCTATAATTATAATTATATCTGAGTAGCTTGCATCCAGTCGCATTTGTTCAATGTTGGCGATCAACTGTTTGGTATGATCCTGACTGCTGAGATGACACACTGGGTCCTTACAGTCGCCAGCATAGGCATAACCAAGGCTCGGGTTTTCCATGCTGAAATAAAATGAATATTACCTTAAGACTATAATATATATAAAATCCAATGTCCAAAAACACATACAATACTGAATACAAACAATTGAAACAAACATTCAACCATTGACCATTGTTTTGATTGGCATTGTGACTGTCTCACAATCATTTTTTTTTAACCCTAAATTTAAATCACTTTATCTTATCTTTAACTTTAAAACCCCCATTCATTTTCCAAACTTTAAACGGTAGGCTATACCCTTTAAACATTATGCGTGTATGTGTGAAATGTTTTAAACTAATAGTCTTAAAATAATAGTACACATACACTCGTATATTATATTAAATCATTAAAATCGCATTCTTTTTTATTACTCCATTGCCCTTTCATGCACTGAGCTATATAATATTTGTAATGTATCCCGTAATAAATTATATGTATAGTTCAGTGATGTAGTAATGGAAGTGAACCGGAAAACGTATTTCATATAGCCAATATAGGCTATATTTTATTATTATTATTTTATAGGGTAGGAACCATACTTAATAATTAGACATCTATAAGTAAAGTTATAAGAGAGGGCCTCCTTCAATATGAATGTTTTTCTCCATAAATTGCCTTACACCTAAAGAATGCTCACTAAATATGAACATAAATTTGTACTAAGTACTAAGTTTCAGAGTAGTAAGCTGAGTCGTCTGAGTAAGTACTAAGAGTACTAAGACTAAGTAAAGTAAAGTACTCTAGACTAGTGACTAGGTCTAGTACTAGACTACTAGACTAGTACTAGGCTTAGGCTTAGCCTTAGTCACAAGTTAGTGCCGCTTAGTCTACCGACGTAGTCAGTAGGCCAGACAATACTCGACTCTGTTGATTATAATTATTGACACGTAGGGTAGGACGTAGGAGTCAGGAGTAGGACACTGGTACGTTTCTCTACTCGTCAGTTAAAATAAAAGTTAGGGCAAATTAGGTATTAGTATTAGTAGAAGTGTCGTGAAGTGAAGAAGGTTACTAACCGTTTTGGCCTAGGCCTACTCACGACACTACTGCTGAGTCTGCTGTACTCACTGTCAGTGACTGTCGCTGTACTGTAGGCCAACTCACTAGGTGCAGCTATACTTAGTACTGTAGGCCTAGGCCTACTTAATTACTTTTAATAAAATAGTACTTACTGACTTACTTTACTCCTAGCTTTTATCACTCATCACAGTCACAGAGCCACTTGACTCTTGACACTTACGCTAGCAGTCACTATAGTCTATAGTCATAGTACCAGTGTCACAGTAACCAGCCAGTAGCTAGACTAGACTGCTAGGGTGACTAGTTATAATTTAAATCGTAGGCCTATATAAAATATGCAATGCTTTTATTTATTTAGACTCTGGTACTACTATAACAACAAAGTCGGACTTTGTAATTACTAACTAAATTAACTTTGACTATACACTGTGTATAGTACTTTGTAGGCCTACTGTGTTGTCTAGGCCTAGGCTAGGCTAGATTTTCTTGATTATATTTTTATAACCTTGTTGATTAGTTTTAAAAAATCAAATTATTTGTTAGCCTATTTGAACTCCTTCTGTCCTTATTTTTTTTTACAGGTTCTGCCACAGAACAGGGTTATTTTTAATCATATTAGGCCTACTTAGACTTTTATACTTATATTGCATAGCCTATATAGTTAGTATATAGGCTAGATCTATATGATGCTCTAATAAAATTACAGATTCTCTTCATATGCCAGTAGCTGTTAAAATTAGTTTATTATAGATAATAAATTAAAGATTAACATTATAATTACAATATAAAGACATGTTTAATACACATTATATTTAAAAAATATTCTATTGTGGCCAAGATGATAAAGTGTTAATTAAAACTGCAATAATAACCTCTAGTAGATTTAATAATAATAATAATAATAATAATAATATTTGTATAGCGCTGCCAACAAACATAATGTAAGCTCAGAGCGTGTTTAGCATACAACTAAGAATACGGATATTACCCTAGGCCAGGTGACAGAGCTAAATTGATGATTAAAAAAGACAAAACACAAATAAATGTAGTATAACCGACCCAACCCATAAATAAGACAGTAAGTTTCTAAAGCATGTTAAATGTTATCTAAGGTAAATATTGAAATAATGAGTTTTTAAGTTCTGTTTGAAAGTAACAGTAGAGCTTGTTCGCCTCAGTTGAATGGGAAGTTGATTCCACACCTTCAGACCGGATACTGAGAAGGCTCTAAGGCCAACGGTCGTCAGAGAGAAACGGGGCTCTTCCAGAAGCGATGAGTTTGCAGAACGAAGTGTTCTTTGCGGGACATAAGGTGTGATTAGTGCCTTGAGATAGGACGGAAACTTGTTGTTAAAAATGCACTGATGGCAAAGTAGCGCCACTTTATACTCAATTCTGGCTTTCACGGGGAGCCAGTGGAGCGAGCGTAGAAGGGCAGTTCCCGAGTCTCTTTTAGACCTGCACGTAACCAAACGCGCAGTACTGTTCGGTATTCGCTGTGGCCTGGCGATTTTGTCCTCGGGCAGGCCGGCTAGCAGGGCGTTACAATAGTCGATACGCGAAAGTATCAGAGCGACTGCCAGTGTCTTTGCAGAATCATTGGACAAATAGGGTCGTATTTGGCCGAGTCTACGCAACTGTAGATATAGACCTCTGCACATTTGAGAAATATGCAGGTCGAAAGACAGCGTGGGATCCAATAAAACACCAAGATTCCTCACTTTGTTAACAAATGGCACTTGACAGTTTATCACAGTGATAGATTCTGGACCAGTGAATCTGGCCAAATTACTCTTGGATCCAATTCTGATTATCTCTGTCTTTTCCTCATTCATTTTAAGCCCGTTTCTCCCCGACCACGAATAGACATCAGCGATTGCACAACTGACCTTTGCAGCGAGTCGGGGGGCCTCAAGAGGGACCGCATGATCGTACAGTTGCGTGTCATCAGCGTAAAAGTGATAAGATAAATCAAACGGTTTGATGACCTGGCCGAGTGGATACACGTACATAGCATACATCACTGGTCCCAGAACAGATCCCTGTGGCACTCCATATTTCAGCGTTGAAGGTGCCGAGAGGAACTCATCTATAGCAACACTTTGAGTGCGTTCGGACAGGTAAGACCTGAACCAACGAAGAACACAACCCGAGCATCCAAAAGTGGTTGCAAACCTGTCAATCAGGATTTCATGGTCAAGAGTGTCAAAAGCGGCAGACAGATCAAGCATTGCCAGAATAGACACATGACCCGTGTAAATGCGTTTTAGCATCTTCCCGTTTAAGCACTCAGTGATGAAGATGACTGCTAAGTTCTACTAATTGTAAATAATTAATTCCACCTTCATGCAAAACCTTCACAAAATTTGCTTTATCTAGTATTGTTACTTCTTGTATATTATATCTAGCATGAAAATGTTCATCTAGAATTGCTTCATTCAATAGACCTAACACTTCTTAACATATGAAACTCAAAGCTAACTAATTCTTTGAAGCATATGGGATTCAACCTGTGGGCTGACACATAGGGGACAGCCTCATTGTGGCCCTGGGATACATAACACATGACTTAAGCCCACAGAGCTTTGCAAGTGAAAAAATAAGAAAATTTTGACCTGTCCCTAAAGCCAGACAAATAAGCCAAGAAGCCACAATAGATGCAAGGCCAAACATAATTTATCTACTGTATAGCAAGTCAATATTTCAGGTATCCAGCAGCACACTTGTGGGGATTCTGTCTAAGAGAAAGTGTTCCTTCAGTGTCCTAATAAACATGAATGTTGATCCACAGAACTCAGATATAATCTCTGCATTCATATAGGCTAGTTAACATGCCCAATATGTTGCAGTGAAATTAAAAAGAATGTCTTTAATCTATCATTTACCTGTGTTAAAAAATCAGTGTTATAATTCTTACTTTCAGCCCTTTGCTCCTGAATATCAGTAATTGCACCAGTATTACACATCTAAATCATTTTGATTATTGTATAAATTTCACTGGATTTTAATTTTCTTTCAGTTTTCTTTTTTTTTCTTCAGAATCATAGAGAAATACTTTAAATCTAAACATGGCTTTATTTATGTGTCGTCCATTACGTCGGCTTATTACAAAAAATTTTGGAAGTAAGTACCTACTAATAATGATGTATTGCTTAAAAATGCAAGTTTTTAAAATATATTTGTTTATAACATTGAAAAAATATTTGTAACAGTTGGTTACATTTTTTTCTAAACTGACAAGTTTTCGCACTAATATTTATAAATTTAAAAGACATTTTATAGGTGAAATATTTGTTCTAAAATTTTACAAGAAATATACCAAAATACAACAAAGTGTACCTTTCAGACTATGTTAGTCCATTGGGTCATATTTCTTTTGAGGCATTGGAGGGGGTTTTGTGGCCAGCACAATGCCCATCCGCCTTTACCTTTTAAGCTTTACATTACAGCTAATGTCAGAGCCTGGTAAATACTGGCACACCTTCCAGGCCTGGGAAAAATATCATGGTATTAACCCGGATTTGAATCCTGGACCTTCTATGTGACAATCCTAGCACACTGCTAGACCAGCATAACTTTGACTACATTCACTATACATTCTATTTAGTATTAAATACTCAAGAAATATTGCTGGACCTATTGTAATAGTTTCCAAATAAATGGTTGTATGGTTTTAATGAATTAATATAATTCTTGTTTCCAACAGGCTGGAGAAGATTTTTGCTTGTTTCAGCATCCCTTGGAGTCATAATATACACTGTCAGATTGCTTTTTGTAACAGACGGTAAGCTTATAATTATATATATTTTACTTACTCTATATCTCATACTTACATTTTAGGATTGACCAACCAAGGTAGCTAATTGTCAAAGCTACTCATATCAATGTCAGGACATTTTAAATAGCATGACATGTAGTAGATGTTAGCCTAACTGTATTTATTATACTTTTTTGTCTTTCAATTTCAGCACATATATAATGGTCAAAATATTAAGCTAAATCTGGAGAAACGTTTCTTTTAATATTGAATATTAAAGATGCTATTGAAAAAAAAATAGGTATCAAGAATTACCTTAGAAGCAAGTAAATAGTATTGAAGCAGTTTTGATGACCTTTAAAGGTAGTAAATAGTATTGAAGAAGCATGGATAACCTTTGAAGTTTATGTTTAGGAGAGAGACATTTTTTTTTATTGATGTCCACCAAACATAATTATTGCCTTTTTTTTCTAAATAACATAAATTATTGATTTATTTGTGTATTTAAAGGGAGACAAGTCTGGGATGCTTACAGCATGCTGTATAATAAGTCAAGTAGGTCCAGTTGTTTAAATTGTTTTGTTTTTTTCATTACAATTTTGCCTAAATTTTGAAAGGTAACAAAAAGTTTTAAATATTGATCTTGAAATGAAACAATTACAAGCTATACACTAAGCTTTTTATGTGACTAGCTCCATGCGATGTCAAGTGCCTGCCTGATCAATTTTCTTTCTACATCAAAAGTGGGGAAAAATCTATATTGAATGGACAGGGGCCAATCATTTGTTTCCAAGGGAAGATGTGAGTACAACATTAATCATAAAATTGGTATCAATTTTTCCTTTTATAAAAAAAGATTTACATATCACTAGGTATAAAGGTTATTCAGTGATTTCATAGATATGCATTTTGTCATATGTAGGAGATATAAAATATTTATGAGTAAGATAATCCCCCTTAAGATCATGTCATGTTGTGTAGAAAATATAAAATATTTATGAGTAAGATAATCCCCCTTAAGATCATGTCATGTCGTGTAGAAGATATAAAATATTTATGATTAAGATAATCCCCCTTAAGGTCATGTCGTGTAGAAGATATAAAATATTTATGAGTAAGATAATCCCCCTTAAGGTCATGTCATGTGTAAGAGATATAAAATACTGTATATACTTTAAGTAAGGCCAAATATGTATAAATAAGACAGTCCCCTTTATGATCATGTCATGTATAGGAGATACAAAATAAGTTTGAATAAGATAAATCCAACATAACAATTTCATCTAGAGGAGATTTTGTTATAAAAAGACATCATTATTGTAAAATGAAATTTTGATTCCTTGTTTGGTTAAGCTACTTTTGTTAGAACACTGAGATATTGTTTTGTATTTGTAGGTACATGAGCCCTGGACAAAATAATGTAAACCGTGGTTTTAATGTTGTTCTTATTGACTGTAAGTAGCATTCATCAATTTGTTGAATAATAATTTATTAATAAACATGTTTGTGTATAGGTCAGTGTTTTTGTTCTCTACCATAAACATATTTGTCATTACATACAGCAAACATTTTTACTACTGCAGTATTGTCAGTTTGCTAGCCAGTTTGTTTCTCACTTGAAGTCTCCTAAAATATCATTCATTTTGGATAATGTTTTTTATTTATGAAACAATAAAATATCAGTCTAAAGTTATTGAACTGTAGCTGCAGTTTTATCAGCTAAATTTAAAATTGAGGAATTTTTAAAGGAATTAATCAAATGTTCAACTATTTAAATTCTCAGACTCATAACATTATACACTTTTAAAGTAAAGTACCCATCGGACCGAATTGATCCATAGGTCCGATGAAGCAGCGTTCACCAGTTTCTGTGGCCACGGCATACTAGGTGATTGTGTGGCCAGCACTATGCACAGCCGCCTTTACTTTACCCCAACTAAGGTCAGGTACCCATCAGAGCTGGGTAGACTCAGGGATACCCTCCAGACCCGAGAAAAAGTCCTAGCCTGCACCAGGATTTGAACCCGGGACCTTCGGCTTACCAGTCGAACGCGCTTCCGCTCGGCTACCGTGCCCCCTATACACTTTTGGCCTCTCTAAAATTAATGAAATTGGTATTTTAGTGAAGATTGTATATATGTTGTTGGATTTTGTTCTACTTGATTAAAAGTTCGATCATTGTTTAATACAAGACAGCATTTGTTTTAATATATTCTACAAAAAATGTGATCTACCCTGAGATTAGGCATCAGAAATAATTATCTACAAAATAAGAACGGTCACATTGTGGTATAGGGATGAGATCGTAACATAGTCTTAACTAATCCTGATCTCTGCTAATTGCTAATCTACCCAATGTTGAGCTGAACTGTTTGCTTCACATTTTAACTAATCAGCTTATTTTGTATATCTTGGGAAATACTTTGTCTGCAGTGACTATATGCATAAAATCATTTAGACATCAAAACCCTTCAACATTACTTAATGTTAAAATATTTTTTTTATCAGTTTTGTCTTTGAATAAATTGTATCTAAACTTTGTAACATGACCCTTTTTATTTTTCTCCAACAGCTAAGTCCCAGGATGTAAAATCTATAAATGTATTTGATACTTATATAGATGGTAGGTGACATTATTATTGAAGCTTGCTAAATTCAACTTTAAAGTCTTTTTATATTATAGTTATGCAAATGCATTGTTGAAGATTTAAATTTGGTAAACTTGATTGCCTGCTGATCATCGGCCAGAAATATTATAGAAATTGTATAACAAATGTGTTATAACCACAATGAACTCCTTTACTTTACAGTTACTTAAAGACAGAGCACAACACAAATAAGAAAATGTATATATTTAAGTTTTAGCTGGTTGTACTACTTCAAATTATTTATAAATAATATTTACACCAGTGTGTATATGTCTCTATATAATTATGAATGTAAACATGAACTTTAATTAAGCAAATAGAATAAACTACTTGAATTATAAATTAGATTTTTGTTTAGATCTTTAAAATGAATGATTGGTGATTTCCAGAAGTCTAAAAAGAATATTTGTAAGTGACAAATTCTCCTTGTTTAGTCAGAATTTTATAACAGGAAGTCATCTAAAAAAAAAAACTATTTAGGTCAGTGTTATATACAATGTCTGGTGTTCTTAAAAAGTCTTTACCAATATATAATCCATGTGGAACTGTCATACCAAGGCATATGTAATATGTATTTTTAATATGTTTGAAAATTATTATTTTTTTTTTAGAATCATCACTTTTAAGATTTTTAAAGAAAGACGCAAAAGCAGATGATATAATTTTTTTGGCCTCATTTGATGATGCTTCCTTTGGGTAAGAAATATATAAATCCAATTTTAATCTAGAATGTTTGTAGAGTAGAGACTTTAACAATGAACATTCCATTGGGTTAGATATGACATTACTAACAACATAAACAAATGCATTTAATTTTAACCATCAATGGTTCTTTATTCATATGTCATGGAAGGGTATGACCATGTAAAAAGACCATCCTGCGGGGCACCATACAAGAAGGGAGATGATGGGGGAGAAAGAAATTGATGGGATGACAACATCTTGGAATGGATAAGAGTGATACTGAGTAGTACCATGAAAAGAAATTGATGGGATGACAACATCTTGGAATGGATAAGAGTGATACTGAGTAGTAACATGAAAAAGGACACAAATTTTGAGGATTGGGGGAAGATAGTTTGCATGTTTATCTGTGGACCCGCTACTGTTGAAAATACTAAAAGACTTTTTGGACTCAAGATATAATTCTTATATCCTAGGATATAATTCTTATATCCTACTTTCTTTACTATTTTGTATTATATCATTTTATTAGTAATAACAAAAACTGAATACATTCAATGTTTCATTCATAACCAGAATTGGTTTAATGTCACTGGGCCATAACCATAGAATTTTCCACATAGCTTGAATTCACAAAGTCTAGAAATTTTAAGCTGTTTAGATTATATACCTTTAATTAACCATGATATAGAATACTCCACATAGCTTGAATTCACAAAGTCTAGATATTTTAGGCTGTTTAGTTTCTATACCTTTAATTAACCATGATACGGGGTATAGAATTTTCCACATAGCTTGAATTCAAAAAGTTTAGATATTTTATGCTGTTTAGATTCTATACCTTTTATTAACCGTGATTGAATGAATAAATGAATGAATAATGTTTTTTTCTTTAGACTAAAAGAGTCAGGTCGGACATGGCTGTCTTTATTTGGCAGCACACTTATCACACAGCTTGGCTTCAGAGAGAATTTTGTTATGATTGGTCATAAAGGCCTTGAAAAGGGAAGAGCCATTGAATATGTAAGCCTCTAACTACATCTTGTGTTTAAATGTGTCAATATATGGTCATTGAATATGTAAGCCTCTAACTACATCTTGTGTTTAAATGTGTCAATATATGGTCATTGAATATGTAAGCCTCTAACTACATCTTGTGTTTAAATGTGTCAATATATGGTCATTGAATATGTAAGCCTCTAACTACATCTTGTGTTTAAATGTGTCAATATATGGTCATTGAATATGTAAGCCTCTAACTACATCTTGTGTTTAAATGTGTCAATATATGGTCATTGAATATGTAAGCCTCTAACTACATCTTGTGTTTAAATGTGTCAATATATGGTCATTGAATATGTAAGCCTCTAACTACATCTTGTGTTCAAATGTGTCAATATATGGTCATTGAATATGTAAGCCTCTAACTACATCTTGTGTTTAAATGTGTCAATATATGGTCATTGAATATGTAAGCCTCTAACTACATCTTGTGTTTAAATGTGTCAATATATGGTCATTGAATATGTAAGCCTCTAACTACATCTTGTGTTCAAATGTGTCAATATATGGTCATTGAATATGTAAGCCTCTAACTACATCTTGTGTTCAAATGTGTCAATATATGGTCATTGAATATGTAAGCCTCTAACTACATCTTGTGTTTAAATGTGTCAATATATGGTCATTGAATATGTAAGCCTCTAACTACATCTTGTGTTTAAATGTGTCAATATATGGTCATTGAATATGTAAGCCTCTAACTACATCTTGTGTTTAAATGTGTCAACATATGGTCATGACAGTTTTTTAAACAGAAGCAAACAATTTACCGGTATTTTAAATCATTTTGAGTAAAACAAGAGTTCATATGTTTCTCCTTCATAGACTTCGTAGTCTCAGGGATACCCTGCATTGATCGGGAAATCCTTTTGGAGAAAAATGAAAAAGAAAACAGTACCGATTTTTTTAAATTTAGCATTGCAACAGATAATTAACTATTTCCAGGACATACAAATATTGACCAATCATCATGTAATCTAACAAACATAATGATAATGAATTAATACACAAGCTGTTTAAGTTTTTAATGTTTTAGGTAATATTTATTACATTTTTAAACAATTTAATTTTTAGAGGACATTTTGCGTGATTTTATAAAAAATCTGCATAAAAACTTATTTTTGAGTAGTTTCTAAAATTCATTTTAGCTTGAAAATTTTACAGCTATAAGGTAAGGCATTCAACATTACAAATCTATAATAATCTAAAAAACGACCTAGGACCCATTTTTTTACATTTTTTGCATTTATTGAAAAATCAGTTTTACCGACTTCCGTTCGTGAGGTCGTGTCACATATTGGTATTTTATCTTCTTTTGTAGTATATGGCTAAACAAAGTAAGAAAGAAGACAGTTTTGCTCTACCCATTGAAAAAGCTGGTTGCTTTTCTTTCCCAAGTAAGTCTAAGTATAACTGTGACCAGGTAACCATTTACTCAGTTATTTACTTATGAATAGAGATCTGCATGAGTTAATGTATTGTTTAATTGATCAGTGCTGGCATTAAGAGTACAATTGTGCATATTTATTTCTTGTTTGTTAAACTCAGTGGGAAATCTGGTCAGCATGGAGAACACAGTGCCTGAGGTGCTGAGAGGCGAGGAAATGAAAAAAGGAAATTTTGTTGAGAACTGTGGAATGTCCGAGCCTTGCCCTGATGGCAGTGTGCCAGTGTCTGTTTTCACTGGAGAGGGTAATATTCGCAAGCCCAGCATATGTGTCAACAATTACTAGTAAGTCTTTTGGCTTTGGCTCTTATTTTTTACTTCTGTAATAAAACAAAACTTTGTGTATTTATTAAATCATCACTTAGTTTAGTTGCAGGGTGTCAGAGTGGTATTCCAAGTCAGGGAAGGTTTGGGAAAACTGACTTGATATTCCAAGTTTGGGAAAGTTTGTCAAAGCTGACAAAGGTTTTGGAAAGTTTGTGAATTCGGCTAAAGGGAACAAAACAGCTAAAAATACTAATTTTAAATTATTTAAAACGTGCATAGTTCAATTGAGGAGTCCTTAAATTCCATAGTTTTTTGTGTCAATTACTCTATAATCATATGGTTTGGGAAAGTTTAGGAATTTCACTTAACTTGATTTTTTCAGTTTGAGAAAGTAGACCAATGTTTGTGAAAGTTTGTTAATTTGATTATACAAAGACAATGTTTAAAAAAAAAATATTTTTTTTTCAATGTTAAAAATTTTGAATTTGTAGTTGAAAAGTTGTTAGTAAACTTCCATCACGCTTTTTCCCAAATATGTACTTTAAAATTTTTCCAAAACATTTTTTATGTTTA
The DNA here is from genome assembly GCA_949126835.1 of Anisus vortex. Lineage (NCBI taxonomy): Eukaryota > Metazoa > Mollusca > Gastropoda > Planorbidae > Anisus > Anisus vortex. The sequence continues at coordinate 29,424,515 of OX421496.1, read as the reverse complement.
GACTACCTATAGACTAATCTATACACTGCCAGTAAACATTCAGAAATTTCACCTAGGCTGGTAAAAATGAATTAATGAATTTTTTTAAAGGTTGGGAATTTAAAAAATGATTTTAGAATGCGAACCCTGCGAGGGTAAATTGTAGTGAAGTAATATTCAGCCAGGCTCCACAGTATCTCACCAAGTATACCACAGCTCTCAGGCTCCACAGTATCTCACCAAGTATACCACAGCTCTCAGGCTCCACAGTATCTCACCAAGTATACCACAGCTCTCAGGCTCCACAGTATCTCACCAAGTATACCACAGTTCTCAGGCTCCACAGTATCTCACCAAGTATACCACAGCTCTCAGGCTCCACAGTATCTCACCAAGTATACCATAGCTCTCAGGCTCCACAGTATCTCACCAAGTATACCATAGCTCTCAGGCTCCACAGTATCTCACCAAGTATACCACAGCTCTCAGGCTCCACAGTATCTCACGAAGTATACCACAGCGCTCAGGCTCCACAGTATCTCACCAAGTATACCACAGCTCTCAGGCTCCACAGTATCTTACGAAGTATACCACAGCTCTCAGGCTCCACAGTATCTCACCAAGTATACTTCAGCTCTCAGGCTCCACAGTATCTCACCAAGTATACCACAGCTCTCAGGCTCCACAGTATCTCACCAAGTATACCACAGCTCTCAGGCTCCACAGTATCTCACCAAGTATACCACAGCTCTCAGGCTCCACAGTATCTCACGAAGTATACTATAGCTCTCAGGCTCCACAGTATCTCACGAAGTATACCACAGCTCTCAGGCTCCACAGTATCTCACCAAGTATACCACAGCTCTCAGGCTCCACAGTATCTCACCAAGTATACTTCAGCTCTCAGGCTCCACAGTATCTCACCAAGTATACCACAGCTCTCAGGCTCCACAGTATCTCACCAAGTATACCACAGCTCTCAGGCTCCACAGTATCTCACCAAGTATACCACAGCTCTCAGGCTCCACAGTATTTCACCAAGTATACCACAGCTCTCAGGCTCCACAGTATCTCACCAAGTATACCACAGCTCTCAGGCTCCACAGTATCTCACCAAGTATACCACAGCTCTCAGGCTCCACAGTATCTCACCAAGTATACCACAGCTCTCAGGCTCCACAGTATCTCACCAAGTATACCACAGCTCTCAGGCTCCACAGTATCTCACCAAGTATACCACAGTTCTCAGGCTCCACAGTATCTCACCAAGTATACCACAGCTCTCAGGCTCCACAGTATCTCACCAAGTATACCATAGCTCTCAGGCTCCACAGTATCTCACCAAGTATACCATAGCTCTCAGGCTCCACAGTATCTCACCAAGTATACCACAGCTCTCAGGCTCCACAGTATCTCACGAAGTATACCACAGCGCTCAGGCTCCACAGTATCTCACCAAGTATACCACAGCTCTCAGGCTCCACAGTATCTTACGAAGTATACCACAGCTCTCAGGCTCCACAGTATCTCACCAAGTATACTTCAGCTCTCAGGCTCCACAGTATCTCACCAAGTATACCACAGCTCTCAGGCTCCACAGTATCTCACCAAGTATACCACAGCTCTCAGGCTCCACAGTATCTCACCAAGTATACCACAGCTCTCAGGCTCCACAGTATCTCACGAAGTATACTATAGCTCTCAGGCTCCACAGTATCTCACGAAGTATACCACAGCTCTCAGGCTCCACAGTATCTCACCAAGTATACCACAGCTCTCAGGCTCCACAGTATCTCACCAAGTATACTTCAGCTCTCAGGCTCCACAGTATCTCACCAAGTATACCACAGCTCTCAGGCTCCACAGTATCTCACCAAGTATACCACAGCTCTCAGGCTCCACAGTATCTCACCAAGTATACCACAGCTCTCAGGCTCCACAGTATTTCACCAAGTATACCACAGCTCTCAGGCTCCACAGTATCTCACCAAGTATACCACAGCTCTCAGGCTCCACAGTATCTCACCAAGTATACCACAGCTCTCAGGCTCCACAGTATCTCACCAAGTATACCACAGCTCTCAGGCTCCACAGTATCTCACCAAGTATACCACAGCTCTCAGGCTCCACAGTATCTCACCAAGTATACTTTAGCTCTCAGGCTCTCCCCCACACCTGGTTTAGGAGAGATTTTGTGCTGGCCACACAATGCCCTTGTGAGCTGTGACCATTTAACTGGTATTAAAAAAAGTATAAAAAAATATTGCAAGCTGGAAAACTTTCAAACTATATTCCCCTAAAAGTGTTTAGAGTTATTGAAAACAAATTAAACTTTTTTTTCTGATTTAGTCTTATGGATGGAAAAGTGAATGATGCTGGTCGTGGCTTCAATGTTGTCATACTGGATGGAGAAACACTACAGCCCTCTAGACTTTCTCACATGGACACTTACACATTTGGTAAGTATTAGGAATATATCTCTAACACATAAACTAGATTTTGTTCTATTCTTGGCTGTACATTGTTTTTGTAAAGTTTGGGTATGTATCTAGTAAAATAAAAATATTTTATACACACTCTCTTTCATTTTTCAAGTTGTTCTAGCCAGCCATTATTTCATTTCATACCATATGGCACAAACAAACTTGATTCATTTGGAACTAATCAAACCCTATGTTCAGCAAAGAACACTCTTTCTGTCGACTCCTCCCTTCTGGAGGTGCCCCATTTCTCTCTAATGACTGTTGGTCTGAGAACCTCTCAATATCTGGCCCAAAAGTATTGAATCTACTTCACTTTCCAACTCAGGCAAACAAGTTCTGTCATCACTTTTTAAAAAGAACTTGAAAGCACATTATTTTAATATTTATTGTACCTTTGTTAAATATGTTTAGAAACCTACTTTTTTATACATTTATTTGCTTTGTCCTTTGTAAAGTTTTAAATTATTAGTTAGCTGTTTATCCTTTTTAGCCTAGAGAATTATATCTGTGTTCTTGCTTGTTTGTTCCTCAATGTTAAATGTGCTCTGAGCTTACATTATCTTTGTTGGTAGATCTATACAAATAGAATTATTATTATGACGCTAGGGGGAGCGAAATTTTAGGGAAAAGGCCCCACTTTTAGCAATTTTTCCAGATTAATAGAATAACTAAGAATTCGTACGTATCAAGTGTTATAAAAATATCTTGTGCCTCAGGATACACACACTGTATAATAGTGCAGTTTTTATTTAACCATTCACGATTCTTTTTCTAGCAGCTAATAGTGATGGGAATTTCTGCAAAATTGATTGCATCTACTGCTCATTTTCGGGATGAACATCTAGTATCGAAAAGTATTTATAGAATCAACGTGAATGCTCTATAGAGGGGGTTGGCAAACGCAAAATGATTTTCAGTGGCACGTGAAAGACCTCCAAGAATATTGTTTAATGCAAGTAAAAACTATGTATGTCAGCATAATTAGTGGGTTATGCATGGCAAACTACATAGGAATCACACTGGATGCCGTCTGTTTTCGTTCAGGAATCTTTGTTTGCAAAGCTCGGACCATTGGACTTGCAATCTGTGATTGAATCTATTGTTAAGATAGTCAATTCTATAGTTTTTAAGGTCTCTTCTAGAAGAAATTCATACGGAGTAGGCCTATAGGTAAAGTCTAGGATAGATTCTTTGCTTGTCTGGAAGCAATTAAGATGTATCTTAATGGACAAAAAAATTTAGTTATTGAATGAGGTGAACTGACTGTTGAAGCCAATGTTTCTGTATGACTTGGCGACACGTTTTAGTGAGTTAAACTTCCATTTACAAGACTGAGTCCAAAAGCACTTGAAGTGTTGGGCAACTGGAATGAATTAGCATTAAAACTGGGTATATCTTTTCGTGAAATCAATTTAAAAACATTTAACACTTTCCCTAATTTAAGGCAAATTAAGATAGATGAGCATTCTCAGAAGTACACTAGTTATATTACAACAATTAACTCGTTTGATATCACTAGCATCAAATTTAGAGAATTTACTTCAAGGGAGATAATTAACCCTTTTTCTTTACAATAATATTTCTAATATGTTTCTTTTTTGTTTCCTTTTAAAAAAATTCATGGCTTACAATTTATAACTCTAAAATGATCAAATTACACAAGATAGTTGAAAATTATATAAATACTAGTGGTTATGCACAGTCAAAATGACGGGAAAAAAATGACAATTTGCTTTAATAATTTCAATAAACTATGTTAATGTTGTTGAATCTTTGTTTTGTCTCTATTGTGCATGTATATTACTACTATTTGTTGTTTTACCAATATGTAGGCCTAATTACTGCTTTTTTATTACATTGAAAGTTGCGGTGATCATTAAACTGTCTAACTCAATATCGGTAACTTCTTGTCACTCTTTAACGTTCAGGTGACAACCGTATTTCTCAATAGTCTGACAATATTGTCGACACTTATTATCAAACTAAATAATTAGAGACTGATCATACTAAACAGTGATTTACAGTGAACAAACATTAAATAAAATTTGCTCAAGAAAGCATAATGAATTTATGGTGATGAATAATTTTGATACCACAATAGCGGTATCAAATGAAATTTTTTTTATTTCATTTTCTTTTTAAAAACATCTAATTTATTTTTATAAACATGTTTTACACTAAACTTTTTATAATGATTAAAACTCAAGCAATTTTACAAAATATATAATGTGTGAGAATCAGGCATAATTCAAAATTTTAGTTAACAACAATAAATACGTTAAATCTGTTTAACAACAATGCGTGCATTATGAAATTCTAGATAACCACAAAGCAACTACTTCAAGAAGTTCTATTTAATAATAAAGCAAGTATTTCCAAGCAATCCTAGTTAACAACAAAGCTAGTATTTCAAATCAATCATAGTTAACAACAAAGCAAGTATTTCAAAACAAATCAATTGTAAAACAATTGTAGTTAACAACAAAGCACGCATTTTAAAGCAGATATAGTTAACAACAAAGCAAGTATTTTTCAATTCTAGTTAACAACAAAGCAAGTATTTGTCAATCCTAGTTAACAACAAAGCTAGTATTTCAAATCAATCATAGTTAACAACAAAGCAAGTATTTCAAAACAAATCAATTGTAAAACAATTGTAGTTAACAACAAAGCACGCATTTTAAAGCAGATATAGTTAATAACAAAGCACGTATTTTACAATTCTAGTAAACAACAAAGCAAGTATTTATTAATTCTAGTTAACAACAAAGCAAGTATTTTTCAATTCTAGTTAACAACAAAGCAAGTATTTGTCAATCCTAGTTAACAACAAAGCTAGTATTTCAAATCAATCATAGTTAACAACAAAGCAAGTATTTCAAAACAAATCAATTGTAAAACAATTGTAGTTAACAACAAAGCACGCATTTTAAAGCAGATATAGTTAATAACAAAGCACGTATTTTACAATTCTAGTAAACAACAAAGCAAGTATTTATTAATTCTAGTTAACAACAAAGCAAGTATTTTTCAATTCTAGTTAACAACAAAGCAAGTATTTTTCAATTCTAGTTTACAACAAAGCAAGTATTTTTCAATTCTAGTTAACAACAAAGCAAGTATTTTACATGTTTAGTTAAGAACAAAGCAAGTATTTTGCAATTTTAATTAACAACAAAGCAAGTATTTTACATTTTAGTTAACAACAAAGCAAGTATTTTACATTTTAGTTAACAACAAAGCAAGTATTTATTAATTCTAGTTAACAACAAAGCAAGTATTTTTCAATTCTAGTTAACAACAAAGCAAGTATTTGTCAATCCTAGTTAACAACAAAGCTAGTATTTCAAATCAATCATAGTTAACAACAAAGCAAGTATTTCAAAACAAATCAATTGTAAAACAATTGTAGTTAACAACAAAGCACGCATTTTAAAGCAGATATAGTTAATAACAAAGCACGTATTTTACAATTCTAGTAAACAACAAAGCAAGTATTTATTAATTCTAGTTAACAACAAAGCAAGTATTTTTCAATTCTAGTTAACAACAAAGCAAGTATTTGTCAATCCTAGTTAACAACAAAGCTAGTATTTCAAATCAATCATAGTTAACAACAAAGCAAGTATTTCAAAACAAATCAATTGTAAAACAATTGTAGTTAACAACAAAGCACGCATTTTAAAGCAGATATAGTTAATAACAAAGCACGTATTTTACAATTCTAGTAAACAACAAAGCAAGTATTTATTAATTCTAGTTAACAACAAAGCAAGTATTTTTCAATTCTAGTTAACAACAAAGCAAGTATTTTTCAATTCTAGTTTACAACAAAGCAAGTATTTTTCAATTCTAGTTAACAACAAAGCAAGTATTTTACATGTTTAGTTAAGAACAAAGCAAGTATTTTGCAATTTTAATTAACAACAAAGCAAGTATTTTACATTTTAGTTAACAACAAAGCAAGTATTTTACATTTTAGTTAACAACAAAGCAAGTATTTTACAATTCTACTTAACAACAAAGAAAGTATTTTACATTTTTAGTTAACAACAAAGCAAGTATTTTACATTTTTAGTTAGCAACAAAGCAAGTATTTTACATTTTTAGTTAACAACAAAGCAAGTATTTTACATTTTTAGTTAACAACAAAGCAAGTATTTTACATTTTAGTTAACAACAAAGCAAGTATTTTACAATTCTACTTAACAACAAAGAAAGTATTTTGCAATTTTAGTTAACAACAAAGCAAGTATTTTACATTTTTAGTTAACAACAAAGCAAGTATTTTACATTTTTAGTTAACAACAAAGCAAGTATTTTACATTTTTAGTTAACAACAAAGCAAGTATTTTACATTTTAGTTAACAACAAAGCAAGTATTTTACAATTCTACTTAACAACAAAGAAAGTATTTTGCAATTTTAGTTAACAACAAAGCAAGTATTTTACATTTTTAGTTAACAACAAAGCAAGTATTTTACATTTTTAGTTAACAACAAAGCAAATATTTTACATTCTAATTAACAATAAAGCAAGTATTTTACAATTCTAGATAACAACAAAGCCAGTATTTTACAATTCTAGTTTACAACAAAGCAATTTTTTAACAAAATTCTAGTTAACAACAAAGCAAGTATTTCTAATTTGCAAAAATTTTTTTTGAACTAAATATTGGATACATGCATAATGCTGAATGTACATAATTGTAATATTTTCAACTGTCATAATAGATTTGAAATGATCTATTTGTTTAATATTTCTTTAATAACAAAGTTTTTTGTGAACGTTTTCAGATCACCGAGAAGTTTTCCTTGGTATTGAGTTTCCTTGATTAATATTTTCAAATTGTTGGGATTTTTTACCCGAGTTAATGCCACATAGAGCTGTCCATGAGCAAATACTGGTTCTGGTAGATACACACCTACATGTTCAAATGATTGGCCTTGTGATTTATTGATGGTCATGGCAAATGCTGGAATAACTGGAAATTGTTGTAGACTCAGTTTAAATGGTAAACTCTGTTCACTTGGCTGTAGTATAATTCTTGGTATAAACACTCTTTCACCCTTACTGCTTCCAATAATAACTTGAGCATCAATGAAATTATTACAAAGGGCTTTAACTATCAGTCGAGTTCCATTTAAAAGTCCTTTTTTGGCATTGAGGTTTCTGAGCAGCATGACTATTGCTCCAACTTTTAATTTGAGATGATGAGGCGGCATTCCTGATGGGCATTGTTGATTTATAAATTCCATGGGAAAATCAATAGCATCACTGAGGTCCTCTTCAATGACTGAATCTATACTTGCATATGTACGCTCATCTCCAGCAAGAAGTTTTAAGATATCAGAATTCAGTTCACCTACAATGTCATTTTTTGTGGCCAAAATCACTTTCTGTGCAACTAATGCTATACTTTCTTCTGTTTGCATATCTATTTGATTTCCGAAAATTGAGTCAATGATGTTTTTATCGAGCGCTAAAAAGTTATTTGGAATTTCAATTAAATCTTGATTTAATCCATCAGCGCGGCTTGTAATCTCCCCATTTCCCAGTTTTAAAACTCACTGATTAAATTCATCTTGTCCTGAAGTTCTCATATTTGATTCTAAACTTCGTTGTTTAACATGTTGCCATAGATGAGAACTTTTCACACATCCCTCCAGAATGTCTGTTACACTGCCATTGGATACTACAACTGTGGTTTGTCTGAAGTCACCTCCAAGAATCAATGTCTTTCCACCGAATGGCCTAACATCATTCATTATTTCTCTTAACAATAAATCAATGACCATAAGAGAATGCAGTGAGAGCATGGAGGCCTCATCAATGATTATTAATGCCGCTTCGCGCAATTTTGAAGCCTCTTTCGATGGCACTTTCATGTTAGACACTGATGTCTCAACTGCCAAGATTGGGATTTTAAATCAACTGAGAGCTGTTCTGCCTCCTATAAGCAAGTCAACAGCTATCCCAGTAGTTGCAAATGATTCAACTCGTTTGCCTTGACCCCTCAAATAGGACATGAGATAAGTTTTGCCAGATCCTCCAGGTCCATCAATAAAAAAGAAACGACTTGTAGCATTGTTATCATTGACAGCTGCAATGATTTCATGAAATATTTCTTTTTGTTTTACATTCAGTGAAGGTATTAAACGTTCTGCTTTAATCGCTTCCTCCTCTATATTGTACACATGTTCAGTGTCCACGACAATACGTGCTACTGGCAATCCAAAATCACTACCTTTTACTCCATGCAACCGAAACAAAGTTTCCATATCTTCTAATGCTTTGTATTCAGCCATTTGATCATCATAAATCCGTACATAATCTTCTACAATATTATGTAAATGAGCTTGATACAGTTGCAGTGGATTTCTGGGAGAATTGAAGATGCAGATCAAAGCAAATAACTGACGAAATTGTTTCGCCATGTTAAACATGGCTGCTTCTTGTAAGCATCGAGTCCATTCACTGTCATCTTGGACCAAACCACGGTCTACTGCTGCAGCTTTGAAGGTTTCATGATGTACCCCATTGACAATCTTAAGATCATTAAAACTCTGAGCTCCCTTGACATGTTGCAGTAATAGCCTCAAATGAAATCGCTCTTGATCCTTTGGGCTTACAGAAAACATGCGTGAAACAATTTTATCTGCTCCTCGTTGTCGAGTTTTCCATATGGTATTTCTAGAATCAAAAACATAGTGATGTGGAATGTCACAATATAAATACTGTGTAGCATTTACATCAGTTTCATTCAGTTTGAACCATGCAGTCAAATGGGTTTTTCGAGTGTGAGCTCGTTGTGCTCCATCATCCTCTTTACCTTCTTGAAAGTAAATCAAGTGTTCATCGGGAAGATGTATTGCTAGGCGATAAACTGCATGTGATCGGTCGTGCATGGGGTTCTCAAGAAGTCGCCACATTGCCTCTGGTGCCGACACATATCTAGCATCCAAATATTGACGTATTTCATCATACGTATCATATGTGCTTTCCCCTTCACCACTGAACTCAACTGAAGCTTTATCATATCCTTTGTATATGTATTTGAAAATATACTTAATGGCTTTAACTGATTGACGCGATTCAACATTAATGTGGCATGCGTATTTCTTTGTCAAGTACTTGTTGAATGGCACAACATGATTATTGCCTGCCTTGAAGTTTCTAACTTCAACTTGTACACCTTCTCTGCAACGATATAACGGATAACCATTAACGTCTGTAATAGTGTGTTCAGTGAACTTTTTTGGAAAATTTTTAATGCACTTTCCATCAGTCATACAGGGAGCAGCTCGGTTTTCATTTCCACATGGACCATGAATCATTGTAATAATAACACTTTTGTGTAGCTCTGGATCTGTTTGTTTATCGGGAATCTCTGCACAAATGTATGCATCAATCTTTTCTGCGGTGTTCATAACTTCTTCTTGGTGTAATTTGAACAAAAAGTGACCATGCGGAAGACCTCCTTTTGAAACTCAATTGTATACATAAATGCCATTACTCTACCAAATACTGCATTCTTTGTGATGTCGGTAAGGAAAGCCTTCAGTTTGATGCTAAATACACGGGCAACTATATCTGGGCGATCACAGGCTTGTTGTCCGGGCAGAAGATTATCCTCAATTTCTTTCCATTTGGGATTACAAGTCATTGTGATAAATAGGTCGGGTTTGCCATATCGTGCAACAATAGCCATTGCATCATGATATTTTTCCCTCATGTTTCTGGGTGACCCTTGAAAGGATGATGACTGCTGATGATGTAAGATGACTGGCATATGGCAAGTAGTGTGATAAGTTTGTCCATGAACTTTAAAAACATATGGTCCACGGCCTCTGAAATGTGCAATATGTGCACCCATTGAAGCGAAACTGAGTGCACTGTTATAGCTTCTAATGTTGTCTTTAAAATTGTGATAGTAGGAATGTTCGGGAGTGCTGAATAACTCTTTAAAAAATGTTGGAAATTCACGAACTTCTTGTGCGCTTCCTTCTATTAAAACTGTTCCTTTGTGGCAACAGTATCGAAAAGTATTGTCAGTTGATTTTTGTGCAGAAAAATTTAAAGAATGACAAAAGCGGCATTCAACATTCATTGCACCACAATCAAGGGGTTATAACATTGCTATCAATAAATATGTCATTATTTGGAATAGCAGCTCTACAGTTCTGTTGTAATGATCTTCTCGTAGCTTGTCTTTGAGTTTGTGTTTCAAGCCTGATCTGCCTCTGTTCATTTGTTTTTTCTTGTCTTCTAGTAGCCTGTCTTTCACATTGTGTCTGTAGCCTGGCTCGATGCTGTTCAGTGGTTTCTTGTTCTATTACAGTAGCCTGTCTTTGAGAAATTGTCTGGAGTCTGGATCTTCTCTGCTCTTCGGTTTCTTTTTCTATTCTAGTGGACTGTTTTTCAGAAAGTGTCTGGAGTCTGGATCTTCTCTGCTCGTCTGTTTCTTTTTCTATTCTAATAGCCTGTTTTTGAGAAATTGTCTGGAGTCTGGCTATTCTCTGCTTTTCTGTTTCTTTTTCTATTCTAGTCGACTGTTTTTCAGAAAGTGTCTGGAGTCTGGCTATTCTCTGCTTTTCTGTTTCTTTTTCTATTCTAGTCGACTGTTTTTCAGAAAGTGTCCGAAGCCTAGCTTGTCATTGCCCTACGGTTTCTCTTTTTTTTCTATCAGTCTGTCTTTGAGAAAGTGATTTACATCTAGCTTGTCTCTCTTCAACGGTTTCATTATGTCTTACATTAGCCTGTCTTTCAGCTTGATCCATGAATTCGTTGATTGTATTCTTCTTCAGTTTCAGTAGATCTCTGTAGCCGCTTTCTTTTTGCCGCGGGAGTCTTTCCACGAGAAGGGTGTTTCTTAGGTGGCATAATTGATTTTTGTTATTTATAATAATATATTTAGAATTAATCAAATTAATGATACATCTACCTTTTACTCATTATATATAAAGAATTGAAAATATATAATGAAATATATACTGCCTTCATAGCAACGAAAATTTACTATATCATAATGACTATTCAATTATACCGGTAAGTATTAAGAATAATGTGTAGTATAATTATAAAATATAAGAAAACATCAGCAGCAGACGAAAACGCAAAAACCGGAAGTACAACAAATCAATATATAAACAAAACGTCATTGTGGTGCGTCCGTTCACAATTAATTAGCACGAGTTTTCGCAAATGTCAGATTCGGTAAAACCCGATAAGCCGCCTATTACACACAGGCACAAAACAGAGTGCGCAGCGAATAATAAAATTGGGAAACCCATCAGATCCCATTAAGCAGTGAAGATATAAGCCTACATTATTAATTGTTGGTAGTTTAAGTTTAATCAGCCTATAATCTATAGGCTATGTACATGTGCGTAGACCTTTCGTTCATATTGATATTAATAGTTTATTTTTATTAAATTTTAAATGAAATATACTTCTAAGTCGGATGATTTGATAGACATTACGTCATATGCTAGTATTTTTTAAGAGTACAACCTACAAACTCTCCAAGTCAAATTGCGTCTGCGTAACTTTTAAAAAAGGTCTCGCTACATTAAAAAAACAACAGCAGAATAGGGAAAACCCGATAAGACCCTCGCGTTCAACATACAAAATATCGCGTTCAACATAGTAATTGAACGGAAATGGCCATTTGCTATGTACGGCTTTATTTATTTGCATAGTTGGATCCAACATTTTGGATTTTTTAAATCAAGACATTCATGATAATAAGTCATAAAATAAAATTCTCTATTGGAGGACGTTTCCAATTTATACATTTAACTTTTGACCCTATTAGTCAAACGGCTTAGGCGCCTATAGAGGACAAACATATATATATATAAATAAACAAACAAACTCACCGTAATTATATATATTGATGATTTTATTACTAAAGAATGTACATGTACAATTTTAAACATAAAAATAACTACCCAGTTTGTATGATTATTACGTATCTCTTCCTCTTAACTGTGATCACCTTGACCTGTTTACATTATAGGTTAAAATAATATGTTAGAGTAAATCTCAGATATTCTAAGGTTCAAACATTAAAGACTTTATCTATATCTATTACTAGAATAATTTCATGACAACTAAATTCAAATGTTGATAACTATTAATGTGTAAGTTGAGTAATGAAATTGTGTATTAGCTACAAATGGATTTTTTTTAAAGCTGATAATAACAAACAGGTTAATTTTTAATTAAATATAAAACGCTTTAATAATTTTCTCTATTAAGCCCCTTTTCTTTTAGTCTTGGTCTTGCTACGGCACAAAATAAATTGTCTTATAAAATATAATATAGTTGATCAGTTTGACTTTTACGCTGTTGGCACGATGAATGATTTAGAAACAGCATAAATTTTGCTTCCTGGCTTGTTAAAATTATTAATTAAATAATTTTTTTCCCGAAAAGGCCCTTTTTCTTCTAAAATGGTCGTAGGGGTAGCGGCCGCTCCCCCTGCTCCCCCCCTGGCTACGCTACCGGTTGTAATACATATAGCTAAACAGAAATAAATTTTTTTCTAAGGATAATTTATAATGAAGAGGCCAAATAAAGACAATGAAATGGGCTGGTCAAAATTAAGACAATATTCTGGTAGAGAAAGAGTTGATTCATGTTCAATATTTACATCTTTCTTTCATACTTTGTCTTAATTTGTATATATTTGAAAGGTTGACCACTGTAATATTTAGGCCTGTAATTTTTTGTTTCCTTCAGACAGTACAGATTTGGAACTACTCTTGGAGACATTGAGTAAAAATGAGATTGTGATCGCAGTTGTAGCAGATGATGCTTCTAATAAGTAAACTTCTTTCTGATATTTTACTTTACTTAGTTCTATTTGACATTATGCAACTTGTACTTTTTTACTGTATTTCTTTTTAACTTGACTTCCTATTGACATTATACTTGAACTTGTTGAATTATCTACAGACTGGGTCAGAGTGCCAGAGATTTGTTGAATAAAATTGGAAGTGGTCACATACAAAATCTTCGCTTCAGAGATGTCTGGTACTTTGTTGGGCAAAAGGGAATTGAAGGTTTTTCAAAATTTGAACAGGTTACATTCAGTTTCTTATCTATAACTTAGAGAGTAAAAAGAATAGCATGGACTTTTTACATGTCAGCATTATTTCTTTTTCACAAATCTTAAGTAAATATTTATTTGTAAACCAAGGAAAAAAAGGTTAAATTACATTTCATTATGCTCTTATTTTTTATGGATATAATCTAGAACATTAGGGTTCTAATCCTATTTAGGATTCCGTCACAGACCTATAATAGTTGAATTCTCACAGTATAAAGGGGTTGATTGATGCTTTCAACTGTCTCTGATATTATCTACTTACAATACTTGTCAACTGTCTCTGATATTATCTACTTACAATACTTGTCAACTGTTTCTGATATTATCTACTTACAATACTTGTCAATTGTCTCTGATATTATCTACTTACAATACTTGTCAACTGTCTCTGATATTATCTACTTACAATACTTGTCAACTGTCCCTCATATTATCTACTTACAATACTTGTCAACTGTCTCTGATATTATCTACTTACAATACTTGTCAACTGTCTCTGATATTATCTACTTACAATACTTGTCAACTGTCTCTGATATTATCTACTTACAATACTTGTCAACTGTCTCTGATATTATCTACTTTCAATACTTGTCAACTGTCTCTCATATTATCTACTTACAATACTTGTCAACTGTCTCTCATATTATCTACTTACAATACTTGTCAACTGTCTCTGATATTATCTACTTACAATACTTGTCAACTGTCTCTCATATTATCTACTTAAAATACTTGTCAACTGTCTCTCATATTATCTACTTACAATACTTGTCAACTGTCTCTCATATTATCTACTTACAATACTTGTCAACTGTCCCTCATATTATCTACTTATAATACTTGTCAACTGTCTCTGATATTATCTACTTACAATACTTGTTAACTGTCTCTCATATTATCTACTTACAATACTTGTCAACTGTCCCTCATATTATCTACTTACAATACTTGTCAACTGTCCCTCATATTATCTACTTAAAATACTTGTCAACTGTCTCTCATATTATCTACTTACAATACTTGTCAACTGTCCCTCATATTATCTACTTACAATACTTGTCAACTGTCCCTCATATTATCTACTTACAATACTTGTCAGCTGTCTCTCATATTATCTATTTATAATACTTGTCAACTGTCACTCATATTATCTACTTACAATACTTGTCAGCTGTCTCTCATATTATCTACTTACAATACTTGTCAACTGTCCCTCATATTATCTACTTACAAAACTTGTCAACTGTCTCTCATATTATCTACTTACAATACTTGTCAACTGTCCCTCATATTATCTACTTACAATACTTGTCAACTGTCTCTCATATTATCTACTTACAATACTTGTCAACTGTCCCTCATATTATCTACTTACAATACTTGTCAACTGTCCCTCATATTATCTACTTACAATACCTGTCAGCTGTCTCTCATATTATCTATTTATAATACTTGTCAACTGTCACTCATATTATCTACTTACAATACTTGTCAGCTGTCTCTCATATTATCTACTTACAATACTTGTCAACTGTCTCTCATATTATCTACTTACAATACTTGTCAACTGTCCCTCATATTATCTACTTACAATACTTGTCAACTGTCTCTGATATTATCTACTTACAATACTTGTCAACTGTCCCTCATATTATCTACTTACAATACTTGTCAACTGTCTCTGATATTATCTACTTACAATACTTGTCAACTGTCCCTCATATTATCTACTTACAATACTTGTCAACTGTCTCTGATATTATCTACTTACAATACTTGTCAACTGTCTCTGATATTATCTACTTACAATACTTGTCAACTGTCTCTGATATTATCTACTTACAATACTTGTCAGTTGTCCCTCATATTATCTACTTACAATACTTGTCAACTGTCCCTCATATTATCTACTTACAATACTTGTCAACTGTCCCTCATATTATCTACTTACAATACTTGTCAACTGTCCCTCATATTATCTACTTACAATACTTGTCAACTGTCTCTGATATTATCTACTTACAATACTTGTCAACTGTCCCTCATATTATCTACTTACAATACTTGTCCACTGTCCCTCATATTATCTACTTACAATACTTGTTCAACTGTCCCTCATATTATCTACTTACAATACTTGTCAACTGTCCCTCATATTATCTACTTAAAATACTTGTCAACTGTCCCTCATATTATCTACTTACAATACTTGTCAACTGTCCCTCATATTATCTACTTACAATACTTGTCAACTGTCCCTCATATTATCTACTTACAATACTTGTCAACTGTCCCTCATATTATCTACTTACAATACTTGTCAACTGTCCCTCATATTATCTACTTACAATACTTGTCAACTGTCCCTCATATTATCTACTTACAATACTTGTCAACTGTCCCTCATATTATCTACTTACAATACTTGTCAGCTGTCCCTCATATTATCTACTTACAATACTTGTCAACTGTCTCTGATATTATCTACTTACAATACTAGTCAACTGTCTCTCATATTATCTACTTACAATACTTGTCAACTGTCCCTCATATTATCTACTTACAATACTTGTCAACTGTCCCTCATATTATCTACTTACAATACTTGTCAACTGTCCCTCATATTATCTACTTACAATACTTGTCAACTGTCTCTCATATTATCTACTTACAATACTTGTCAACTGTCCCTCATATTATCTACTTACAATACTTGTCAACTGTCCCTCATATTATCTACTTACAATACTTGTCAACTGTCCCTCATATTATCTACTTACAATACTTGTCAACTGTCTCTCATATTATCTACTTAAAATACTTGTCAACTGTCTCTGATATTATCTACTTACAATACTTGTCAACTGTCTCTGATATTATCTACTTACAATACTTGTCAACTGTCCCTCATATTATCTACTTACAATACTTGTCAACTGTCCCTCATATTATCTACTTACAATACTTGTCAACTGTCCCTCATTTATCTACTTACAATACTTGTCAACCGTCTCTGATATTATCTACTTACAATACTTGTCAACTGTCCCTCATATTATCTACTTACAATACTTGTCAACTGTCCCTCATATTTTCTACTTACAATACTTGTCAACTGTCTCTGATATTATCTACTTACAATACTTGTCAACTGTCCCTCATATTATCTACTTACAATACTTGTCAACTGTCTCTCATATTATCTACTTACAATACTTGTCAACTGTCCCTCATATTATCTACTTACAATACTTGTCAACTGTCTCTGATATTATCTACTTACATTACTTGTCAACTGTCTCTCATATTATCTACTTACAATACTTGTCAACTGTCCCTCATATTATCTACTTACAATACTTGTTCAACTGTCCCTCATATTATCTACTTACAATACTTGTCAACTGTCCCTCATATTATCTACTTAAAATACTTGTCAACTGTCTCTCATATTATCTACTTACAATACTTGTCAACTGTCTCTCATATTATCTACTTACAATACTTGTCAACTGTCCCTCATATTATCTACTTAAAATACTTGTCAACTGTCCCTCATATTATCTACTTACAATACTTGTCAAACTGTCCCTCATATTATCTACTTACAATACTTGTCAACTGTCCCTCATATTATCTACTTAAAATACTTGTCAACTGTCTCTCATATTATCTACTTACAATACTTGTCGACTGTCCCTCATATTATCTACTTACAATACTTGTCAACTGTCCCTCATATTATCTACTTACAATACTTGTCAGCTGTCTCTCATATTATCTATTTATAATACTTGTCAACTGTCACTCATATTATCTACTTACAATACTTGTCAGCTGTCTCTCATATTATCTACTTACAATACTTGTCAACTGTCCCTCATATTATCTACTTACAATACTTGTCAACTGTCTCTCATATTATCTACTTACAATACTTGTCAACTGTCCCTCATATTATCTACTTACAATACTTGTCAACTGTCCCTCATATTATCTACTTACAATACCTGTCAGCTGTCTCTCATATTATCTATTTATAATACTTGTCAACTGTCACTCATATTATCTACTTACAATACTTGTCAGCTGTCTCTCATATTATCTACTTACAATACTTGTCAACTGTCTCTCATATTATCTACTTACAATACTTGTCAACTGTCCCTCATATTATCTACTTACAATACTTGTCAACTGTCTCTGATATTATCTACTTACAATACTTGTCAACTGTCCCTCATATTATCTACTTACAATACTTGTCAACTGTCTCTGATATTATCTACTTACAATACTTGTCAACTGTCCCTCATATTATCTACTTACAATACTTGTCAACTGTCTCTGATATTATCTACTTACAATACTTGTCAACTGTCTCTGATATTATCTACTTACAATACTTGTCAACTGTCTCTGATATTATCTACTTACAATACTTGTCAGTTGTCCCTCATATTATCTACTTACAATACTTGTCAACTGTCCCTCATATTATCTACTTACAATACTTGTCAACTGTCCCTCATATTATCTACTTACAATACTTGTCAACTGTCCCTCATATTATCTACTTACAATACTTGTCAACTGTCTCTGATATTATCTACTTACAATACTTGTCAACTGTCCCTCATATTATCTACTTACAATACTTGTCCACTGTCCCTCATATTATCTACTTACAATACTTGTCAACTGTCCCTCATATTATCTACTTACAATACTTGTCAACTGTCCCTCATATTATCTACTTAAAATACTTGTCAACTGTCTCTCATATTATCTACTTACAATACTTGTCAACTGTCCCTCATATTATCTACTTACAATACTTGTCAACTGTCCCTCATATTATCTACTTACAATACTTGTTAACTGTCCCTCATATTATCTACTTACAATACTTGTCAACTGTCCCTCATATTATCTACTTACAATACTTGTCAACTGTCCCTCATATTATCTACTTACAATACTTGTCAACTGTCCCTCATATTATCTACTTACAATACTTGTCAGCTGTCCCTCATATTATCTACTTACAATACTTGTCAACTGTCTCTGATATTATCTACTTACAATACTTGTCAACTGTCTCTCATATTATCTACTTACAATACTTGTCAACTGTCCCTCATATTATCTACTTACAATACTTGTCAACTGTCCCTCATATTATCTACTTACAATACTTGTCAACTGTCCCTCATATTATCTACTTACAATACTTGTCAACTGTCTCTCATATTATCTACTTACAATACTTGTCAACTGTCCCTCATATTATCTACTTACAATACTTGTCAACTGTCCCTCATATTATCTACTTACAATACTTGTCAACTGTCCCTCATATTATCTACTTACAATACTTGTCAACTGTCTCTCATATTATCTACTTAAAATACTTGTCAACTGTCTCTGATATTATCTACTTACAATACTTGTCAACTGTCTCTGATATTATCTACTTACAATACTTGTCAACTGTCCCTCATATTATCTACTTACAATACTTGTCAACTGTCCCTCATATTATCTACTTACAATACTTGTCAACTGTCCCTCATATTATCTACTTACAATACTTGTCAACCGTCTCTGATATTATCTACTTACAATACTTGTCAACTGTCCCTCATATTATCTACTTACAATACTTGTCAACTGTCCCTCATATTTTCTACTTACAATACTTGTCAACTGTCTCTGATATTATCTACTTACAATACTTGTCAACTGTCCCTCATATTATCTACTTACAATACTTGTCAACTGTCTCTCATATTATCTACTTACAATACTTGTCAACTGTCCCTCATATTATCTACTTACAATACTTGTCAACTGTCTCTGATATTATCTACTTACATTACTTGTCAACTGTCTCTCATATTATCTACTTACAATACTTGTCAACTGTCCCTCATATTATCTACTTACAATACTTGTCAACTGTCCCTCATATTATCTACTTAAAATACTTGTCAACTGTCTCTCATATTATCTACTTACAATACTTGTCAACTGTCCCTCATATTATCTACTTAAAATACTTGTCAACTGTCCCTCATATTATCTACTTACAATACTTGTCAACTGTCCCTCATATTATCTACTTACAATACTTGTCAACTGTCCCTCATATTATCTACTTACAATACTTGTCAACTGTCCCTCATATTATCTACTTACAATACTTGTCAACTGTCTCTGATATTATCTACTTACAATACTTGTCAACTGTCTCTGATATTATCTACTTACAATACTTGTCAACTGTCTCTGATATTATCTACTTACAATACTTGTCAGTTGTCCCTCATATTATCTACTTACAATACTTGTCAACTGTCCCTCATATTATCTACTTACAATACTTGTCAACTGTCCCTCATATTATCTACTTACAATACTTGTCAACTGTCCCTCATATTATCTACTTACAATACTTGTCAACCGTCTCTGATATTATCTACTTACAATACTTGTCAACTGTCCCTCATATTATCTACTTACAATACTTGTCAACTGTCCCTCATATTATCTACTTACAATACTTGTCAACTGTCTCTGATATTATCTACTTACAATACTTGTCAACTGTCCCTCATATTATCTACTTACAATACTTGTCAACTGTCTCTCATATTATCTACTTACAATACTTGTCAACTGTCCCTCATATTATCTACTTACAATACTTGTCAACTGTCTCTGATATTATCTACTTACATTACTTGTCAACTGTCTCTCATATTATCTACTTACAATACTTGTCAACTGTCCCTCATATTATCTACTTACAATACTTGTCAACTGTCCCTCATATTATCTACTTAAAATACTTGTCAACTGTCTCTCATATTATCTACTTACAATACTTGTCATCTGTCCCTCATATTATCTACTTAAAATACTTGTCAACTGTCCCTCATATTATCTACTTACAATACTTGTCAACTGTCCCTCATATTATTTACTTACAATACTTGTCAACTGTCCCTCATATTATCTACTTAAAATACTTGTCAACTGTCCCTCATATTATCTACTTACAATACTTGTCAACTGTCCCTCATATTATCTACTTACAATACTTGTCAACTGTCCCTCATATTATCTACTTACAATACTTGTCAACTGTCCCTCATATTATCTACTTACAATACCTGTCAGCTGTCTCTCATATTATCTTTTTATAATACTTGTCAACTGTCACTCATATTATCTACTTACAATACTTGTCAGCTGTCTCTCATATTATCTACTTACAATACTTGTCAACTGTCTCTCATATTATCTACTTACAATACTTGTCAACTGTCCCTCATATTATCTACTTACAATACTTGTCAACTGTCTCTGATATTATCTACTTACAATACTTGTCAACTGTCCCTCATATTATCTACTTACAATACTTGTCAACTGTCTCTGATATTATCTACTTACAATACTTGTCAACTGTCCCTCATATTATCTACTTACAATACTTGTCAACTGTCTCTGATATTATCTACTTACAATACTTGTCAACTGTCTCTGATATTATCTACTTACAATACTTGTCAACTGTCTCTGATATTATCTACTTACAATACTTGTCAGTTGTCCCTCATATTATCTACTTACAATACTTGTCAACTGTCCCTCATATTATCTACTTACAATACTTGTCAACTGTCCCTCATATTATCTACTTACAATACTTGTCAACTGTCCCTCATATTATCTACTTACAATACTTGTCAACTGTCTCTGATATTATCTACTTACAATACTTGTCAACTGTCCCTCATATTATCTACTTACAATACTTGTCCACTGTCCCTCATATTATCTACTTACAATACTTGTCAACTGTCCCTCATATTATCTACTTACAATACTTGTCAACTGTCCCTCATATTATCTACTTACAATACTTGTCAACTGTCCCTCATATTATCTACTTACAATACTTGTCAACAGTCCCTCATATTATCTACTTACAATACTTGTCAGCTGTCCCTCATATTATCTACTTACAATACTTGTCAACTGTCTCTGATATTATCTACTTACAATACTTGTCAACTGTCTCTCATATTATCTACTTACAATACTTGTCAACTGTCCCTCATATTATCTACTTACAATACTTGTCAACTGTCCCTCATATTATCTACTTACAATACTTGTCAACTGTCCCTCATATTATCTACTTACAATACTTGTCAACTGTCTCTCATATTATCTACTTAAAATACTTGTCAACTGTCTCTGATATTATCTACTTACAATACTTGTCAACTGTCTCTGATATTATCTACTTACAATACTTGTCAACTGTCCCTCATATTATCTACTTACAATACTTGTCAACTGTCCCTCATATTATCTACTTACAATACTTGTCAACTGTCCCTCATATTATCTACTTACAATACTTGTCAACCGTCTCTGATATTATCTACTTACAATACTTGTCAACTGTCCCTCATATTATCTACTTACAATACTTGTCAACTGTCCCTCATATTATCTACTTACAATACTTGTCAACTGTCTCTGATATTATCTACTTACAATACTTGTCAACTGTCCCTCATATTATCTACTTACAATACTTGTCAACTGTCTCTGATATTATCTACTTACAATACTTGTCAACTGTCCCTCATATTATCTACTTACAATACTTGTCAACTGTCTCTGATATTATCTACTTACAATACTTGTCAACTGTCCCTCATATTATCTACTTACAATACTTGTCAACTGTCTCTGATATTATCTACTTACAATACTTGTCAACTGTCTCTGATATTATCTACTAACAATACTTGTCAACTGTCTCTGATATTATCTACTTACAATACTTGTCAGTTGTCCCTCATATTATCTACTTACAATACTTGTCAACTGTCCCTCATATTATCTACTTACAATACTTGTCAACTGTCTCTGATATTATCTACTTACAATACTTGTCAACTGTCTCTGATATTATCTACTTACAATACTTGTCAACTGTCCCTCATATTATCTACTTACAATACCTGTCAGCTGTCTCTCATATTATCTTTTTATAATACTTGTCAGCTGTCTCTCATATTATCTACTTACAATACTTGTCAACTGTCTCTCATATTATCTACTTACAATACTTGTCAACTGTCCCTCATATTATCTACTTACAATACTTGTCAACTGTCTCTGATATTATCTACTTACAATACTTGTCAACTGTCCCTCATATTATCTACTTACAATACTTGTCAACTGTCTCTGATATTATCTACTTACAATACTTGTCAACTGTCCCTCATATTATCTACTTACAATACTTGTCAACTGTCTCTGATGTTATCTACTTACAATACTTGTCAACTGTCTCTGATATTATCTACTTACAATACTTGTCAACTGTCTCTGATATTATCTACTTACAATACTTGTCAGTTGTCCCTCATATTATCTACTTACAATACTTGTCAACTGTCCCTCATATTATCTACTTACAATACTTGTCAACTGTCCCTCATATTATCTACTTACAATACTTGTCAACTGTCCCTCATATTATCTACTTACAATACTTGTCAACTGTCTCTGATATTATCTACTTACAATACTTGTCAACTGTCCCTCATATTATCTACTTACAATACTTGTCAACTGTCTCTGATATTATCTACTTACAATACTTGTCAACTGTCTCTGATATTATCTACTTACAATACTTGTCAACTGTCTCTGATATTATCTACTTACAATACTTGTCAGTTGTCCCTCATATTATCTACTTACAATACTTGTCAACTGTCCCTCATATTATCTACTTACAATACTTGTCAACTGTCCCTCATATTATCTACTTACAATACTTGTCAACTGTCCCTCATATTATCTACTTACAATACTTGTCAACTGTCTCTGATATTATCTACTTACAATACTTGTCAACTGTCCCTCATATTATCTACTTACAATACTTGTCCACTGTCCCTCATATTATCTACTTACAATACTTGTCAACTGTCCCTCATATTATCTACTTACAATACTTGTCAACTGTCCCTCATATTATCTACTTACAATACTTGTCAACTGTCCCTCATATTATCTACTTACAATACTTGTCAACTGTCCCTCATATTATCTACTTACAATACTTGTCAGCTGTCCCTCATATTATCTACTTACAATACTTGTCAACTGTCTCTGATATTATCTACTTACAATACTTGTCAACTGTCTCTCATATTATCTACTTACAATACTTGTCAACTGTCCCTCATATTATCTACTTACAATACTTGTCAACTGTCCCTCATATTATCTACTTACAATACTTGTCAACTGTCCCTCATATTATCTACTTACAATACTTGTCAACTGTCTCTCATATTATCTACTTACAATACTTGTCAACTGTCCCTCATATTATCTACTTACAATACTTGTCAACTGTCCCTCATATTATCTACTTACAATACTTGTCAACTGTCCCTCATATTATCTACTTACAATACTTGTCAACTGTCTCTCATATTATCTACTTTAAATACTTGTCAACTGTCTCTGATATTATCTACTTACAATACTTGTCAACTGTCTCTGATATTATCTACTTACAATACTTGTCAACTGTCCCTCATATTATCAACTTACAATACTTGTCAACTGTCCCTCATATTATCTACTTA
Source organism: Anisus vortex (assembly GCA_949126835.1). Lineage (NCBI taxonomy): Eukaryota > Metazoa > Mollusca > Gastropoda > Planorbidae > Anisus > Anisus vortex. The sequence continues at coordinate 29,400,234 of OX421496.1, read as the reverse complement.
CAATACTTGTCAACTGTCCCTCATATTATCTACTTACAATACTTGTCAACCGTCTCTGATATTATCTACTTACAATACTTGTCAACTGTCCCTCATATTATCTACTTACAATACTTGTCAACTGTCCCTCATATTATCTACTTACAATACTTGTCAACTGTCTCTGATATTATCTACTTACAATACTTGTCAACTGTCCCTCATATTATCTACTTACAATACTTGTCAACTGTCTCTGATATTATCTACTTACAATACTTGTCAACTGTCCCTCATATTATCTACTTACAATACTTGTCAACTGTCTCTGATATTATCTACTTACAATACTTGTCAACTGTCCCTCATATTATCTACTTACAATACTTGTCAACTGTCTCGGATATTATCTACTTACAATACTTGTCAACTGTCTCTGATATTATCTACTTACAATACTTGTCAACTGTCTCTGATATTATCTACTTACAATACTTGTCAGTTGTCCCTCATATTATCTACTTACAATACTTGTCAACTGTCCCTCATATTATCTACTTACAATACTTGTCAACTGTCTCTGATATTATCTACTTACAATACTTGTCAACTGTCTCTGATATTATCTACTTACAATACTTGTCAACTGTCCCTCATATTATCTACTTACAATACCTGTCAGCTGTCTCTCATATTATCTTTTTATAATACTTGTCAACTGTCCCTTATATTATCTACTTACAATACTTGTCAGCTGTCTCTCATATTATCTACTTACAATACTTGTCAACTGTCTCTCATATTATCTACTTACAATACTTGTCAACTGTCCCTCATATTATCTACTTACAATACTTGTCAACTGTCTCTGATATTATCTACTTACAATACTTGTCAACTGTCCCTCATATTATCTACTTACAATACTTGTCAACTGTCTCTGATATTATCTACTTACAATACTTGTCAACTGTCCCTCATATTATCTACTTACAATACTTGTCAACTGTCTCTGATATTATCTACTTACAATACTTGTCAACTGTCTCTGATATTATCTACTTACAATACTTGTCAGTTGTCCCTCATATTATCTACTTACAATACTTGTCAACTGTCCCTCATATTATCTACTTACAATACTTGTCAACTGTCCCTCATATTATCTACTTACAATACTTGTCAACTGTCCCTCATATTATCTACTTACAATACTTGTCAACTGTCTCTGATATTATCTACTTACAATACTTGTCAACTGTCCCTCATATTATCTACTTACAATACTTGTCCACTGTCCCTCATATTATCTACTTACAATACTTGTCCACTGTCCCTCATATTATCTACTTACAATACTTGTCAACTTTCTCTGATATTATCTACTTACAATACTTGTCAACTGTCCCTCATATTATCTACTTACAATACTTGTCAGTTGTCCCTCATATTATCTACTTACAATACTTGTCAACTGTCCCTCATATTATCTACTTACAATACTTGTCAACTGTCTCTGATATTATCTACTTACAATACTTGTCAACTGTCTCTCATATTATCTACTTACAATACTTGTCAACTGTCCCTCATATTGTCTACTTACAATACTTGTCAACTGTCCCTCATATTATCTACTTACAATACTTGTCAACTGTCCCTCATATTATCTACTTACAATACTTGTCAACTGTCTCTCATATTATCTACTTACAATACTTGTCAACTGTCCCTCATATTATCTACTTACAATACTTGTCAACTGTCCCTCATATTATCTACTTACAATACTTGTCAACTGTCTCTGATATTATCTACTTACAATACTTGTCAACTGTCTCTGATATTATCTACTTACAATACTTGTCAACTGTCCCTCATATTATCTACTTACAATACCTGTCAGCTGTCTCTCATATTATCTTTTTATAATACTTGTCAACTTTCACTCATATTATCTACTTACAATACTTGTCAGCTGTCTCTCATATTATCTACTTACAATACTTGTCAACTGTCTCTCATATTATCTACTTACAATACTTGTCAACTGTCCCTCATATTATCTACTTACAATACTTGTCAACTGTCTCTGATATTATCTACTTACAATACTTGTCAACTGTCCCTCATATTATCTACTTACAATACTTGTCAACTGTCTCTGATATTATCTACTTACAATACTTGTCAACTGTCCCTCATATTATCTACTTACAATACTTGTCAACTGTCTCTGATATTATCTACTTACAATACTTGTCAACTGTCTCTGATATTATCTACTTACAATACTTGTCAGTTGTCCCTCATATTATCTACTTACAATACTTGTCAACTGTCCCTCATATTATCTACTTACAATACTTGTCAACTGTCCCTCATATTATCTACTTACAATACTTGTCAACTGTCTCTGATATTATCTACTTACAATACTTGTCAACTGTCTCTGATATTATCTACTTACAATACTTGTCAACTGTCCCTCATATTATCTACTTACAATACTTGTCCACTGTCCCTCATATTATCTACTTACAATACTTGTCCACTGTCCCTCATATTATCTACTTACAATACTTGTCAACTGTCTCTGATATTATCTACTTACAATACTTGTCAACTGTCCCTCATATTATCTACTTACAATACTTGTCAGTTGTCCCTCATATTATCTACTTACAATACTTGTCAACTGTCCCTCATATTATCTACTTACAATACTTGTCAACTGTCTCTGATATTATCTACTTACAATACTTGTCAACTGTCTCTCATATTATCTACTTACAATACTTGTCAACTGTCCCTCATATTATCTACTTACAATACTTGTCAACTGTCCCTCATATTATCTACTTACAATACTTGTCAACTGTCCCTCATATTATCTACTTACAATACTTGTCAACTGTCTCTCATATTATCTACTTACAATACTTGTCAACTGTCCCTCATATTATCTACTTACAATACTTGTCAACTGTCCCTCATATTATCTACTTACAATACTTGTCAACTGTCCCTCATATTATCTACTTACAATACTTGTCAGCTGTCCCTCATATTATCTACTTACAATACTTGTCAACTGTCTCTGATATTATCTACTTACAATACTTGTCAACTGTCTCTCATATTATCTACTTACAATACTTGTCAACTGTCCCTCATATTATCTACTTACAATACTTGTCAACTGTCCCTCATATTATCTACTTACAATACTTGTCAACTGTCCCTCATATTATCTACTTACAATACTTGTCAACCGTCTCTGATATTATCTACTTACAATACTTGTCAACTGTCCCTTATATTATCTACTTACAATACTTGTCAACTGTCCCTCATATTATCTACTTACAATACTTGTCAACTGTCTCTGATATTATCTACTTACAATACTTGTCAACTGTCCCTCATATTATCTACTTACAATACTTGTCCACTGTCCCTCATATTATCTACTTACATTACTTGTCAACTGTCCCTCATATTATCTACTTACAATACTTGTCAGCTGTCCCTCATATTATCTACTTACAATACTTGTCAACTGTCTCTGATATTATCTACTTACAATACTTGTCAACTGTCTCTCATATTATCTACTTACAATACTTGTCAACTGTCCCTCATATTATCTACTTACAATACTTGTCAACTGTCCCTCATATTATCTACTTACAATACTTGTCAACTGTCCCTCATATTATCTACTTACAATACTTGTCAACTGTCTCTCATATTATCTACTTAAAATACTTGTCAACTGTCTCTGATATTATCTACTTACAATACTTGTCAACTGTCTCTGATATTATCTACTTACAATACTTGTCAACTGTCCCTCATATTATTTACTTACAATACTTGTCAACTGTCCCTCATATTATCTACTTACAATACTTGTCAACTGTCCCTCATATTATCTACTTACAATACTTGTCAACCGTCTCTGATATTATCTACTTACAATACTTGTCAACTGTCCCTCATATTATTTACTTACAATACTTGTCAACTGTCCCTCATATTATCTACTTACAATACTTGTCAACTGTCCCTCATATTATCTACTTACAATACTTGTCAACCGTCTCTGATATTATCTACTTACAATACTTGTCAACTGTCCCTTATATTATCTACTTACAATACTTGTCAACTGTCCCTCATATTATCTACTTACAATACTTGTCAACTGTCTCTGATATTATCTACTTACAATACTTGTCAACTGTCCCTCATATTATCTACTTACAATACTTGTCCACTGTCCCTCATATTATCTACTTACATTACTTGTCAACTGTCCCTCATATTATCTACTTACAATACTTGTCAGCTGTCCCTCATATTATCTACTTACAATACTTGTCAACTGTCTCTGATATTATCTACTTACAATACTTGTCAACTGTCTCTCATATTATCTACTTACAATACTTGTCAACTGTCCCTCATATTATTTACTTACAATACTTGTCAACTGTCCCTCATATTATCTACTTACAATACTTGTCAACTGTCCCTCATATTATCTACTTACAATACTTGTCAACCGTCTCTGATATTATCTACTTACAATACTTGTCAACTGTCCCTCATATTATCTACTTACAATACTTGTCAACTGTCCCTCATATTATCTACTTACAATACTTGTCAACTGTCTCTCATATTATCTACTTAAAATACTTGTCAACTGTCTCTGATATTATCTACTTACAATACTTGTCAACTGTCTCTGATATTATCTACTTACAATACTTGTCAACTGTCCCTCATATTATTTACTTACAATACTTGTCAACTGTCCCTCATATTATCTACTTACAATACTTGTCAACTGTCCCTCATATTATCTACTTACAATACTTGTCAACCGTCTCTGATATTATCTACTTACAATACTTGTCAACTGTCCCTCATATTATCTACTTACAATACTTGTCAACTGTCCCTCATATTATCTACTTACAATACTTGTCAACTGTCTCTGATATTATCTACTTACAATACTTGTCAACTGTCCCTCATATTATCTACTTACAATACTTGTCAACTGTCTCTGATATTATCTACTTACAATACTTGTCAACTGTCCCTCATATTATCTACTTACAATACTTGTCAACTGTCTCTGATATTATCTACTTACAATACTTGTCAACTGTCCCTCATATTATCTACTTACAATACTTGTCAACTGTCTCTGATATTATCTACTTACAATACTTGTCAACTGTCCCTCATATTATCTACTTACAATACTTGTCAACTGTCTCGGATATTATCTACTTACAATACTTGTCAACTGTCTCTGATATTATCTACTTACAATACTTGTCAACTGTCTCTGATATTATCTACTTACAATACTTGTCAGTTGTCCCTCATATTATCTACTTACAATACTTGTCAACTGTCCCTCATATTATCTACTTACAATACTTGTCAACTGTCTCTGATATTATCTACTTACAATACTTGTCAACTGTCTCTGATATTATCTACTTACAATACTTGTCAACTGTCCCTCATATTATCTACTTACAATACCTGTCAGCTGTCTCTCATATTATCTTTTTATAATACTTGTCAACTGTCACTCATATTATCTACTTACAATACTTGTCAGCTGTCTCTCATATTATCTACTTACAATACTTGTCAACTGTCTCTCATATTATCTACTTACAATACTTGTCAACTGTCCCTCATATTATCTACTTACAATACTTGTCAACTGTCTCTGATATTATCTACTTACAATACTTGTCAACTGTCCCTCATATTATCTACTTACAATACTTGTCAACTGTCTCTGATATTATCTACTTACAATACTTGTCAACTGTCCCTCATATTATCTACCTACAATACTTGTCAACTGTCTCTGATATTATCTACTTACAATACTTGTCAACTGTCTCTGATATTATCTACTTACAATACTTGTCAGTTGTCCCTCATATTATCTACTTACAATACTTGTCAACTGTCCCTCATATTATCTACTTACAATACTTGTCAACTGTCCCTCATATTATCTACTTACAATACTTGTCAACTGTCCCTCATATTATCTACTTACAATACTTGTCAACTGTCTCTGATATTATCTACTTACAATACTTGTCAACTGTCCCTCATATTATCTACTTACAATACTTGTCCACTGTCCCTCATATTATCTACTTACAATACTTGTCCACTGTCCCTCATATTATCTACTTACAATACTTGTCAACTGTCTCTGATATTATCTACTTACAATACTTGTCAACTGTCCCTCATATTATCTACTTACAATACTTGTCAGTTGTCCCTCATATTATCTACTTACAATACTTGTCAACTGTCCCTCATATTATCTACTTACAATACTTGTCAACTGTCTCTGATATTATCTACTTACAATACTTGTCAACTGTCTCTCATATTATCTACTTACAATACTTGTCAACTGTCCCTCATATTATCTACTTACAATACTTGTCAACTGTCCCTCATATTATCTACTTACAATACTTGTCAACTGTCCCTCATATTATCTACTTACAATACTTGTCAACTGTCTCTCATATTATCTACTTACAATACTTGTCAACTGTCCCTCATATTATCTACTTACAATACTTGTCAACTGTCCCTCATATTATCTACTTACAATACTTGTCAACTGTCCCTCATATTATCTACTTACAATACTTGTCAGCTGTCCCTCATATTATCTACTTACAATACTTGTCAACTGTCTCTGATATTATCTACTTACAATACTTGTCAACTGTCTCTCATATTATCTACTTACAATACTTGTCAACTGTCCCTCAAATTATCTACTTACAATACTTGTCAACTGTCCCTCATATTATCTACTTACAATACTTGTCAACTGTCCCTCATATTATCTACTTACAATACTTGTCAACCGTCTCTGATATTATCTACTTACAATACTTGTCAACTGTCCCTTATATTATCTACTTACAATACTTGTCAACTGTCCCTCATATTATCTACTTACAATACTTGTCAACTGTCTCTGATATTATCTACTTACAATACTTGTCAACTGTCCCTCATATTATCTACTTACAATACTTGTCCACTGTCCCTCATATTATCTACTTACAATACTTGTCAACTGTCCCTCATATTATCTACTTACAATACTTGTCAACTGTCCCTCATATTATCTACTTACAATACTTGTCAACTGTCCCTCATATTATCTACTTACAATACTTGTCAACTGTCCCTCATATTATCTACTTACAATACTTGTCAGCTGTCCCTCATATTATCTACTTACAATACTTGTCAACTGTCTCTGATATTATCTACTTACAATACTTGTCAACTGTCCCTCATATTATCTACTTACAATACTTGTCAACTGTCCCTCATATTATCTACTTACAATACTTGTCAACTGTCCCTCATATTATCTACTTACAATACTTGTCAACTGTCCCTCATATTATCTACTTACAATACTTGTCAACTGTCCCTCATATTATCTACTTACAATACTTGTCAACTATACCTCATATTATCTACTTACAATACTTGTCAACTGTCTCTCATATTATCTACTTACAATACTTGTCAACTGTCCCTCATATTATCTACTTACAATACTTGTCAACTGTCCCTCATATTATCTACTTACAATACTTGTCAACTATCCCTCATATTATCTACTTACAATACTTGTCAACTGTCTCTCATATTATCTACTTAAAATACTTGTCAACTGTCTCTGATATTATCTACTTACAATACTTGTCAACTGTCTCTGATATTATCTACTTACAATACTTGTCAACTGTCCCTCATATTATCTACTTACAATACTTGTCAACTGTCCCTCATATTATCTACTTACAATACTTGTCAACTGTCCCTCATATTATCTACTTACAATACTTGTCAACCGTCTCTGATATTATCTACTTACAATACTTGTCAACTGTCCCTCATATTATCTACTTACAATACTTGTCAACTGTCCCTCATATTATCTACTTACAATACTTGTCAACTGTCTCTGATATTATCTACTTACAATACTTGTCAACTGTCCCTCATATTATCTACTTACAATACTTGTCAACTGTCTCTGATATTATCTACTTACAATACTTGTCAACTGTCCCTCATATTATCTACTTACAATACTTGTCAACTGTCTCTGATATTATCTACTTACAATACTTGTCAACTGTCCCTCATATTATCTACTTACAATACTTGTCAACTGTCTCTGATATTATCTACTTACAATACTTGTCAACTGTCTCTGATATTATCTACTTACAATACTTGTCAACTGTCTCTGATATTATCTACTTACAATACTTGTCAGTTGTCCCTCATATTATCTACTTACAATACTTGTCAACTGTCCCTCATATTATCTACTTACAATACTTGTCAACTGTCCCTCATATTATCTACTTACAATACTTGTCAACTGTCTCTCATATTATCTACTTACAATACTTGTCAACTGTCCCTCATATTATCTACTTACAATACTTGTCAACTGTCCCTCATATTATCTACTTACAATACTTGTCAACTGTCTCTGATATTATCTACTTACAATACTTGTCAACTGTCCCTCATATTATCTACTTACAATACTTGTCCACTGTCCCTCATATTATCTACTTACAATACTTGTCAACTGTCCCTCATATTATCTACTTACAATACTTGTCAACTGTCCCTCATATTATCTACTTACAATACTTGTCAACTGTCCCTCATATTATCTACTTACAATACTTGTCAACTGTCCCTCATATTATCTACTTACAATACTTGTCAGCTGTCCCTCATATTATCTACTTACAATACTTGTCAACTGTCTCTGATATTATCTACTTACAATACTTGTCAACTGTCTCTCATATTATCTACTTACAATACTTATCAACTGTCCCTCATATTATCTACTTACAATACTTGTCAACTGTCCCTCATATTATCTACTTACAATACTTGTCAACTGTCCCTCATATTATCTACTTACAATACTTGTCAACTGTCTCTCATATTATCTACTTACAATACTTGTCAACTGTCCCTCATATTATCTACTTACAATACTTGTCAACTGTCCCTCATATTATCTACTTACAATACTTGTCAACTGTCCCTCATATTATCTACTTACAATACTTGTCAACTGTCTCTCATATTATCTACTTAAAATACTTGTCAACTGTCTCTCATATTATCTACTTACAATACTTGTCAACTGTCTCTGATATTATCTACTTACAATACTTGTCAACTGTCCCTCATATTATCTACTTACAATACTTGTCAACTGTCCCTCATATTATCTACTTACAATACTTGTCAACTGTCCCTCATATTATCTACTTACAATACTTGTCAACCTTCTCTGATATTATCTACTTACAATACTTGTCAACTGTCCCTCATATTATCTACTTACAATACTTGTCAACTGTCTCTGATATTATCTACTTACATTACTTGTCAACTGTCTCTCATATTATCTACTTACAATACTTGTCAACTGTCCCTCATATTATCTACTTACAATACTTGTCAACTGTCCCTCATATTATCTACTTAAAATACTTGTCAACTGTCTCTTATATTATCTACTTACAATACTTGTCAACTGTCCCTCATATTATCTACTTACAATACTTGTCAACTGTCCCTCATATTATCTACTTAAAATACTTGTCAACTGTCTCTCATATTATCTACTTACAATACTTGTCAACTGTCCCTCATATTATCTACTTAAAATACTTGTCAACTGTCCCTCATATTATCTACTTACAATACTTGTCAACTGTCTCTGATATTATCTACTTACAATACTTGTCAACTGTCCCTCATATTATCTACTTACAATACTTGTCAACTGTCTCTGATATTATCTACTTACAATACTTGTCAACTGTCCCTCATATTATCTACTTACAATACTTGTCAACTGTCTCTGATATTATCTACTTACAATACTTGTCATCTGTCTCTGATATTATCTACTTACAATACTTGTCAACTGTCTCTGATATTATCTACTTACAATACTTGTCAACTGTCCCTCATATTATCTATTTACAATACTTGTCAACTGTCTCTGATATTATCTACTTACAATACTTGTCAACTGTCTCTGATATTATCTACTTACAATACTTGTCAACTGTCTCTGATATTATCTACTTACAATACTTGTCAACTGTCCCTCATATTATCTACTTACAATACTTGTCAACTGTCTCTCATATTATCTACTTACAATACTTGTCAACTGTCTCTGATATTATCTACTTACAATACTTGTCAACTGTCTCTGATATTATCTACTTACAATACTTGTCAACTGTCTCTGATATTATCTACTTACAATACTTGTCAACTGTCCCTCATATTATCTACTTACAATACTTGTCAACTGTCTCTGATATTATCTACTTACATTACTTGTCAACTGTCTCTCATATTATCTACTTACAATACTTGTCAACTGTCCCTCATATTATCTACTTACAATACTTGTCAACTGTCTCTCATATTATCTACTTAAAATACTTGTCAACTGTCTCTGATATTATCTACTTACAATACTTGTCAACTGTCTCTGATATTATCTACTTACAATACTTGTCAACTGTCCCTCATATTATCTACTTACAATACTTGTCAACTGTCCCTCATATTATCTACTTACAATACTTGTCAACTGTCCCTCATATTATCTACTTACAATACTTGTCAACCGTCTCTGATATTATCTACTTACAATACTTGTCAACTGTCCCTCATATTATCTACTTACAATACTTGTCAACTGTCTCTGATATTATCTACTTACATTACTTGTCAACTGTCTCTCATATTATCTACTTACAATACTTGTCAACTGTCCCTCATATTATCTACTTACAATACTTGTCAACTGTCCCTCATATTATCTACTTAAAATACTTGTCAACTGTCTCTCATATTATCTACTTACAATACTTGTCAACTGTCCCTCATATTATCTACTTACAATACTTGTCAACTGTCCCTCATATTATCTACTTAAAATACTTGTCAACTGTCTCTCATATTATCTACTTACAATACTTGTCAACTGTCTCTCATATTATCTACTTAAAATACTTGTCAACTGTCTCTGATATTATCTACTTACAATACTTGTCAACTGTCTCTGATATTATCTACTTACAATACTTGTCAACTGTCCCTCATATTATCTACTTACAATACTTGTCAACTGTCCCTCATATTATCTACTTACAATACTTGTCAACTGTCCCTCATATTATCTACTTACAATACTTGTCAACCGTCTCTGATATTATCTACTTACAATACTTGTCAACTGTCCCTCATATTATCTACTTACAATACTTGTCAACTGTCTCTGATATTATCTACTTACATTACTTGTCAACTGTCTCTCATATTATCTACTTACAATACTTGTCAACTGTCCCTCATATTATCTACTTACAATACTTGTCAACTGTCCCTCATATTATCTACTTAAAATACTTGTCAACTGTCTCTCATATTATCTACTTACAATACTTGTCAACTGTCCCTCATATTATCTACTTACAATACTTGTCAACTGTCCCTCATATTATCTACTTAAAATACTTGTCAACTGTCTCTCATATTATCTACTTACAATACTTGTCAACTGTCCCTCATATTATCTACTTAAAATACTTGTCAACTGTCCCTCATATTATCTACTTACAATACTTGTCAACTGTCTCTGATATTATCTACTTACAATACTTGTCAACTGTCCCTCATATTATCTACTTACAATACTTGTCAACTGTCTCTGATATTATCTACTTACAATACTTGTCAACTGTCCCTCATATTATCTACTTACAATACTTGTCAACTGTCTCTGATATTATCTACTTACAATACTTGTCATCTGTCTCTGATATTATCTACTTACAATACTTGTCAACTGTCTCTGATATTATCTACTTACAATACTTGTCAACTGTCCCTCATATTATCTATTTACAATACTTGTCAACTGTCTCTGATATTATCTACTTACAATACTTGTCAACTGTCTCTGATATTATCTACTTACAATACTTGTCAACTGTCTCTGATATTATCTACTTACAATACTTGTCAACTGTCCCTCATATTATCTACTTACAATACTTGTCAACTGTCTCTCATATTATCTACTTACAATACTTGTCAACTGTCTCTGATATTATCTACTTACAATACTTGTCAACTGTCTCTGATATTATCTACTTACAATACTTGTCAACTGTCTCTGATATTATCTACTTACAATACTTGTCAACTGTCCCTCATATTATCTACTTACAATACTTGTCAACTGTTTCTGATATTATCTACTTACAATACTTGTCAACTGTCCCTCATATTATCTACTTACAATACTTGTCAACTGTCTCTGATATTATCTACTTACAATACTTGTCAACTGTCTCTGATATTATCTACTTACAATACTTGTCAACTGTCCCTCATATTATCTACTTACAATACTTGTCAACTGTCTCTGATATTATCTACTTACAATACTTGTCAACTGTCTCTGATATTATCTACTTACAATACTTGTCAACTGTCTCTGATATTATCTACTTACAATACTTGTCAACTGTCTCTGATATTATCTACTTACAATACTTGTCAACTGTCCCTCATATTATCTACTTACAATACTTGTCAACTGTCCCTCATATTATCTACTTACAATACTTGTCAACCGTCTCTGATATTATCTACTTACAATACTTGTCAACTGTCCCTCATATTATCTACTTACAATACTTGTCAACTGTCTCTGATATTTTCTACTTACAATACTTGTCAACTGTCCCTCATATTATCTACTTACAATACTTGTCAACTGTCTCTGATATTATCTACTTACAATACTTGTCAACTGTCTCTTATATTATCTACTTACAATACTTGTCAACTGTCTCTGATATTATCTACTTACAATACTTGTCAACTGTCCCTCATATTATCTACTTACAATACTTGTCAACTGTCCCTCATATTATCTACTTACAATACTTGTCAACTGTCGCTCATATTATCTACTTACAATACTTGTCAACTGTCCCTCATATTATCTACTTACAATACTTGTCAACTGTCCCTCATATTATCTACTTACAATACTTGTCAACTATCCCTCATATTATCTACTTACAATACTTGTCAACTGTCCCTCATATTATCTACTTACAATACTTGTCAACTGTCTCTGATATTATCTACTTACAATTCTTGTCAACTGTCTCTGATATTATCTACTTACAATACTTGTCAACTGTCTCTGATATTATCTACTTACAATACTTGTCAACTGTCTCTGATATTATCTACTTACAATACTTGTCAACTGTCTCTGATATTTTCTTTTTACAATACTTGTCAACTGTCTCTGATATTATCTACTTACAATACTTGTCAACTGTCTCTGATATTATCTACTTACAATACTTGTCAACTGTCTCTGATATTATCTACTTACAATACTTGTCAACTGTCTCTGATATTATCTACTTACAATACTTGTCAACTGTCCCTCATATTATCTACTTACAATACTTGTCAACTGTCCCTCATATTATCTACTTACAATACTTGTCAACTGTCGCTCATATTATCTACTTACAATACTTGTCAACTGTCCCTCATATTATCTACTTACAATACTTGTCAACTGTCCCTCATATTATCTACTTACAATACTTGTCAACTATCCCTCATATTATCTACTTACAATACTTGTCAACTGTCCCTCATATTATCTACTTACAATACTTGTCAACTGTCTCTGATATTATCTACTTACAATTCTTGTCAACTGTCTCTGATATTATCTACTTACAATACTTGTCAACTGTCTCTGATATTATCTACTTACAATACTTGTCAACTGTCTCTGATATTATCTACTTACAATACTTGTCAACTGTCCCTCATATTATCTACTTACAATACTTGTCAACTGTCCCTCATATTATCTACTTACAATACTTGTCAACTGTCCCTCATATTATCTACTTACAATACTTGTCAACTGTCCCTCATATTATCTACTTACAATACTTGTCAACTGTCCCTCATATTATCTACTTACAATACTTGTCAGCTGTCCCTCATATTATCTACTTACAATACTTGTCAACTGTCTCTGATATTATCTACTTACAATACTTGTCAACTGTCTCTCATATTATCTACTTACAATACTTGTCAACTGTCCCTCATATTATCTACTTACAATACTTGTCAACTGTCCCTCATATTATCTACTTACAATACTTGTCAACTGTCCCTCATATTATCTACTTACAATACTTGTCAACTGTCTCTCATATTATCTACTTACAATACTTGTCAACTGTCCCTCATATTATCTACTTACAATACTTGTCAACTGTCCCTCATATTATCTACTTACAATACTTGTCAACTGTCCCTCATATTATCTACTTACAATACTTGTCAACTGTCTCTCATATTATCTACTTAAAATACTTGTCAACTGTCTCTGATATTATCTACTTACAATACTTGTCAACTGTCTCTGATATTATCTACTTACAATACTTGTCAACTGTCCCTCATATTATCTACTTACAATACTTGTCAACTGTCCCTCATATTATCTACTTACAATACTTGTCAACTGTCCCTCATATTATCAACTTACAATACTTGTCAACCGTCTCTGATATTATCTACTTACAATACTTGTCAACTGTCCCTCATATTATCTACTTACAATACTTGTCAACTGTCTCTGATATTATCTACTTACAATACTTGTCAACTGTCCCTCATATTATCTACTTACAATACTTGTCAACTGTCTCTGATATTATCTACTTACAATACTTGTCAACTGTCCCTCATATTATCTACTTACAATACTTGTCAACTGTCTCTGATATTATCTACTTACAATACTTGTCAACTGTCCCTCATATTATCTACTTACAATACTTGTCAACTGTCTCTGATATTATCTACTTACAATACTTGTCAACTGTCTCTGATATTATCTACTTACAATACTTGTCAACTGTCTCTGATATTATCTACTTACAATACTTGTCAGTTGTCCCTCATATTATCTACTTACAATACTTGTCAACTGTCCCTCATATTATCTACTTACAATACTTGTCAACTGTCCCTCATATTATCTACTTACAATACTTGTCAACCGTCTCTGATATTATCTACTTACAATACTTGTCAACTGTCCCTCATATTATCTACTTACAATACTTGTCAACTGTCCCTCATATTATCTACTTACAATACTTGTCAACTGTCTCTGATATTATCTACTTACAATACTTGTCAACTGTCCCTCATATTATCTACTTACAATACTTGTCCACTGTCCCTCATATTATCTACTTACAATACTTGTCAACTGTCCCTCATATTATCTACTTACAATACTTGTCAACTGTCCCTCATATTATCTACTTACAATACTTGTCAACTGTCCCTCATATTATCTACTTACAATACTTGTCAACTGTCCCTCATATTATCTACTTACAATACTTGTCAGCTGTCCCTCATATTATCTACTTACAATACTTGTCAACTGTCTCTGATATTATCTACTTACAATACTTGTCAACTGTCTCTCATATTATCTACTTACAATACTTGTCAACTGTCCCTCATATTATCTACTTACAATACTTGTCAACTGTCCCTCATATTATCTACTTACAATACTTGTCAACTGTCCCTCATATTATCTACTTACAATACTTGTCAACTGTCTCTCATATTATCTACTTACAATACTTGTCAACTGTCCCTCATATTAGCTACTTACAATACTTGTCAACTGTCCCTCATATTATCTACTTACAATACTTGTCAACTGTCCCTCATATTATCTACTTACAATACTTGTCAACTGTCTCTCATATTATCTACTTAAAATACTTGTCAACTGTCTCTGATATTATCTACTTACAATACTTGTCAACTGTCTCTGATATTATCTACTTACAATACTTGTCAACTGTCCCTCATATTATCTACTTACAATACTTGTCAACTGTCCCTCATATTATCTACTTACAATACTTGTCAACTGTCCCTCATATTATCTACTTACAATACTTGTCAACCGTCTCTGATATTATCTACTTACAATACTTGTCAACTGTCCCTCATATTATCTACTTACAATACTTGTCAACTGTCTCTGATATTATCTACTTACATTACTTGTCAACTGTCTCTCATATTATCTACTTACAATACTTGTCAACTGTACCTCATATTATCTACTTACAATACTTGTCAACTGTCCCTCATATTATCTACTTACAATACTTGTCAACTGTCTCTGATATTATCTACTTACAATACTTGTCAAATGTCCCTCATATTATCTACTTACAATACTTGTCAACTGTCTCTGATATTATCTACTTACAATACTTGTCATCTGTCTCTGATATTATCTACTTACAATACTTGTTAACTGTCTCTGATATTATCTACTTACAATACTTGTCAACTGTCCCTCATATTATCTATTTACAATACTTGTCAACTGTCTCTGATATTATCTACTTACAATACTTGTCAACTGTCTCTGATATTATCTACTTACAATACTTGTCAACTGTCTCTGATATTATCTACTTACAATACTTGTCAACTGTCCCTCATATTATCTACTTACAATACTTGTCAACTGTCTCTCATATTATCTACTTACAATACTTGTCAACTGTCTCTGATATTATCTACTTACAATACTTGTCAACTGTCTCTCATATTATCTACTTACAATACTTGTCAACTGTCTCTGATATTATCTACTTACAATACTTGTCAACTGTCCCTCATATTATCTACTTACAATACTTGTCAACTGTCTCTGATATTATCTACTTACAATACTTGTCAACTGTCCCTCATATTATCTACTTACAATACTTGTCAACTGTCTCTGATATTATCTACTTACAATACTTGTCAACTGTCTCTGATATTATCTACTTACAATACTTGTCAACTGTCCCTCATATTATCTACTTACAATACTTGTCAACTGTCTCTCATATTATCTACTTACAATACTTGTCAACTGTCTCTGATATTATCTACTTACAATACTTGTCAACTGTCCCTCATATTATCTACTTACAATACTTGTCAACTGTCTCTGATATTTTCTACTTACAATACTTGTCAACTGTCCCTCATATTATCTACTTACAATACTTGTCAACTGTCTCTGATATTATCTACTTACAATACTTGTCAACTGTCTCTGATATTATCTACTTACAATACTTGTCAACTGTCTCTGATATTATCTGCTTACAATACTTGTCAACTGTTCTCATATTATCTACTTACAATACTTGTCAACTGTCCCTCATATTATCTACTTACAATACTTGTCAACTGTCGCTCATATTATCTACTTACAATACTTGTCAACTGTCCCTCATATTATCTACTTACAATACTTGTCAACTGTCCCTCATATTATCTACTTACAATACTTGTCAACTATCCCTCATATTATCTACTTACAATACTTGTCAACTGTCCCTCATATTATCTACTTACAATACTTGTCAACTGTCTCTGATATTATCTACTTACAATTCTTGTCAACTGTCTCTGATATTATCTACTTACAATACTTGTCAACTGTCTCTGATATTATCTACTTACAATACTTGTCAACTGTCTCTGATATTATCTACTTACAATACTTGTCAACTGTCTCTGATATTATCTACTTACAATACTTGTCAACTGTCTCTGATATTATCTACTTACAATACTTGTCAACTGTCTCTGATATTATCTACTTACAATACTTGTCAACTGTCTCTGATATTATCTACTTACAATACTTGTCAACTGTCTCTGATATTATCTATTTACATTACTTGTCAACTGTCTCTGATATTATCTTCTTACAATACTTGTCAACTGTCCCTCATATTATCTACTTACAATACTTGTCAACTGTCTCGGATATTATCTACTTACAATACTTGTCAACTGTCCCTCATATTATCTACTTACAATACTTGTCAACTGTCACTCATATTATCTACTTACAATACTTGTCAGCTGTCTCTCATATTATCTACTTACAATACTTGTCAACTGTCTCTGATATTATCTACTTACAATACTTGTCAACTGTCCCTAATATTATCTACTTACAATACTTGTCAACTGTCCCTCATATTATCTACTTACAATACTTGTCAACTGTCTCTGATATTATCTACTTACAATACTTGTCAACTGTCCCTCATATTATCTACTTACAATACTTGTCAACTGTCTCTCATATTATCTACTTACAATACTTGTCAACTGTCCCTCATATTATCTACTTACAATACTTGTCAACTGTCTCTGATATTATCTACTTACATTACTTGTCAACTGTCTCTCATATTATCTACTTACAATACTTGTCAACTGTCCCTCATATTATCTACTTACAATACTTGTCAACTGTCCCTCATATTATCTACTTAAAATACTTGTCAACTGTCTCTCATATTATCTACTTACAATACTTGTCAACTGTCCCTCATATTATCTACTTAAAATACTTGTCAACTGTCCCTCATATTATCTACTTACAATACTTGTCAACTGTCCCTCATATTATCTACTTACAATACTTGTCAACTGTCCCTCATATTATCTACTTACAATACTTGTCAACTGTCCCTCATATTATTGTTACGAGTAGATTTATTTCCATATTATATTGGTTCTGTTATTATTAACTAAAGTTAAAATGAAATAATCTTAAACCCGAAATGTTTCCGTACTAGGAATAAAACATGCATATGTCTAGACACTACGTCATAGCTATAAAATACGTCATATGCACGAGGGTGGAATACCGTTTAGTTTAGTTATAGTTTGGGCGCTAATGTGGAAGGACTGTTTTTGACCACTTTCTTAAAGATAGGATTACGGCTTTACTCATCATAGAAGAATCTCAACTGATTAAGTTTCATTATAATACTGGTACATGTATTCTGTGGTATTGTTATATTTTATCATCTCAACTTGTTGGAATAAAATTGTGTTCAATTTCAAACAGGATTGTGGATTTCCTATATATTAAGGTACAGTTTATCTAAATCACTTTATACACAAAAGATTCATATCGCGACGAGTCAAATAAACATCAAATCTAATTCAATAACATCAATATAAATTCTTATACAACCTTGTGAGATCCAAGATGGATATGAATCAAAATAATATATAATAATACATTACTAAAAATATCATCTAACGTCAGTAGCTGATTTCGCACGTGACAAAAGATTGGGGGCTCAAGTCCTGGATCTAAAGTTTGTATGTATAAGAAATTAAGAATATACAACTGTTTTAGTGAAAACGATTTACAACAAATATTTATTCAAATTCTGTCTACGTGGGAGGCACTGTCTGTGTTCGGACATACTGTTTTCAGCTTTGTACACAATCATCCTTAAAAATTTATCTTCTACAAATATTAAGTGGTGTAAAAATATTTCAAAGGACTTTATGAAAGGTAAAGTTGAAATTTTTTATCTTCTATTTACGTCATTAATATAAAACATGGCGGAAGCTAATCTTACGTTGGAGCAATTGAATATTTTTGCTATCACGTCAGAACAGTTAACTAGCATGTCACTAACCCAGTTAAAAGAGATGGCAAACTCTCTGGGAATAGACATTACTGAAGTTACACCAGTAAGGAGTAAATTGATTCAAGATATTAAGGACTGTTTGAAAAGACATGGTAGAATGCTTGAAGAAAATACTATGAATAGTGAAGAATCAGTGGTTCTCAATGTATCAGAAACCCTGAAAACAGACATAGATAACCATGAATTTAAAATGAATGGAAATGAACTAAGTGCAGACATGAAATTCCAGTTAGAAATGAGGAAGTTAGAAATTCAAGTACAATTAGAGGGTAAAAGAATAGAAGTACAATTGAAAGAGAAAGAATTGGAAAAAGAAAGAATCGCTAGTAATGAAAGGATTGAATTGGCAAAGTCTCGTTCGTCAACTCATACGATTCAGGAAACAAATAATGTGGAACTATATAAGTTTAAAAAGCATGTACCAAGCATGGAGAACATAGAGATTGATGAGTTCTTTATGGTCTTCGAAAGAAACTCGATCGATTATAAATTTCCTGAAGATAAGAAAGCAGTACTTTTACGTTCAGCTCTAACAAAAGGCAAGGCTTTAGATGTTGTATTGAATCTGACTCCAGAAGAATGCAATGATTATGAACTAATAAAGAGCAGAGTACTATTGAGTTATGTTCTAACTCCAGAAAAGTATCGAAAGTTATATCGTGAGTACAAGAAGGAACCAGAAGTTTCACATGTTGACTTCCTGAGATTAGAGAAAAAGTATTTTGATCGATGGTTACGTTCTAAGAATGTGAATAAAGATTATGAGAAACTATATAATCTCATACTGATGGAGGATTTTACTGAGAAGATTCGCACTGATATAAAAGTTCATTTGGCTGATCGTGGTATTGAAATAGCAGAACAAGCAGCAGTTAAAGCCGATGAATACGTCATTATTCACCCGCATAGCCATTATGTTCAAAATGACAGAACAAGTTTGAGGACTCAAAACAGTAATACAGAGAGGAAGTTAAGATCGACAGAGGATAAAAGTAAACAAAAAGCCGATAAACAAGAGAATTCAAGTTTTGTACAAAAGAGAATTACCTGTACATTCTGTAAGAAAGATGGACATATAAAAGAGAATTGTTGGAGTCTACATAAAGAAAAAAGACCCATTAAAAACAAGAACAACGTGGTTTTATCACACATCGCCGTACAAACTGAAACTCACATAAATAAAACTGCCCACAAAAGAATTAAAGCTGAAAGAAAGACATCTGATGTTAGTCATGAGGAGATGGCGAAACACGCATGTCCAAGTTGCTCAAAGTCGGAAAAAGTCTTTGAAATGAAGACCGAGGCTATTGAACATTCTAGTTTCAACTCCAAAGGGAGTGTGACAGATGAACAATCAGTAAATAAAACGTTTACTTATGGAGGCAGTAGTGTAGCAAGAAACTCAGTAGGCAGAGAACTACCCGAGTGCATGCTATCGGATGTTAGCGAGGGCTATGTGTCACCTATAGATAATCAAGCTAGAGAACGGAAGATTAAAATTCTACGTGACTCCGGTGCTGATATATCTCTACTGTTGAAGAATACTGTACCAACGTCGAAATTGACTCATACAGGCCAGTATGCCTTAATCAGTACTATGGCTGGAACACTCACGGCACCGTTACATCGTATACAGTTGAAGTGTAATTACTTCACTGGATCTGTTATTGTTGGGATAGTGAAGAAATTTCCCTACAGAGGCATTTCATTACTTTTAGGAAGTGACATTGCCAAGAATCAGGTACATCCTGTACTTAAAGAAACCAAAGACTCTGTTCAGTGTAAGAATACTGGAAATTCAGTATGTGTTATCACCAGAGCTATGGAGAAACAACAGATGACTGATGAATCGACAAAGAAACCAGAACCAACACCTGAGATTGACTTGCAAGCAACCTTCATGGCGGATGTTCTAGGTGGTCACTCAAGTCATACTGATCAAAATAATTTGTCGCCTAGACAACTACTCATTCTTGCTCAAGGCAAAGATCCAGAGATCGGGAAGCTAAAAGAGGAAGCAAAGAATGAAGGAGAATTAGAAACAATGGCCGCAGGTTATTACCTGAGGGACGACTTGTTAATGAGGAAATGGAGAGGGAAAGAAAACGACGATGAAACATGCAGCGAAGTACATCAAATCGTGGTACCCAATGTTTACCGCAAGGACATACTACATATGGCCCATGATTCACCGTATGCTGGTCACCTAGGGATACAGAAAACCTTCGACAGGATTCTTCCATATTTCTTCTGGCCTGGCCTACGTCGTGACGTCACATCGTTTTGCAGATCATGTCATGTCTGCCAGATGGTCGGCAAGCCGAATCAGACCATTCCGGTAGCTCCTCTACGACCCATACCAGCATTCTCAGAACCCTTCAGTCACATCATTATAGACTGCGTCGGTCCGTTGCCTAAAACTAAGGCTGGCCACCAGTATCTGTTCACTATAATGTGTTCGGCAACGAGATTCCCAGAGGCTATTCCTCTACGTAGCATCAATGCCGACAAAATCTCTGATGCACTTATCGGATTCTTCACCCGATATGGTCTTCCGAAAACCGTGCAGTCAGATCAAGGTTCAAATTTCACATCGAAGTTATTTCGCCAAGTCTTAGAACGGCTGGGTATTCGTCATGCAGTATCGAGTGCATATCATCCACAGAGTCAAGGCGCACTGGAACGATACCACCAAACATTGAAGAATATGCTCCGTACTTTCTGTTTCGAGCATAACGACGACTGGGATCGTGGTATTCCCTTCGCACTCTTCGCAACCAGAGAGGCTGTACAAGAATCTCTTGGTTTCAGTCCCTTTGAACTGGTATTCGGACACACAGTTCGTGGACCACTAAAGCTGTTACAAGAGACATGGTTGTCATCCACTGAAGACACTGGTCTACTGACATACGTGGAAAATTTTAAAAATAGACTGTATAATGCATTAAAAGTTGTCAGATCTAATCTTTTGCAGGCACAAGACAAGATGAAGGTCTATTATGATGTCAACGCAAGAACCCGTATCTTCCAACCTGGTGATAAAGTTCTCATGCTGACGCCAATGTCTGGTCAACCCCTGAGTGCCAAGTTTACAGGACCCTACGAGGTTATGGCTAAGCTTAGTGAGGTTAACTATCTTGTAAAGACCCCTGATAGACGGAAATCGCAACGAGTGTGCCATATCAATATGTTGAAACCATACATTACCAGAGAAGAACAAAAAGTTGTTGCCTCGGTAAACACTGTTATTAAAGTCGGGAATAATTCACCCGAAATTGAGCGTGAAGTGGCAGAAAGCAAACTGCAAAATACAAAGGCTCTAAAAAACCTAAATGAAAAATTGGCACATTTACCTGATTGCGAACAATCCGCTATCAAAGGTCTAATTAATGAAAATATCCATTTATTTGGAGATGTACCTAGTAGAACTAGTGTAGTTAAGCATGATGTTATTTTAAATGAAAATACTAAAGCTATTAAACAACATCCATACAGGTCAAATCCTATCCAGTTAGAATGCATCCGTAAAGAGGTTCGCTACATGCTTGACAATGACATTATTACACCTAGTAGTAGTGACTGGTCTTCCCCTTGCGTATTGGTACCTAAGGCCGATGGATCCATGAGGTTTTGTGTGGACTACCGTAAGGTAAACAAAGTGACAAAAACTGATTCCTATCCAATACCAAGAATCGACGATCTAATAGATCAAGTGAGTAATGCTAAGTTTGTGACGAAAATTGACCTATTGACGGCGTATTTTCAGATTCCACTGACTGAGAGGGCTCAGGAGATATCATCGTTTGTAACCCCTGAC
The DNA here is from genome assembly GCA_949126835.1 of Anisus vortex. NCBI lineage: Eukaryota > Metazoa > Mollusca > Gastropoda > Planorbidae > Anisus > Anisus vortex. The sequence goes on along the minus strand of OX421496.1, from coordinate 29,376,627 downwards.
GGACTGTACAAATTTAAGGTCATGCCCTTTGGTATGGTTAATGCACCCTCTACTTTTCAACGGTTAATAAATACCATTACTCAGGACATTCCTAAATGTCACGCATACCTCGATGATATTGTTGTTTTTAGTGACGATTTTAAATCTCATTTGGATCAACTACATTTGTTATTTACGAAATTGACTCATGCTAATCTCACCATAAACTTGACTAAGAGTCAGTTCTGCCATGCAACCATCGAGTATCTAGGTCACGTGGTGGGAAATGGTTTGGTAAAACCATTAAATGCAAAGGTTAAGGCTATTCGTGAGTTCCCTGTTCCTGAAACCTGTAAACAACTCCGTAGTTTTCTCGGGATGGCGGGGTACTACCGTCGGTTCTGTCAAAATTTTTCAACCATTGCATGTCCATTAACAAATCTATTAAAGAAGAATTGCACTTTCAAATGGTCTAATGAATGCCACCAGGCCTTTGATAAATTAAAAGATGTTCTTTCTGAGGCACCTGTATTAGTAACACCCAATTACAGTAAACCCTTTAAAATTACCGTTGACGCGTGTGATACAGGGATGGGAGCGGTCATTTCCCAAAAGGGTGATGATTCACTGGAACACCCGATTAGTTTTTACTCTCAAAAATTTGATAAGCATCAAAGAAACTATAGTGTGATAGAAAAGGAACTTTTAGGATTAATCCTGGCATTGAAACATTTTGATTTTTATATCAATGGTTCTCCATATCCAATTGATATTTTAACTGATCATAACCCTTTAGTTTTCCTTTCCAGGGTTAAACAGAATCAAAGAATTATTCGCTGGAGCTTATTTCTCCAAGCATATAATTTAAATGTGGTATATTTACCAGGTAAACAAAATGTGGTTGCTGACACGTTGTCGCGCATGTAACTGGTAAACCAGAAGATGAAAGTCAGTTTCTCATTAAATGTTTTCTTTTATGTCATTCATTGTATTGATTAACATATATATTATTGTAAATATGACAATAAATAAACTATGTTTTGAAATATTACAATATGAAACATTACAGAACAAAACTTCAAATTCTACTAGAAACAATCATACGTTGTAAGGTAAAAGGTAACTATTGCATACATCAATTGCACACACACCGGTATTTAACTTGAATACATCCACACTTGTGTTTGTTCAATTGATTATTGATGTGTTTTGAAAATTGTTTGTTTCTATGTCGTCATGTTATAATTTGGATGTCTTATTTTATGCTATGTAAAAGCTAAATCAGCTGAGATTATAACATTTTTTTTAAATATTCTTGATGTCATAATTGAGACATCATAATAATAATATAATAACTGAAAATCATTAGTTAATGATACAGTGATCGGTTATAAATAAATTAAATTTTCTAAAGAATTATCTATCAATTATTAATCGGTTCCACTTATTTGGGTAATTCATATCAATTCTGTGGGAATTGGTTATTGGTGGTAATAGTTTTATGGTCAACGTTGTACACACAATAATCATAATTGTAAATATTAATTGATAAATAAATGTTTAATTAATAATCATTGATAGAATAATGTGATAAGGGATTCCATAATAGCGACTTTGTTATTAAGGGGATATGTAATATATATTTTAATCTTTAAAAGATTGTCCAATAGTCAATTAAATCTTACGAAAAGTTTGGGAATTCGGTTCATTTTATGGGTACTCTACAAAGAATTCCATACTTAACGCTGTCTGTAATTCCTTTGTGTCTTAAGGGGGGGGGGCGAGTGTTACGAGTAGATTTATTTCCATATTATATTGGTTCTGTTATTATTAACTAAAGTTAAAATGAAATAATCTTAAACCCGAAATGTTTCCGTACTAGGAATAAAACATGCATATGTCTAGACACTACGTCATAGCTATAAAATACGTCATATGCACGAGGGTGGAATACCGTTTAGTTTAGTTCTAGTTTGGGCGCTAATGTGGAAGGACTGTTTTTGACCACTTTCTTAAAGATAGGATTACGGCTTTACTCATCATAGAAGAATCTCAACTGATTAAGTTTCATTATAATACTGGTACATGTATTCTGTGGTATTCTGTGGTATTGTTATATTTTATCATCTCAACTTGTTGGAATAAAATTGTGTTCAATTTCAAACAGGATTGTGGATTTCCTATATATTAAGGTACAGTTTATCTAAATCACTTTATACACAAAAGATTCATATCGCGACGAGTCAAATAAACATCAAATCTAATTCAATAACATCAATATAAATTCTTATACAACCTTGTGAGATCCAAGATGGATATGAATCAAAATAATATATAATAATACATTACTAAAAATATCATCTAACGTCAGTAGCTGATTTCGCACGTGACATTATCTACTTAAAATACTTGTCAACTGTCCCTCATATTATCTACTTACAATACTTGTCAACTGTCCCTCATATTATCTACTTACAATACTTGTCAACTGTCCCTCATATTATCTACTTACAATACTTGTCAACTGTCCCTCATATTATCTACTTACAATACTTGTCAACTGTCTCTGATATTATCTATTTACAATACTTGTCAACTGTCTCTGATATTATCTACTTACAATACTTGTCAACTGTCTCTCATATTATCTACTTACAATACTTGTCAACTGTCTCTGATATTATCTACTTACAATACTTGTCAACTGTCCCTCATATTATCTACTTACAATACTTGTCAACTGTCTCTGATATTATCTACTTACAATACTTGTCAACTGTCTCTGATATTATCTACTTACAATACTTGTCAACTGTCCCTCATATTATCTACTTACAATACTTGTCAACTGTCTCTCATATTATCTACTTACAATACTTGTCAACTGTCCCTCATATTATCTACTTACAATACTTGTCAACTGTCTCTCATATTATCTACTTACAATACTTGTCAACTGTCTCTCATATTATCTACTTACAATACTTGTCAACTGTCTCTGATATTATCTACTTACAATACTTGTCAACTGTCTCTCATATTATCTACTTACAATACTTGTCAACTGTCTCTGATATTATCTACTTACAATACTTGTCAACTGTCCCTCATATTATCTACTTACAATACTTGTCAACTGTCTCTGATATTATCTACTTACAATACTTGTCAACTGTCCCTCATATTATCTACTTACAATACTTGTCAACTGTCTCTGATATTATCTACTTACAATACTTGTCAACTGTCCCTCATATTATCTACTTACAATACTTGTCAACTGTCTCTGATATTATCTACTTACAATACTTGTCATCTGTCTCTGATATTATCTACTTACAATACTTGTCAACTGTCTCTGATATTATCTACTTACAATACTTGTCAACTGTCCCTCATATTATCTATTTACAATACTTGTCAACTGTCTCTGATATTATCTACTTACAATACTTGTCAACTGTCTCTGATATTATCTACTTACAATACTTGTCAACTGTCTCTGATATTATCTACTTACAATACTTGTCAACTGTCCCTCATATTATCTACTTACAATACTTGTCAACTGTCTCTCATATTATCTACTTACAATACTTGTCAACTGTCTCTGATATTATCTACTTACAATACTTGTCCACTGTCTCTGATATTATCTACTTACAATACTTGTCAACTGTCTCTGATATTATCTACTTACAATACTTGTCAACTGTCCCTCATATTATCTACTTACAATACTTGTCAACTGTCTCTGATATTATCTACTTACAATACTTGTCAACTGTCCCTCATATTATCTACTTACAATACTTGTCAACTGTCTCTGATATTATCTACTTACAATACTTGTCAACTGTCTCTGATATTATCTACTTACAATACTTGTCAACTGTCTCTGATATTATCTACTTACAATACTTGTCAACTGTCCCTCATATTATCTACTTACAATACTTGTCAACTGTCCCTCATATTATCTACTTACAATACTTGTCAACTATCCCTCATATTATCTACTTACAATACTTGTCAACTGTCCCTCATATTATCTACTTACAATACTTGTCAACTGTCTCTCATATTATCTACTTACAATACTTGTCAACTGTCCCTCATATTATCTACTTACAATACTTGTCAACTGTCCCTCATATTATCTACTTACAATACTTGTCAACTGTCCCTCATATATCTACTTACAATACTTGTCAACTGTCCCTCATATTATCTACTTACAATACTTGTCAACTGTCCCTCATATTATCTACTTACAATACTTGTCAACTGTCTCTGATATTATCTACTTACAATACTTGTCAACTGTCTCTGATAATATCTACTTACAATACTTGTCAACTGTCTCTGATATTATCTACCTACAATACTTGTCAACTGTCTCTGATATTATCTACTTACAATACTTGTCAACTGTCTCTGATATTATCTACTTACAATACTTGTCAACTGTCTCTGATATTATCTACTTACAATACTTGTCAACTGTCTCTGATATTATCTACTTACAATACTTGTCAACTGTCTCTGATATTATCTACTTACAATACTTGTCAACTGTCTCTGATATTATATATTTACAATACTTGTCAACTGTCCCTCATATTATCTACTTACAATACTTGTCAACTGTCTCTCATATTATCTACTTACAATACTTGTCAACTGTCTCTGATATTATCTATTTACAATACTTGTCAACTGTCTCTGATATTATCTACTTACAATACTTGTCAACTGTCCCTCATATTATCTACTTACAATACTTGTCAACTGTCCCTCATATTATCTACTTACAATACTTGTCAACTGTCACTCATATTATCTACTTACAATACTTGTCAGATGTCTCTCATATTATCTACTTACAATACTTGTCAACTGTCTCTGATATTATCTACTTACAATACTTGTCAACTGTCTCTCATATTATCTACTTACAATACTTGTCAACTGTCCCTCATATTATCTACTTACAATACTTGTCAACTGTCCCTCATATTATCTACTTACAATACTTGAGCCAAATTTTTGTTTGTTTCATTAGCTTAGTTTTGCTGCCTTTGATGGAGGTTGGCCTAAACCACTGTCAGCACAATTTTGTCTGCCCAAAAAAGGTAGGAAGTCATTGTCATCTCATTATGAATTTACTGTTTTTGTTTTTTTATAACTGTTCATTCATATCTTTTTTTAGTTATTCTATTTATTAGAATTTAATTATGTTGGAGAAAACAAAAAATAAACATTTGCACATTTTATCCGTTTGTATTTCAATAAAATGTCTGAGCCATGAGAAATATGTTTTTCATGTCTAATAAACACTATGTTTGTTTGAGTCAGAGAGCTTCCTTCTATAATATTACAATGTACTATTTACACATTCACTTCATTGTGTGAAATAATTTGTTAAAATCATGTTTTGTTCAAATGGCTCTCTTATCAGTGTTGCACATTAAGTGTTCTAAAATAAAACTACAACAACACATCTTGAATACTGCTTTATATTTTCACACATTTCTTAAATCCCTATTCTAGTTCCAACCTCACAAGTTATGATTGATCAAGAGTTTAACCGCAACGATGCCAGAAGGCAGTTTTGTTTAAAATATGAAGGATATACTGATTTTTGTGATCGTAAGTGTAGTTTTTGTTTTAAAATAGAGAGGGAAAGATCTATTATTACTTTTAGTTTTTCTTTTGTTTTGTTATACATTTTTTGGTATCTGTACATTTAGCTGCTCATGTTGATGATGCATTAAAAGCTATACCAGTAGCAGAAAAGGAGCTGAAAGGTCATAAAATATTTGATGTTCCTCTCATTTTAATTCCAGGTAAGAAAAAATAGAATGCACTCATTGCTTAAACATTTTTCAAATGCGCTTTACACATGTGTGTGTGTTTTTCTGAGAAACAATTCTAAATCCCTTCAGTAAAATTCATAACATTTAGCTGGAACATTCCATTTATTACAAATTATATCTCCCCACTATTCATAGTTTTAAATATGATTTCTAATAATCATTTATTGTAATTGAAATATTGTCTTTATATTTGCTTTATAGAATTCAATTTATATTTTAATTGTTTGAAAAGAACACACTATGAAAAATATAGTCTCATGATAACTTAACTCATTCCGTGCCGAGGGGGTTCACCATGTTTGTGCCAGGCCATTTTTAGGCCGCTAGAATTTTTGTAGGGTGCCCTTATTTATTCATAAATTTCTAAAGGTATTTGTTTAGCAAGATACCTGTATTTTATATCAAATTAAAGGAAATTAAACAGGAAATAATAATAGGTAGAAGTTAAATTAATATTATAATTATAGTTACATCTTTATTAGTAATTTTTAGAGATCAAATTGTTTGTTTAAAAAAAAAGTGCACTAAAATCGATCTTAACAGAATTTTATATTGTATGCGTAGCAGATATTCTATTTGGCTTGAAACCACTAAAAGTATATATATCCCTGATCAGAATGAATTTTGAAAATATCCCATATAGTTACTGAGTTATACTCAATTTTGTAATATTGGTATCAGCCGGCAAACATAGATCCGTTACATTTATTTATAGTTTACATAGTTCTAGGTCTGACCTTGAATGTCGGAATCTTTAATTTGTAAATAAACCAAAAGTCCTCAAGACCAGTTATTTTAATAGCAAATTTGACAAATTCCAAGGCCTAGAAACATTTTGAGTAGGCGTGGCTATGCTTTGCTTACAAAAGTTTACACAGAAATCGATTAAAAATGGTCATTACTATTTAAAAACTGAAAGTAAACCAAGCAGAAAGAGTTGTCATACGTTTGAGAATATAAAAAGTCAAATTAATAGGCCATAGCAACAAAATAACCTATGAAAACCGAATCGAGTCTAATCGACGATATATCGTGGATTGGCACGGAAGCAACGAGTCTAATCGACGATATATCGTGGATTGGCACGGAAGCAATGAGTCTAATCGACGATATATCGTGGATTGGCACGGAAGCAACGAGTCTAATTGACGATATATCGCGGATTGGCACGGAATGAGTAAAGCTTAGAGTTATAATTAAGCTATTTAATTGCATACATTTCTAGCTTTGGTTCTAAAATTGTTTTTGAATGTTAATGAAAGGTTTATATCTCCAGGTTTAAATCACAATGCTTTTGCACACACCCTTCAAACAACTATGATGCAACCAGGAATTAAAGTGGAGAATGTTGCTGTAAGTCAGTCATACTGTATCAGCTCACATTTAACTCAGCAGGGTCAAAAATATTTATATGTACAAGTTTTATTGCCTCACATATATTTATCATGATTTATGTTTTTTGAAGTTGATTTTTACTTAAAAAAACGTTATATAACTTTTGCTTCATTGTTGTCTGTAAGTTTTGTATCTGTATCTATATGTAATTGCTACACCAAGCATTGTGTTTTTTTTAGTTAGTTCTTCTATAGTTCATATGTGTCAATAAATAATTAGTGAGTAATCAAGAAAAATATCCATAATATCTTCAAGGTGTTTTGGGATGAGAAAATACCAGAGTACGCTGAGCTGACAGACTTGTTTGGCTTTCGTAACTTTAGTATTGACAGCAGTATGACCTATTCAGGTATATTAAATTTTCAGCTTTTTCTTGTAGTCTTGCTAAATGTAGACATTGATTTAATTACTTTAAAAATCTGTGCTTTATCTGTGTTTGTCCTCCTCTAAGGCTGGCATTATTATACAGGAAACCTTTAAGCTAAAGAACTTATTCTATTTCAGAACAACTGATGAAAGCTCTTAAATTTTCCAAACTTGCATTTCCTAATGCAGTAAGTTTTTCTCTTTTTTTAAAAATGTTTTAGGAATATTATTTGTTATCTTTTTACTTTTAAACTCTTCCTTAGAAATATAAAGGTGTATAGTAAATTTTAAATTGTGATACTTTTTCAGTACCGGAAACTAATATAAAATTACTGAATGAGAAAAGTTTAAAAGTTAATAGCTCAGCTTTTTTTTTCAAATGCTCCATTGATCTACATCATTGTTCAAAGTCTGCATCTCAAATGTTTTGTTTCAATATTTATTAGGAACAGATCCTTGTTATTGAAGAAGACCTTTTGTTGGCTCCAGATTTATTCCCATTTATGGCTCATTGTTTACAAATAGTTGTGGATGATCCAACACTAGCAGGAGCATTTGCCTGGAATATTAATGGTAGGAATAGAGTTTTTGTAGAACCATGTTTGTTGACATTTAGAATAGAAAACAGACTCAGTTCATCTCATTTATCTAATTACTACATCCTACAGTGCTATTCTATTTTATATTTCTTCAATGATGTGGGATGATGTTTAATAAATATTAATCTGTTGAAAGTGTTCAAGAATCAGCCAAATCAAATTAAACAAAAAGTTCTTTTTTATATCTTTAAACTATTTTTAAAAAATGTTTTAAAACTTGAAATAAACTATAATTATTTTTTTTTTAAATGTGTAAACTTCTACATTCAACTAATAATGGTTATTTTTTTTACTATGCATGAAAAGCACATACCTGAATGATACTTCCTAAGAGGTTAAAAAGATGCTTTTCTGCATCTTTTTGTCTCAATAGACAATTGTAAATCACTGTGAGTTGGGGGTTGGGTTTTCTCGTATGGTTAAGCAGACCTATCCTGAAAAGGCAGTTTTTTTTTGCAGCTTTTGCATATTATTATGTATTCTGTATACTTATTCTGTATATGTATTCTGTATATGTATTCTGTAAACTTATTCTGTATATGTATTCTGTATACTTATTCTGTATATGTATTATGTATATGTATTATGTATACTTATTCTGTATATGTATTCTGTAAACTTATTCTGTATATGTATTCTGTATACTTATTCTGTATATGTATTATGTATATGTATTCTGTATACTTATTCTGTATATGTATTCTGTATACTTATTCTGTATATGTATTCTGTATACTTATTCTGTATATGTATTCTGTATTGTTATTCTGTATACTTATTCTGTATATGTATTCTGTAAACTTACTCTGTATATGTATTCTGTATACTTATTCTGTATATGTATTCTGTATACTTATTCTGTATATGTATTCTGTATATGTATTCTGTATACTTATTCTGTATATGTATTCTGTATACTTATTCTGTATATGTATTCTGTAAACTTATTCTGTATATGTATTCTGTATACTTATTCTGTATATGTATTCTGTATATGTATTCTGTATACTTATTCTGTATATGTATTCTGTATACTTATTCTGTATATGTATTCTGTATACTTATTCTGTATATGTATTCTGTATATGTATTCTGTATACTTATTCTGTATATGTATTCTGTATACTTATTCTGTATATGTATTCTGTATACTTATTCTGTATATGTATTCTGTAAACTTATTCTGTATATTATGTATTCTGTATACTTATTCTGTATATGCTGAGCTCGCTGAGGGCTAGAGAGCTACTGGCCGCCCCCAACTCAGGTTTAAGGACATCTGCAAACGTGACCTAAAGGCTATAGATGTAGAGGTCGGAAACTGGGAGAACCTTGCTCAGCACAGAAATAGTTGTAGAGGTACCTTACACACCGGTATAAATGCGGCAGAGGGCAAACTTCGCCTTATGGCAGAGGCTAAACGAGCAGCGAAGAAAAGTAGGCTGCCCCTAACAATCTCCAACGGTCCAGCTTTCAAGTGCCAGAGATGCGACAGAGCCTGTCTCTCAAGGATAGGTCTCCACAGACACAGTCAATTTTGCAGGGCTGGCCAAATCACAGGAGCGCAAATCTAATCGTCTTTCGAGACTATGGAGCCAATGAATGAATGAATTCTGTATATGTATTCTGTATATGTATTCTGTATACTTATTCTGTATATTGTTACGAATATCGGTCATAGAGGAATGACGTACTAAGACATTGACCTCTTAACAAGTGCGTATTAGAGTCCAAGGTTTGACCTTTCTGCTCTGAGGGCAGTTTAAATAAAATAATTCGTCCAACCCCGTGGAATATGAAGGTTATAATTCTGGATCGCAGTATTCTATAGAGCAGGAGATTAAAATGCGTATTAAGACCCTGTAGAACCTTCGATAATAGTTTTCTTTGTAAAGTCCCTACCTCCTTAAAGTTAGTTCAGTTTGAAAGTTTGTAGAGAGAAGTCGCTATATTGATACTTGTATATTATATGAAATTCTATGAAACTCTTATGTTGCCATCAGTTGATGCATTTATTTATCGTTTATATTGAGTCTACAATTTAAATAAAATTGTTTATTCAACAACTGGAGTTGTTTGATCTATCATTGTTGAGAAAGGTGTTGAAGATAATTATACCGAATATAACTGCATTACTGCAAAGACCTGTCAGTCAAGGAACCCCTAGCTTGGGCTACAGATTAGCAGAATCTAGAGACTTCTAATAAAGATACAACTATACATTGAATCCGATTTAACGAGTCGTAATAATAGTCATCAGAGCCATAGTCCATAACAATTTGAGGGCTGCGTCCGATATAGTTGTATAGTGAAGCATATTAGCAGAATCTAGAGACTTCTAATAAAGATACAACTATACATTGAATCCGATTTAACGAGTCGTAATAATAGTCATCATAGTGACAGTCCATAACAATATGTATTCTGTATATGTATTCTGTATATGTATTTTGTATACTTATTCTGTATATGTATTCTGTATATGTATTCTGTATACTTATTCTGTATATGTATTCTGTATATGTATTCTGTATATGTATTCTGTATACTTATTCTGTATATGTATTCTGTATATGTATTCTGTATACTTATTCTGTATTTGTATTCTGTATATGTATTCTATATACTTATTCTGTATTTTCTATGTATTCTGTATACTTATTTTGTATTTTCTATTTTTCTCACTTGAGCAGACATTTGTGTATTGGAGACCTGTTTCCAATTCTCCATACAGAAGGAATGCAGCCTGGGCTCATTCTTTTTTACATGTTTCAGCCATCTTAGGTGTTTTTCACTAAGGATTGAAAATATGCTTTGGACATTTGCAAGAGTCAAGACCTTGCTATTGGGCACTTAGTCCTGCCATTCAATGCCATTTAATGTGTTGCATGCACCTCAGTATAAGTGGCCCATGTCTCGCTTCCATAGAGCAGCATACTGATGATGCAGGCCCGGTAGACACACAGTTTGGTCCTCTCTGTCAGCTTGGTGTTTTTCCAACCCTCTTTATTTATTGTGGCAGCCAATTCTTTTGTTTATTTCATTATTGATGGACAGTGAACTGGAAATCCTGGACCCCAAGTAAGTTAAGCTGTCCACAACCTCCAAGTTTTCTTTGTCAATGATAATGGTAGGAGGGGAACGGGTGTCTTGGGCCATGATATTTGTCTTCTTTAAGCTGATTAGCAGGCCAAATTCCTTGCAGGCGTTTGTAAACCTGATATAAGCTGCTGCAGACCAGTCACTGTGTGTGATATCAGGCCTGCATCCTTGGTTGTCTTGGTTTTGGCTGGGAGGCTGTATTCTAGACCTAAGCCCAGGAACAAAACAAGATTTTAATGTGGGTGCTTACCCTGGTATTATACTAAAACTAAAAATAGGAATAATTGAACGATTCAATATTTGTTTTATTACTCCATCCTTACTTGAATAAAAAGACATTGATCAACTGATCAGGCAGTAACCCCTCCTTAACTACAACTAACATGATTGGTAACTGTGACCGTTATTTTGTAATTACTATGTATACAACTCTCAGGGAGATCACATTATATAATGATAATCAATGAACAAACTGCCGGCTTGTAGTAAAAATGAGAACTCAATATTTAATGCAATTTATGTACAAGATGAATTCAAATACCCAACAGTTCTATAGCCTAGTCTAAAACACGTCTTTCCACTACCAAATTCTTAGGTCGTCTCTCTTTATCTCCAAATGTACGCTCCGTTCAATCTAACTCCTACGTCATTGTTTTTATCGTAAAACGTCACTCGTTTATTCTGTACATTAACACCGGGTTAGAGATTATACAAAATTATGTCCCACTAAAACAACCATATATATTTTAAATCATCACATTCCCCCATCGACCCTTTAAATTTGTCATACAAATTTCTATATAAAAAAAAAATCCTTATCTCCGTCAAATACTTTGATAAAATATATAGGCCTATGTCTTCAATCTCATGTCTTCAATAACTATAACTATATGAAAAATCACAATTATCCCAATTTATATTAAAACATGTTATGCAACACAAATAACATTTAACAAAACCAATTATTTCATTAATATATGTTAACCAATAACTTTCACTTATCTTTATATATATATATAGGTCCATAAGGTTCCACAGTATATCCTGTCCTGTATTGATGAAATACACAAACCAATAGTATAAATATCATCAAATCCGAAAACATAACAGTTCATACTGGTCCATGTAATATCATTGCAACCTTCCTCTTCTGAACGTCCAACAACACATTCATTGATTATTTCCTAAGTCCTTTGTAGATTATCCATCCTGTAGAGTTTCAACACCTTGATAAAATAGTTCCAATAATGTCACACAATAATTACTATGCATTGTTCACAGACACATCTCTAGAATTTACCATTGAATACTTCCACAAGCTGTCTGTCTATAAGCAATATAGTGTTGACATTAGTCATAAACCCAAAATAATGTACCATGTTGATAATGTCAATATACCTTGATATAGCGATGACAAGACCTCGATTCTATGTCAGCACCATAAATGTACTCCTCATATGATGTCTTCATGTTTGCGTTTGATATGGTGTCCATAAAAACCGTTCACGATAATGTGAGGACGTGATAGAACATCTCTCACTTACAAATGGTACGTTGTGTTTGAATCACCGTGCTTCAGTTGTAGAACCATTTCTCATCCAGAACCTTTGGAAAAAATCAATATTTCATTAACACCGTATCTATACTTTATATTTACATAAAAAATAATTTTAACCGCGTTCCAACTGGTGATTACGTATCAAACAGCACACCTTAAACACCACATCTAGACAACAAATCAGCCAATATATTATCCACCACTTTAAACCATGAGTGTTTTCCATTTACTATTCACACAATATACCAAATTTATAGTATTGTATCAACCCAAAAAAAAAAATTATCAACTCCTGTTCCTCACTACTACAAAACCATGATATATATATATTTTTCCAAGTTATAATTATACCACAAATCCATTCACCATAACCCAGTTTAATGCATAGTCAACACCAAGTCAATCCTTTGAAATAATAATTCAAGAATTACCATTTTTTTTCTTACAGAAACCTTTGGTCTATCAGATTTAAACAAATACTCCTCACCAACTCCTTTAGTATTTTTACTGATACTACAAGATTTAAACCTAACCAATTCCTGACTCACCTTCATTCTTCTACTGCCCTTCTCTGACATACTCTTAATCAAACTCCCACAATTACTTTCCATCACACCACTTACCTCTTTTCCTCTTTGTAATAAAACTAATTCACAGTATATGTTTTCTTCACCTTTAGCTATTTCCATCACTTTCTCTTTTTCATTTGTCTCTATCACCACAAACTTCACTTCATTTTTCTCAAAAAACTCTCTACACAACAACTTAAAATCATCTTTCTCCTTATGACAATCTTCAATCAACATATCAGACCCCTTTTTCTTCTCCTCTTCACAATCTCCACATAACATATCCTGATTATCTATAATTGCCATTTCTCCCATCTGACAATCATCAAATCCCATATTATCCTCCTGACAATCCTTTAGTACACTGTCCTGTACTGAATTACCTTTTAATACCCTTGTATCAACCTGATCCAATATACACTTATCATTAAATTCATTATGCACATCACTAATTTCTAAGTGTTTCTCTTTCTCAATCATTGCATGAACTATATTCTTATCTATCACTTCCAATGACTCTTTCATAGTAATCCCTGACTCTTTACTAATGATCTTTGACTCTTTTCTAATATGTGCCTCTTCTATTTGTATCCTAACTTCTCTTATGACCTTTAAGTCTAATGTTTCAAATATGACCTATTCTTCTTTAACTATCTCCTTTGGCTCTTCAATAATAATGTTTGGTTCATCCAATATACTCTTACAAATATAATCTACGCTCTTAGATTCTTCCAATAATACTTTAGGTTCTCCACTTAAGATTTTTGATTTTTCATTTTCTATATCATCCTTCTTAACTACATCAACAACATTATCACATAAGCTATCTTCATTATTTAACTCCATGAGTTTCATCCCTAGCTTCAATTTATTTAATTGACAATTTTTTTCTCTTTCCTCTTCTTTTCTCTCAAGATTAATTTTGTCCAATTTCCAATCTACCACAGATTTATCATTAGAAAAATAATCCCTCCAAAATTCTATTTCTGTCTCATTCTTATGTCTATGACATTTTATTTTTGCATCAATTCTATCAAGCTGACCTCTTGAATTACCTCTATATATTAGTTCAAAAGGTGAAAAACCTGTACATTCATGAGTAGTTTCTCTATATGCAAATAAAATTGATGGAATTGCTAAATCCCAATTCTTTGGATCCTCATTACTAACTTTTGACAACATTTCCTTCAGAGTTTTGTTAAATCTCTCACACGTTCCATTACATTGTGGATGATAAGGTGTTGTAAACTTCTGCTTTATTCCAAATGTTTCCATAAATTCCTTAGTCAATTTTGATGTAAATTGAGTTCCTCTATCTGATATTATCTCTTCAGGAAATCCAATTCTAGTAAATATTAAATATAATGCTTGCACTATATCTGTAGATTCAATTTTCTTTAATGGTACTGCCTCTGCATACCTTGAACATATATCAATCAATGTAAGAATATATCTATGTCCTCTATTAGACATAATAGGCATCAAGCCAATGATATCGATGGCTACCTTCTGAAATGGTCTAGTTGCAGTCACTCCTTTTTGTATTGGTGCTTTGGTAAAATTACTTCCAGATCCTTTCATCTGACACACTTTGCATTGTTTAACAAATCTTTTCACATCTTTGGACATTTTAGGCCAAAAGTAATGTTGTATTATTCTGTTTTTGGTTTTGCCAACTCCCATATGACCAGCCAATGGTATAGAATGAGCATTATTCATTATTTCTGTTCTATATTTATATGGTACAACTATTTGTTCCACTTGTCTGCCATTTATGAGTATCTCTCTGACTAATAGTTGTGTATCATTTTTCACTTTGCATACACTATTTTTATTAGTATTTCCTTTCTCTGTAGATTTGAATAGTCTATTCAATGTAGTATCCTCTCTTTGTTCCTTTTTGAATTTTTCCAAATTAAAGTTTTCATTCAGTAATGATTCACTATCAACTGATGTGTCTCTTTCATTATTCACCATTGTCTGACTTTCTTCAGTATTGCTTGTTTTACATTCATTAATCACATTACATTGTGCTTGATTATTATTAAATTCCCATGCTTCTATTTCCTCTCTAGTACATTCTTTAACTGATTCAACATTTCCAATAATTAAATCAATTGGTGCATCATTTATAACATGAGCCAGTACTCTACCTGTAATATATGGTGTCCTAATATCAATGTAGGCCAACCTCAATTTAATCACTCTTCCATCAAATGATGTACAATCTGCTACCTCACCAGTGTATTGATTTGACTGAACATATTTGCTGTTTATTGCAATGACAGAGGCTCCTGTGTCGCGAACTGCAAAAACTGGTATTAATCCCACATATCCTGGAAAAAACTTTATTCCTTTGCTTCTTGATAACACAGCTCCACAATGATTCCTGTTCTGATTAAATCTGGAGTTGTGATCTCTTTGTTGTGTATATCCCTGAGATCTATTATTATTATTATTGTGTCCAGCAGAATTTGACCTTCTGAAGCAATTTCTTGCTATATGTCCTTTCTTTTTACATATAAAACATGTCAATGTGTTATCTCTCTTATCTTTACAATCCTTAGTAACATGGTTATTTCTTCCGCAATTACCACACTTCATCTTGCTCCTTGATAATTGTCTTCCTCTTTGAAAATTATCATTGCCTTTAGCAAAGCATATTATATCCTGGTAATCCTCTCCTTTAGAAGTAGGTGCCATGGGATGAGCTAATTTATAGTTCCTAATCAGGTCAACTATTTCCTCTATAGTCTTGGGAGATCTCTCCTGAATGAATGCTTTGAGAGTCTTATCGAGTGAATATATTGCCTTATCTCTAATAATAAAATTCTTCAGTTCCTCAAATGATTTTTCTATTTTAGCACATTTTAACCATTTGTCCATAGCACTTGTCAATGAGTCAAAATAACTTTTTGGATCTTCTTCCTTTGATAAAGTCATTTCAAAAAATTTCTTTCTATAAGCCTCCTCTGTACTTCCAAAATGTCTTAACAATTGTTCCTTAACAGATGCATAATCTGATTGTTCCATACAAATTTTTGATGGAATATCTCCTGTAAAGGATTTTCCCAGTAGTCCAGACCAATAACATGGTGAAAAATTTTGTCTCTCCATTTCCATTTCAAATTTTTTTAGAAATGTATCAATAGAACCATCCTTTTCATTAAATAATTGGAAAGTAAATCTGCACATGTTATTTCTAATAGCCATTTCCTGGTCAACAACAGGTCTAGTGACTCCAATGTTTACATTTGCAGTGTTATTTTTAGCTTCTAATTCTAACTTTTTAAACTCTATCTCTAATCTCTTTAATTCCATCTCATCAGCTCTAGCTTTTTCAATTTGTTTTAATCTCTCTAGCTCAATCTCATCAGCTCTAGCTTTTTCTTTATCAATTTGTTTTAATCTCTCTAGCTCTATCTCATCAGCTCTAGCTTTTTCTTTAGCCCTTTCTTCTCTTTCTTTATTTTTTTCTTTAGCCTCTAAATACTCTCTCCATTTTCTCTCCACCCACTCATCCAACTCTTTACCAGTATATCCCAACTCCTTACCATAATTTATGTACAGCGCATATGTCTCCATTGAGGGACACTCCATTTTCAATTAATATATATAACTACAACAAACTAATATAATTTAAAATGTAATCAATATTACAATATTCATAAAATAAATATCAATATAATAATCAATACATATAAAAATAAGAACACCACAGATAGTAGATGAGACTTGAGATTCACAAAAAATTTACTATGACAAATATATAAACAATATGATAACACTGTGCATACAAGACTATACAATCTAACATATATTATGTAATATACACTTATGAAAAGTCTTTTTCAACTAACCTGACTTACAGGGACTTTTCAATAAGTGTATACACAAAATTCCTAAAAGAAACTAATACATGCCAGTGATTTCACAAGAAAAATCTAGGCATATACTATACTACAACATAACGTATACACCAGTTTACTTATCTTAAAAAACGCGTTCCTTTTCCTTCCGTCTTCGAATCCCAGGTTCCAAACTCGAAATGATCCTCCACCACACAGGTTATTTCAGCCCAAAGTCTTCGTGTGTTCGTTAATTCATAATAATTACAATCCTTTCACTTTGTTGAAGTTTCTTTTTACTTCCAATTTCACTTGACTTCTGCTATTGTACTGAACTGACTTCTAGTTCTGTGACTATTCTGAAGTATTCTTCTTTTCTCGAACCATTTACTAGTTCTACGGAGATTCTCTTTTAATCTCTTCACTTGACAAACTTAGCTTGTCCTATTAAACACAGCTTTACTATTGTTTCAATCATTGTTACCACTTTTGATACTTTTAAAATGTATCCGAGACGCCTTTCAACTTCCAGTGGCCTTTTTAACCGACTTGCTTGGTAACATACATAAACTTCCGTTTCTATCTTCATGTACACCGTTATGTACTGGTAGCGCTTAATTCCAAGAACGTGCTAGGCTATACTGTTAAACCGTCAAATTTTCTTTCTCGTGGATATTTCTTCACATTGAATTTTAGTCTTCTTTTAGTCGTAAGAAACGTTCATTTGCGGTATTCTTTAAGCTGTGCTTCACAATATATTGTAGGCTTTCTTTCAAATTGATTTTCAATAATATTCACCTTGATTCTCCTTCAACATTCTCCGTTGATTTTCAATATTCCACATTGGTTTTCCGAATTCACCTTGAGCTTCCGAATTTTAGTTGGGCGCCAAATAATGTGACCGTTATTTTGTAATTACTATGTATACAACTCTCAGGGAGATCACATTATATAATGATAATCAATGAACAAACTGCCGGCTTGTAGTAAAAATGAGAACTCAATATTTAATGCAATTTATGTACAAGATGAATTCAAATACCCAACAGTTCTATAGCCTAGTCTAAAACACGTCTTTCCACTACCAAATTCTTAGGTCGTCTCTCTTTATCTCCAAATGTACGCTCCGTTCAATCTAACTCCTACGTCATTGTTTTTATCGTAAAACGTCACTCGTTTATTCTGTACATTAACACCGGGTTAGAGATTATACAAAATTATGTCCCACTAAAACAACCATATATATTTTAAATCATCACAGTAACAATCCACAGAGCTGCTTTAATTACTTATTGCTGGTCACCTTGTTGGGTTCTGGAACTATAGAATCTTCTTGTTTCTCTACCTTGAGACAATCTTTGTGGTCTTAGACTCTAGGTCACATTGACAACTGTTACTTGTGTTAGATGTAATCGCATATTGAAACCAAAATACATAGGACAAGCGCGAGAGGGCTAGTCAATCAAATGCTCAATATGCTCACAGTTTCTGTATGAATGTAACTTTCAGTGAAATAAATTTCTTTACATATATGCTCACAGTTTCTGTATGAATGTAACTTTCAGTGAAATAAATTTCTTTACATATATGCTCACAGTTTCTGTATGAATGTAACTTTCAGTGAGATAAATTTCTTTACATATATGCTCACAGTTTCTGTATGAATGTAACTTTCAGTGAAATAAATTTCTTTACATATATGCTCACAGTTTCTGTATGAATGTAACTTTCAGTGAAATAAATTTCTTTACATATATGCTCACAGTTTCTGTATGAATGTAGCTTTCAGTGAAATAAATTTCTTTACATATATGCTCACAGTTTCTGTATGAATGTAACTTTCAGTGAAATAAATTTCTTTACATATATGCTCACAGTTTCTGTATGAATGTAACTTTCAGTGAGATAAATTTCTTTACATATATGCTCACAGTTTCTGTATGAATGTAACTTTCAGTGAAATAAATTTCTTTACATATATGCTCACAGTTTCTGTATGAATGTAACTTTCAGTGAAATAAATTTCTTTACATATATGCTCACAGTTTCTGTATGAATGTAACTTTCAGTGAGATAAATTTCTTTACATATATGCTCACAGTTTCTGTATGAATGTAACTTTCAGTGAAATAAATTTCTTTACATATATGCTCACAGTTTCTGTATGAATGTAACTTTCAGTGAAATAAATTTCTTTACATATATGCTCACAGTTTCTGTATGAATGTAGCTTTCAGTGAAATAAATTTCTTTACATATATGCTCACAGTTTCTGTATGAATGTAACTTTCAGTGAAATAAATTTCTTTACATATATGCTCACAGTTTCTGTATGAATGTAACTTTCAGTGAGATAAATTTCTTTACATATATGCTCACAGTTTCTGTATGAATGTAACTTTCAGTGAAATAAATTTCTTTACATATATGCTCACAGTTTCTGTATGAATGTAGCTTTCAGTGAAATAAATTTCTTTACATATATGCTCACAGTTTCTGTATGAATGTAACTTTCAGTGAAATAAATTTCTTTACATATATGCTCACAGTTTCTGTATGAATGTAACTTTCAGTGAGATAAATTTCTTTACATATATGCTCACAGTTTCTGTATGAATGTAACTTTCAGTGAAATAAATTTCTTTACATATATGCTCACAGTTTCTGTATGAATGTAACTTTCAGTGAAATAAATTTCTTTACATATATGCTCACAGTTTCTGTATGAATGTAACTTTCAGTGAAATAAATTTCTTTACATATAATGATGTCATTTTGTCTTGGTCTCTTACTTTTCATTCATTATAGCTTAAAAAAAAACACACAAACATATTTGGAATAGATGTATCTATACTAACCTATATAAATTGAAATGTTTATTTTTGTTTTGATTCTAAAAAGGTTTTGAAAGTTCCTCTGGCAACAGTAGCCTTGTATATAGAGTCCAAGAGTTTCCTGGCTTAGGGTTCTTAATGAAGACACTGGTGATACAACACATTCTAGATGATTGGCATAAATGCTGTAATGACAGGTTAGTTCATACAAATAGTACACATTCTAGATGTTTGGCTTAGATGCTGTAATGACTGGTTAGTTCATACAAATAGAACACATTCTAGATGATTGGCTTAGATGCTGTAATGACTGGTTAGTTCATACAAATAGAACACATTCTAGATGATTGGCTTAGATGCTGTAATGACAGGTTAGTTCATACAAATAGAACACATTCTAGATGATTGGCATAAATTCTGTAATGATAGGTTAGTTCATACAAATAGAACACATTCTAGATGACTGACATAAATACTGTAATAACTGGTTAGTTCATAAAATATATGATTCACTGACAACTTGTTTGTACTTTGAACTTAATCACATGCCATCTCTGTTGATTTTGTACTTAATCACATGACACTTCTAGGTTATATCACAGTGATTATGCTTGTTAAAGTGCTAATGAGCATTTTAGAAGGTGGTGGTATTTTTTTTAAATTTTTTTTTTAAAGTCTGGTTATGAAGCATTACTTGAATGTGTAATTTATGGTCCATATTTGTCTTTTAAAATTAGTTGACATTAAATTCTGAAACACAAGTGTCATACAACTATCATCCCAGTCTTTCTGCCATTTAGTCTGTGTCAAGACATTTTAGTTGCTGTAGAAGTTAGAAGTTTGGAAGACAGAAACATTATGTCTTGAATATTATTCTTTCATGTTTTCAGTCACCATAGAAATGTTGCAAGTAACAAGTGAAGATTATTTTTTTAGCAGATGGGGTATATAAAAATGTTAACATTGCTTTGGGTCTGAATTTCCAATTAGCACTAAAAGTTAAGATGCTGTAAAATGTTGTCTAACAGCAGAATCTGTATTGGGGAGGGCGAGTAGAGGACTACTGGAGAACAAGTATGGGATGAGTAGAAGACTATTTGATATTAAACTAAGTGACAAGATGCATGCTGCACATATAATATATAACACAATAGACTAGAGACACTAAGCTTTAAAGTGTTCATTGTTAAATTATTTGATACTGAACTAAGTGACAAGATGCATGCTGCACATATAATATATAACACAATAGACTAGAGACACTAAGCTTTAAATTGTTCATTGTTAAATTATTTGATACTGAACTAAGTGACAAGATGCATGCTGCACATATAATATATAACACAATAGACTAGAGACACTAAGCTTTAAATTGTTCATTGTTAAATTATTTGATACTGAACTAAGTGACAAGATGCATGCTGCACATATAATATATAACACAATAGACTAGAGACACTAAGCTTTAAATTGTTCATTGTTAAATTATTTGAAAGCTAACTTTATTTTTTTACGCTCTATTAGGGCTTGGGTTGGTTGGCAGATACAAAGTAAGTCACTAGAAATGTTGATGCCTGACATGTCTAGAGTGTACAAGACACCATTTTATGGAGCAGACGCTTACACAGACCTGGCCAGGAACTTGTTCATCAAGCCTCGTAACACATTTTTGTAAGCTCAGATTCATTCCAGTAAATAAAAATAATTATCTGATGAATTGTTTGAAAAACTGCAAATTGTGTAACAAACAGATTTAAGAAATTAAAGCAATTAACTTAACTTCTTAGGAACATATTTTAATAATCAAGCAGACTTTTTTTTTGGTTGGCAAATGGAAGGTCCTAAGTTCAAATCCTGGTGAAGAAACGGATCTTTTCCTGGGTCTGGAGGGTGTCACCCAGCTCTAATGACATTAGTTGGGTCAAAGTAAAGGCGACTGAGCAATGTGCTCGCCACACAATTCCCAAGTGTGCCATAACCATAGAAACTGGTGCACACTGCTTCACCAGCCCTTTGAATCAATTTTGCTTTTACTTATTTGTGATGAAGAAACATTAGATACTGTAGCATTAATTAAGTAAATTTTGAATTGACATTTTTTCTTTTTAATAACAATTTAACAAGATTTGTAAATTTTTGTTCTATTTCATTCTGTTTTTGCTGTCATTTATTTTAAAGCTTTTTTAATGGGTGAAAACTTGAATTTCTATATATTGTAAAGACTCGTTGGAAGTAATTTATTGTTTTTACCTGTAATGTGTATACCTCACTTAAACTCATTCGCTACTACCGCGACTGACTTCTGCATACCCCCCTCCGTACTAATGTGCCCAAAAGCGGGGGTCATGTGTGTGACTAACCTAACGTCATTTATTGATTTTTCACCACGCGTTCTGTGTTTTTTTTTTACTGAAGGCACAGCTTTAAAAAGTAGGAATATAGTTTGTTTCTTTAAAAAAAAACTTATGTTTTTATTAAGTTTCGTTTTTTTTACGATGCACTTTGAAAGTACGGGTAGTTTTCACTGGCCTTTTGTCTTGTTATACTTTTTTTATACCCTTCACCTTTAATTTTTTACTTTATTAATCAATAGCTCTATACCTCCAAATATAACACTTAACAACAGTTCTGATAATAAGGATGTTGCAGATATAGACTTAGATGAATTTCCATTACAACTCGATTTATGAGCTTTATGATACTTTATCGGACTTCCTCGCTAGGCCTAGAGCAAATATTTAGCCATATCCTAGGGTCTCAACACTCAGCGAATGATTCTACCGATAATTCGGCATTTTTTTATGTATAAAAGTATACATTTCCAGAAAGATAAGATATTTATCTATTTTATGATGTAATTTTTATTAACTTTGGGGAATATTTAGTCATAAAAAAAATATTAAAAAATAATTTTCTAAATTTAATGAGGAGTTCCTTCCCTATGGCTAGTATTTTCAGGGGTGTCTTTGGAAACTAGGTTAGTAGCAAATGAGTTAAGTTTGAATTTTGTTAAACTTTTTAAAGTTAATATAGACCTTTTATCTTTTTTATTTTCTTTACTGGCAATGTGATTTTGTAAAAGTAACTTTTTCTGACATTACATTTGTAGAGAGAGACAAACGCCAGGACTTAATCTGACCTACCTGATAGCTGGACAGTATGAAGATTTTCTCAAGACTCAGTTAGCCATCAGCCAGGCCATTCCTGCCAAAGATCTGATTCCTTGTCTATCTCAGAGCTCTCCACCTCCAGATCTGAAAACTTACCCCAGGTGAGGCCATTTTTATTTGACCATCACCAACAACACATTGACTAAGTAGATCCATGTTTACACTTATGAAGACATTTGACCATCACCAACTACACATTGACTACATAGATCCATGTTTACACTTATGAAGACATTTGACCATCACCAACTACACATTGACTAAGTAGATCCATGTTTACACTTATGAAGACATTTGACCATCACCAACAACACATTGACTACATAGATCCATGTTTACACTTATGAAGACATTTGACCATCACCAACAACACATTGACTACATAGATCCATGTTTACACTTATGAAGACATTTGACCATCACCAACTACACATTGACTACATAGATCCATGTTTACACTTATGAAGACATTTGACCATCACCAACTACACATTGACTACATAGATCCATGTTTACACTTATGAAGACATTTGACCATCACCAACTACACATTGACTACATAGATCCATGTTTACACTTATGAACACATTTGACCATCACCAACTACACATTGACTACATAGATCCATGTTTACACTTATGAAGACATTTGACCATCACCAACTACACATTGACTACATAGATCCATGTTTACACTTATGAAGACATTTGACAATCACCAACAACACATTGACTACATAGATCCATGTTTACACTTATGAAGACATTTGACAATCACCAACAACACATTGACTACATAGATCCATGTTAACACTTATGAAGACATTTGACAATCACCAACAACACATTGACTACATAGATCCATGTTTACACTCATGAAGACATTTGTTGGATTCACTTTAGTTCTTGAGCTTTCATTTTGAATTTGTACATTTTTAAAGATGCTTAAAAAACATTAAATTTCTTTTTTTTTAAAGATTGTTATGGCATAAATAAATGTGCATATCAATTTATTTTCTAAGACCATGTCACACAATTATAACAGTATTGTATAAACTTACATTTCAAAATATTTTAATAGCATAAAAATGTTTTTCTGTTGTATATTTTAACAGGGGACCTTTGCTTGTCACTTATGAACAGACCAGTATTGAGGACTATACTTTACTTATTAAACTGTGTGACTGTTTTGGTCTTGTCAGCCTTGATAGAAAACGGCCTAAAAATGTGCATAATGGACTGCTTAGGTTCGTTCTGTTCATTTAATCACACTCATTACTAAAACTGGTTACTGGAATACAATTTTTAAAGCACTTTTTAATTATCAAACAATGAATCTATGTAGTCCACTTTCAAAAGGTGCTAGGTCAACTTTTTTTCAAGAATTTTTTTTTTATTAATGATGGAAAATTTTAATTTCTTTACAATCAGTTTTTGAAGACTGATGCAAAGGGCTTTACCGAATAGATGATTAGTAGTTTAGTGTATGTATTGATGGGAGTAGGAGGATTAGTGTATTGTTAGAAGTAGGAGGATTAGTGTATTGTTAGAAGTAGGAGGATTAGTGTATTGTTAGAAGTAGGAGGATTAGTGTATTGTTAGAAGTAGGAGGATTAGTGTATTGTTAGAAGTAGGAGGATTAGTGTATTGTTAGAAGTAGGAGGATAAGTGTATTGTTAGAAGTAGGAGGATTAGTGTATTGTTAGAAGTAGGAGGATTAGTGTATTGTTAGAAGTAGGAGGATTAGTGTATTGTTAGAAGTAGGAGGATTAGTGTATTGTTAGAAGTAGGAGGATTAGTGTATTGTTGAAAGTAGGAAGATTAGTGTATTGTTAGAAGTAGGAGGATTAGTGTAGTGTTAGAAGTAGGAGGATTAGTGTATTGTTAGAAGTAGGAGGATTAGTGTATTGTTAGAAGTAGGAGGATTAGTGTATTGTTAGAAGTAGGAGGATTAGTGTATTGTTAGAAGTAGGAGGATTAGTGTATTGTTAGAAGTAGGAGGATTAGTGTATTGTTAGAAGTAGGAGGATTAGTGTATTGTTAGAAGTAGGAGGATTAGTGTATTGTTAGAAGTAGGAGGATTAGTGTATTGTTAGAAGTAGGAGGATTAGTGTATTGTTAGAAGTAGGAGGATTAGTGTATCGTTAGAAGTAGGAGGATTAGTGTATTGTTAGAAGTAGGAGGATTAGTGTATTGTTAGAAGTAGGAGGATTAGTGTATTGTTAGAAGTAGGAGGATTAGTGTATTGTTAGAAGAAGGATGATTAGTGTATTGTTAGAAGTAGGAGGATCAGTGTATTGTTAGAAGTAGGAGGATTAGTGTATTGTTAGAAGTAGGAGGATTAATGTATTGTTAGAAGTAGGAGGATTAGTGTATTGTTAGAAGTAGGAGGATTAGTGTATTGTTAGAAGTAGGAGGATTAGTGTATTGTTAGAAGTAAGAGGATTAGTGTATTGTTAGAAGTAAGAGGATTAGTGTATTATTAGAAGTAAGAGGATTAGTGTATTATTAGAAGTAGGATTAGTGTATTGTTAGAAGTAGGAGGATTAGTGTATTGTTAGAAGTAGGAGGATTAGTGTATTGTTAGAAGTAGGAGAATTAGTGTATTGTTAGAAGTAGTAGGATTAGTGTATTGTTAGAAGTAGGAGGATTAGTGTATTGTTAGAAGTAGGAGGATTAGTGTATTGTTAGAAGTAGTAGGATTAGTGTATTGTTAGAAGTAGGAGGATTAGTGTATTGTTAGAAGTAGGAGGATTAGTGTATTGTTAGAAGTAGGAGGATTAGTGTATTGTTAGAAGTAGGAGGGTTAGTGTATCGTTAGAAGTAGGAGGATTAGTGTATCGTTAGAAGTAGGAGGATTAGTGTATTGTTAGAAGTAGGAGGATTAGTGTATTGTTAGAAGTAGGAGGATTAGTGTATTGTTAGAAGTAGGAGGATTAGTGTATTGTTAGAAGTAGGAGGATTAGTGTATCGTTAGAAGTAGGAGGATTAGTGTATTGTTAGAAGTAGGAGGATTAGTGTATTGTTAGAAGTAGGAGGATTAGTGTATTGTTAGAAGTAGGAGGATTAGTGTATTGTTAGAAGAAGGATGATTAGTGTATTGTTAGAAGTAGGAGGATCAGTGTATTGTTAGAAGTAGGAGGATTAGTGTATTGTTAGAAGTAGGAGGATTAATGTATTGTTAGAAGTAGGAGGATTAGTGTATTGTTAGAAGTAGGAGGATTAGTGTATTGTTAGAAGTAGGAGGGTTAGTGTATCGTTAGAAGTAGGAGGATTAGTGTATCGTTAGAAGTAGGAGGATTAGTGTATTGTTAGAAGTAGGAGGATTAGTGTATTGTTAGAAGTAGGAGGATTAGTGTATTGTTAGAAGTAGTAGGATTAGTGTATTGTTAGAAGTAGTAGGATTAGTGTATTGTTAGAAGTAGGAGGATTAGTGTATTGTTAGAAGTAGGAGGATTAGTGTATTGTTAGAAGTAGTAGGATTAGTGTATTGTTAGAAGTAGGAGGATTAGTGTATTGTTAGAAGTAGGAGGGTTAGTGTATTGTTAGAAGTAGGAGGGTTAGTGTATTGTTAGAAGTAGGAGGGTTAGTGTATTGTTAGAAGTAGGAGGATTAGTGTATCGTTAGAAGTAGGAGGATTAGTGTATTGTTAGAAGTAGGAGGATTAGTGTATTGTTAGAAGTAGGAGGGTTAGTGTATTGTTAGAAGTAGGAGGATTAGTGTATTGTTAGAAGTAGGAGGGTTAGTGTATTGTTAGAATTAGGATGATTAGTGTATTGTTAGAAGTAGGATAATTAGTGTATTGTTAGAAGTAGGAGGGTTAGTGTATTGTTAGAAGTAGGAGGGTTAGTGTATTGTTAGAAGTAGGAGGGTTAGTGTATTGTTAGAAGTAGGAGGGCTAGTATGTTAGTTGGAGTGGGATACAGAAATGATCCATGGAGCTTTTGACATTTTCTGTGTTTTAAGTTGGTCATTTTTTTCAAATTAGACAATCAGAAGTTTATTTCTTGTATACAAATTATTTTGTTTAAAATACACATTTAATGAATAAAGTTGCAATGATATTTTTTGTTGTAATTTATGCTGTCTGCTTTTATTTATTTTATCTTTGATTTCTCAGGTTCTATTCTCAAGGCCATGACATTTTCTTAGTTGGGAGTAAAACCAGATACTGGAACAACAAACTCACTGACAGATATCTCATTACACAGGACTTGACTTCATCTACTCATTAACATAATGCGTGATAAGTAACTAACCAAAACATACTGTGATAAAACCTGAAAACTTATTGATTAGTGGTCTGGTAAAGACATTGACTACTTGACCATTACTTGCATTAATTAAGGGCATAGATTTGTGGTCCTGGACAGACAGATTCATCAGGTTTTGCAGGGTTTTTATGCTCTTTTGGAAATCTGGAAAATTCTTTTATTTGAAAAAAAAGCACGACAATTTTACTGCCAAACAAGGAAGGAAAAAATATTTCAAGCCTTGAATTCTTTTTCATTGGTTCAATATTTTTTGAAGGATTGCTAAAATATCAGCTTGGGGGAAGTTAATACCTGTATTTTGTTTATAGCTTGTGTTTTTAGAGCTAGCTGTTGCTTAATGCTAAAATTGCTAATTTGGCAATATGTCAAAATGTAAATCATAAGCTTAATATAAAATTGTATGTCTATCATTTTCAACTGGCACATTTAGCACTCATTTAGCCAATTAAGTAAGATGACTGTATTTACCTCCAAACATTCTCTTTAGATTTCAAATTCAGTATCCTAGTCCTATCAACTTTCAAATAATATATTCATGTTCAGTTAAATGGTGTAGGACCTGTACAGTTATTTGTTCAGCTGAATGGTGTAGGACCTGTACAGTTGAATACTCTAGGATTTGTTCAGCTGAATGGTGTAGGACCTGTACAGTTGAATACTCTAGAATTTGTTCAGCTGAATGGTGTAGGACCTGTACAGTTGAATACTCTAGGATTTGTTCAGCTGAATGGTGTAGGACCTGTACAGTTGAATACTCTAGGATTTGTTCAGCTGAATGGTGTAGGACCTGTACAGTTATTTGTTCAGCTGAATGGTGTAGGACCTGTACAGTTATTTGTTCAGCTGAATGGTGTAGGACCTGTACAGTTGAATACTCTAGGATTTGTTCAGCTGAATGGTGTAGGACCTGTACAGTTGAATACTCTAGGATTTGTTCAGCTGAATGGTGTAGGACCTGTACAGTTGAATACTCTAGGATTTGTTCAGTTGAATGGTGTTGGACCTGTACAGTTGAA
Organism: Anisus vortex; assembly: GCA_949126835.1. Taxonomy (NCBI): domain Eukaryota; kingdom Metazoa; phylum Mollusca; class Gastropoda; family Planorbidae; genus Anisus; species Anisus vortex. The sequence continues at coordinate 29,348,039 of OX421496.1, read as the reverse complement.
TACTCTAGGATTTGTTCAGTTGAATGGTGTAGGACCTGTACAGTTGAATACTCTAGGACTTGTTCAGCTGAATGGTGTAAAACATGTTCAGTTGAATACTCTAGGACTTGTTCAACTGAATCGTGTAGAACATGTTCAGTTGAATACTCTAGGACTTGTCAGTTGCCAACAGGATAATATCTCAAACATACACATCTTATTTTTAAAATGATCAAAGGTCATAATATAATCTGATTATTAAATTCATTTTTATTTTTAAATACATTTCATTGTGCATAATGTATTGGATGAATGCAGCGTTGGAAAATATTGAATATTCCTGTATAAAATATATGAACATATGAGGAAAAAAAACTATTATAAAAATAAAAGCGCATCATGTAATTTTGTTGTTTTGTTTCCAGAAGTAGTAACTTAAATTCTTATTTCAATCAAAACGTAATTAGATACTGATTTACAAACTACCGAAGTATAATTTTTTCTAGTCAGAAATCAATCAAATGTTTTTATTCTCTAGAAAATTCTAATTTTGACTTTTGAAATGTTTTTTTTTTCCTATGCTTTGTTGGCTGTTAATCAAGGGCTTGTTTACAATTAAATCATAATATGGAGAGAGAAAAAAGTACACTAAGTCTTATCTAATTTCCATAAGCTCCTTCTATACAGAAGTATATTGCATCCTGAGCTTTTCTGTGGATTGAGTCTTTTCATTAGTGTTTGTATTTATAGGAGTAAATTGGACATTTTGTTACTTGATTAAAGTTGTATAAATGACACACGGGCCTGATATAATATGCTACTTTCATTATATTAATAAATGCAGTAGTTTTAAAAGAAATGTTATTGATATCACTTTTAAGTGTGTTGGGATTGTCACAAAATGTGACATTTTAATAATTTTTTTATAATTTTATTCCATTTTTATACATTATACTAGCATTATTAAGTAGACTTTAATATCTGAAATTGTTGATAGTAATGATAGTGGGTAATCATACATTTGGACATATCAGGCAGATTTCTAAGTATGTTTGTGAAAATTAAACACATGTCATTATATGTGATCTTGTGGTAAATGGGCTACCAATTTCTTGATCAACCATGAGCTACACTATATCCCTACGTCTTTATATTTTGTTTATATTTCATAATAATACAAATGTAAAACATATTTAAAATTAACTTGTAACTCTAGAATTGAGAATGGGTAATTTCTTTCCTTTTTATCTTTCCATTTGTCTTTATATATATTAATATGAGATTATATACTCTAGTAATTTTTTATTGATGTTACTTTAAAATTTTATTAAATAAGCCCTCTTCTTAATTCACTTTTTCATTTCTTTGCTAATTGATCTAAACACATAGATTAGGTTGTTCAAAATATTGGCCCTCTTCATTCCTTTTATATCCAAGCCCCTTGTGGTTCAAGTCTTGCATACAGAAAAATGTGTTGTGTTAGTAGACCAGTTACTAATTAAATAGTAAACCCTAAAATACTTTTGATATTATCCGCATTGATTAAAGAAAGTTTAAATCCTGGTTGATTGATGAAAGTGCTAATCCTGGTACATCCCATGATTGATGAAAGTGCTAATCCTGGTACATCCCATGATTGATGAAAGTGCTAATCCTGGTATTTCCCATGATTGAGGAAAGTATTAATCCTGGTGCATCCCATGATTGATGAAAGTACTCATCCTGGTACATCCCATGATTGAGGAAAGTACTAATCCTGGTACATCCCATGATTGATCAAAGTACTCATCCTGGTACATCCCATGATTGAGGAAAGTACTAATCCTGGTACATCCCATGATTGAGGAAAGTACTAATCCTGGTACTTCCCCTGATTGAGGAAAGTACTCATCCTGGTACATCCCATGATTGAGGAAAGTACTAATCCTGGTACATCCCATGATTGATCAAAGTACTCATCCTGGTACATCCCATGATTGAGGAAAGTACTAATCCTGGTACATCCCATGATTGAGGAAAGTACTAATCCTGGTACTTCCCCTGATTGAGGAAAATACTCATCCTGGTACTTCCCCTGATTGAGGAAAGTACTAATCCTGGTACATCCCATGATGGAGGAAAGTACTAATCCTGGTACATCCCATGATTGATGAAAGTACTCATCCAGGTACATCCCATGATTGAGGAAAGTACTAATCCTGGTACATACCATGATTGAGGAAAGTACTAATCCCAGTACATCCCATGATTGATGAAAGTACTCATCCTGGTACATCCCATGATTGATGAAAGTGCTAATCCTGGTACATCCCATGATTGATGAAAGTGCTAATCCTGGTATTTCCCATGATTGAGGAAGTACTAATCCTGGTACATCCCATGATTGATGAAAGTACTCATCCTGGTACATCCCATGATTGAGGAAAGTACTAATCCTGGTACATCCCATGATTGATCAAAGTACTCATCCTGGTACATCCCATGATTGAGGAAAGTACTAATCCTGGTACATCCCATGATTGAGGAAAGTACTAATCCTGGTACTTCCCCTGATTGAGGGAAGTACTCATCCTGGTACATCACATGATTGAGGAAAGTACTAATCCTGGTACATCCCATGATTGATCAAAGTACTCATCCTGGTACATCCCATGATTGAGGAAAGTACTAATCCTGGTACATCCCATGATTGAGGAAAGTACTAATCCTGGTACTTCCCCTGATTGAGGAAAGTACTAATCCTGGTACTTCCCCTGATTGAGGAAAGTACTAATCCTGGTACATCCCATGATGGAGGAAAGTACTAATCCTGGTACATCCCACGATTGATGAAAGTACTCATCCAGGTACATCCCATGATTGAGGAAAGTACTAATCCTGGTACATACCATGATTGAGGAAAGTACTAATCCCGGTACATCCCATGATTGATGAAAGTACTCATCCTGGTACATCCCATGATTGATGAAAGTACTAATCCTGGTACATCCCATGATTGAGGAAAGTACTTATCCTGGTACTTCCCATGTTTGAGGAAAGTACTAATCCTGGTACATACCATTATTGAGGAAAGTACTAATCCTGGTACTTCCCATGATTGAAGAAAGTACTGGTACCGGTACATCCCATGATTGAGGAAAGTACTAACCCTGGTTTTTCCCATGATTGAGGAAAGTACTAATCATGTCACTTCCCATGATTGAGGACAGTATTAATCATGTCACTTCCCATGATTTGGGAAGATACTAATCATGTCACTTCCCATGATTGGGGAAAATACTAAACATGTCACTTTCCATGATCGGGGAAAGTACTAATCATATCACTTCCCATGATTGACGAAAGTACTGGTGCCAGTACATCCCATGATTGAGGAAAGTACTAATCATCTCACTTCCCATGAATGGGGAAAGTACTAATCATGTCACTTCCCATGTGATTGAAGTTCGGTCAGTTTTCTTTTTTGTTTCCTAAATCCTGAACTTTATTTCTGAGCATTTCTGAAAAGAACAAGATGTAGATTTAATTATTCCATTGCAGTTATTTTCAGTGGAAGTGATATTATGTGTTCCTTAAAGTTTACAATGGAGAATAAAGGAAACAAAAACAACTAAATCATCTGCAACACATTAAGACATAATTCATGGATCAGTTGTGAGGCATGGCAGAAGATCTGAAAGGTCTGCCCTTAAAAGTTTAAATGTGCAAGAAACATGATGATCATTTCTGTTTACAGGCTATAAAATATATGTCACAATTTCTTGGATATTTAAAATATATGTCACAATTTCTCGTATATTATTGTTATTTTTTTAAAAGATTAATACTACCACATACAAAAAAATATCAGTATTATTACTGTACTGAGACTATACAAAAAATATATTCTATTTGGTTACCCTCTCCAAAAACAGACTTTCATCTTTAAATTATCAACTATTTTCATAGTTGCTCTATATAGAATTTCATCTTATTGGCTTACTCCTTATACATGTATTGAGTATTTCTTGGTGGTATTCAATCTATTTGGAAGGTAATTTGGATAAAAAAATGTGTACACAATTTTTATTTATCTTATGAATAATTTTTTTCTGTTGGGCTAATAATTGTACAAATTTTAATATTTATGGAGGTTTTGTTTCTGTGTGTTTGTTTGTAATAGCCAACAAAATATTTGAAAAAGAGTAAAAAAAATGTCTTTAAATGTTAGCTTATAAAAAGCTTACTGTTTTATCAATATCATTTTATTTCTGTGCTATATAATGGATATTTGTACTTCTGTTTTAATAAATGGTAATGAAGTTTGCAACTAGTTTGTATTTTCTTATTTATTGTTACTTGTTTACTTTTATTTCAATGTTTGTACAAATTAGTTTCTGCTGACATGCTCTAACAGTAAGAACCAACTATCGGTATCATTAAACTGATTAGTACCAATATAGGATCATTTTCATTTGATTTCTTCTAAAGTTAATCAATTATGTTTATGCTTTATGTCATCCATATACATGCCACTTTCTCAATGCATTGAACAAAAATGTGCAAACGTAATAAATGATAAAGATAATCAATTATTTTATTAGCACATTTAGTGAAGATAAGATGTACTACAATTGTGCACTTAAGTCAATCACAAGCTTATCATTGTTAGGCCTATCTTAATAATAATAATAATAGTGCTTGTATAAGCTTAGCGCATATCCCGCATATCCCGTTGATGACAGTTCTATGCATGTGATTATTATATTACATCTTGGAATGTATTGTCATGCTGTATTACTGGCAGTTCTGAGTTTGTGAAGGGTAACAGTTCCTTCCCTTAGCATCAACAAAGACAAATCCAAGATTCTGAAAATTAACCCCACCAGCACGAATGTCGTCACCATTAATGGAAGCCAGCTGGAAGAAGTAGTCATTTACTGTTCTGGGCAGTATAGTAGATCAACAGGGTGGAACAGATGCAGATGTCAAGGCAAGGGTTGGAAAAGCAAGAGCAGCCTTTATACAGCTCAATAATATATGGAAGTCCAGAGAGTTGTCCAGGAACACTAAGATCCGACTGTTCAATTCAAACGTGAAGTCAGTCCTACTATATGTAGCGGAGACATGGCGGATGACAAAAACTACCATCAGGAAACTCCAAGCATTCACCAACAGCTGCCTTAGAAGAATCCTGCAAAAACAAAGGCCTGACACCATCAGCAATGTCAGCCTTTTAGAAAGGACCGGCCAAGCCCCAACTGAAAAGAAAAAGAAGATGGGGTTGGATAGGTCACACATTACGCAAACCAGTAAATAGCATTACAAGGCAGGCATTGAGATGGAATCCCCAAGGAAAAAAGAAAAAGGAGCCACCCAAGAAACACATGGAGGCGTGACCTGGAAGCCGAAATCTACAAGATAGGTTTCAGCTGGAACCAGTTAGAGAGGATGGCCCAGGATAGGAGAATCTGGAGAACTGTTGTTGGTGGCCCATTCTCCGACAGGGGTTGACGGGCGTAAGTAAGTAACCGGGCCTTCAGTAGCCTAGCTTCGAAGACCATTAAGACTTTTTGTCACCGGTTCCATCTAAGCTTAGGCCTACTCCAAGTCAACTTCGAACAAGTCTGCACATTCCTTTTTTTCTTCCCAAGGACAGAGATACAAGTGTTGTATATGGTTGTAGACTAAATGTAGGCTTATAGCATAGGCTATTATGACGTAAGCTTATAGCCTATATGGTTGTAGACTAAATGTAGGCTTATAGCATAGGCTATTATGACGTAAGCTTATAGCCTATATGGTTGTAGACTAAATGTGTCTACACTTATAGCATAGGCTATTATGACGTAAGCTTATAGCCTATGGTTGTAGACTAAATGTAGACTTATAGCATAGGCTATTAGGACGTAAGCTTATGTGAAAGCACGTAGCATCGATTTGTTCTGTCACAGTATCTTGTGTCTTTCTGTGAGTTATGATCAATGATAACTCTTTGGATCTTGTTTCTGGTTCCAAGCTAGTAAGAACCAACTATCATTAAACTGATTAGTTCATTGTCATTGTAGTTTATATTTTTTTCATCGTATCCTACGCCAGGGGTCGGCAACCTTTTGATAATTTTAATAGTGTGCCAAATTAGGATTTTTAATGCATTCAACGTGCCAAGAGCAGCCTAAATATGTCACCTTCAATAGCTCGCAGAGCCTTTAAATTACAAGCTTATGTAGCGCCCCAGGGCAATTTTTAAAGTTTCAGCACCGCCCCCTTGCATACTGTAACTGCTTGTTTAGTGCTATATTTGGACTACATTTGCCGCCCACTGGAAGTGTCGCTCTCGGGCATATCCCCCCCCCCCTATGTGAGGGCACTGCTGGCACTCAATTTTATGTAGAAGAGCCTTGAATTGCCGTTTGAAAATTGAAAGTGGCTCTGCGTGCCGTCTGGCACGTGACTCGCAGGTTGCCGATACCTGTCCTACGCTGTAGCCTATAGTCTATAGAGGCATAATAAGCATAGACTATATAGCCTACACACAACAATGGATTAATTTTGCCAGCACAATGCCAATTGTGTGAATTTTTTCAGTCATCAATCAAAAATGGTCTAACCTTCATAAGCTATAATAAGCCTGGATTTTTTCATTTTTTTTTTGGGGGGGGGGGGGGGGGGGAGACTGAAGAGCATAATATGGCGTGGCCAAATTTTTCGCGAAATTACTACAACACATTGTTAAACCCATATTTGACATTTGCACTCTCCCAGAGTGCAATGACTTGCTTCCATGTTTGTTATGTTGTTGAAAGGCTTTTTTTTTTATTATATATTTAAAAAAAATTTTTTTTTCTATTCTGGACATATTTCTTTATGTTATTTATCATCTTAAAAGTCATTTCCATTGCGTAGTTTTTTGTAGCTCGCCTTTTAAAAAAACAGCCTAAAAACATTTTCTTCTACTTCAAACAGGTAGCCTATGTGTAAAAAAAATTCTTACTTAATTAAGGCAAATAAGATATTTTTTTATATACTTTAATCTATTCTGAATTCCATGAATATGAAATTGTTACTTGACTAGAAAAGTTCCATTGAACTTCAGATCGAAATATAAATGCACTCCTGGAGAGTGCTGGGACACGAGAGGGGTACGTGTCTTTTAAGAGAAATGCACTCTGGGGGAGTGCAAATGTCAAATATACTATCAAAATATGCTTATATTTCTTCATATTGTTATCAAATAAACAATTGTGACGCTTTTATTATGTAACATACTGCATAATTAAAATGCATTTAAATCATTAGCAACATAAATTTGATAAATCCTGTAGACTAATTAGCTTTTGCAGTGTACGAAAACGTTATACAATGAACGGTGGGTTAACAATGTTGGAAATAGATGACGAGATGATAAATGTCACTGTTTATATAACACCACCTGATGATAGATCTGTAGTGATGGTGACAGTAAGGAATAAGACGACCACTTGGATATTTTGTCCAGTCTTATATTGTGTGTACTGCTGAGCTGTAAGGATTCCTTGGACTAGGCGGTACTGTTGTGATGGACCTGATCTGCTAAATAGCTGAGCTTTCCACTTGACATTTGATAACTCCTTTCTCACGTGCATTGCATTGCTGTCAAGGGCGTTAGAGCCACTGGGACTATAAAACAGAAATGCCCCTTACAAGATGCGTCCTAGCTGTGTTAAAGGTATCGAGATTCAATTAATTTTCAACTGGACACCAACCACAACTTGCTAATAGCAAAAAACTGCGACCCTGTTCTACCAGTAGGACAATCAATGAGATGGTCTCGTCAACAATGACAGCACATCATGAATGATCAACCTGACCTAAAAAGACAGTGCGATGCCACAATGGGAGGCGTGGATAGGGCTTACTAAAACATCCAAAAGTACACATTTCTGTGAAAACCAAAAAGTGGTGTTGGCCTTTTGTCTTTCATACTTTAGAGATTGCTTTGTAGAATGCCTGGATACTACGCAGGAAAAGGCATGCTACAGAAGTTATTGAGCTTTTGGCCTTTCATCACAAAGTATCCAATAGTGTCTGCGTGTCAGCATGATGAACGGTATTCCAAGAAATTCACCACCAACACCACACCTACACCACAGTTTTCGGCGACAGGTCAGCGACAGGGTCATGTTAGATTTCAATGGACACTTTTCTTTGGACTCCACTGTACAAAAAAAGGTTTGCAAAATGATGTCGCAATTCTAGACAATATTCCCTAAATATAATGTTCGTATTCTCCTGCATTATTTCGACCTTTATCATGGAATTGCCTATTGCCCATACACAAAGACTAAGTAATAAGAGAAAACACGATGGATATATATTAATTTTCAATTTCAATGTTTTTTCATGCTTCAAGAAGAAGCGTAATGAAAAAGAAGTATTTTAAACATTTTTTTTGAAAAATACAACAACAGTGTTTACGGTTATTTGTTGTTTACAATAAATGAAAAAGGGAAGTAACATCCATAAAATAAATAAATGTCTCTGTTCTGATTTATCTATTTCTTTTGTTGTATTCTTCCAATAAAAAAATAACGTATTCAATACGTTCAATATCAAGCATGTAATGCCTTATCATTAGAAAACCCCGTACCCCTCTCGTGTCCATTGCACTCTGGAGTGCATCTAAACAAAACTACACGTACCCATTCGTGTTCCTGCTCTCTCCCAGAGTAGGCCTACACCTCTGTAACTTTTGAAGAAAACAAAAACCAATCAAAACACATGTATATACCCACATTTTGATGCATTTTAACTAGGAAACACGCAAAAAACACAGAAAAAGTCATTCGGGCATAGGCCTACCCTTGGGAATTAGGTAATGGGTTAAGGTTATTAGGTTAATGATTTTTTTAATCCCCTCCTTGATTTTGCCACTGCTAACCATATAAACATAAACCAATGGCTGTAGGCCTACGCATTTTCTAAGAAGAAAATAAACTCCGTTTTTGTTTATGTCCTGTATACTGAAGACTATAGGCTACCTATTTAACTTTGGGTAGGCCCTATTATGCAGACAGTTTCGTAGAAATCCATTGAGCAACAGGCAATATATGTGCCTATCGGCAGTATCGGCCTATCATTTCAATAGCGCATTGCATAAGATGAAGATGAGCGAGCCTTTTATCGGCGGAATCATATTTAGAAATATAGTTTTTCAGTAAATAATGTTGCTGAAAAAAAAAGAACAATAAGCAAACAAAACAAAATTATAATAAAAATATCAATTAAATAAATTAAGTCGTCGGTTTATTCTTTAGGTCAGTGATTCAAGATTCAAGAGCTCGAAGAAGATGAATGCTCCCCCTTTCGGCAAGGTAACTCACTATCCCGCTGTAACTGTAAGTTAGTGTATAGTTGTTATTTTAAAGATTTGATATTAATTTATACGTTTAAAAACATTCTTTTATACCACGGGAAGTGAGCTAAATAATATTTTCATTAATAGTGTCGTTGTAATTTTTTTAGAACAAACTTACTTTTTGTTTAGGCCCTACATACTAAAATACTATTACTAGGGATGTGACTATTTTTTTTCAATATAATTTTAATTTTTAAAATAATTCATTTTTAAAAGCAGCATTTTAAAGCTGATGGTCTGAGCTTTCCAACGGTATATAAAACATCTCTCTATGACAAAAAGTAAGAAAGTTAGGCCTACACATTTTTTAGTGGTCATTTTCTCATTTTTTTTACATGGAGTATATAGGCAAAAGTGTGCCACAATTTAAAAAATTTTTGTAAAAAAATAGTATAACTTTGCCACTTCTTAACATAGATTAATGATTTAACCATCATTAGAAAGGTCTTGATAAGCACTATAAGGCTACACTACAAGAACAACTAAATTCTTGAGCATCAATAATTGGGAGGGAAAATTCTGGTGGAAAATTGGGTTCATTTTTGCTATTAATTGACAAAAAAAAATCATACCTTTATTATTACTTGACACAGAGTCATAATTTTACCACCAATGGAAAGGTCTTTTTACGCACTATAAGACTAGGCTCAAATAATTATTAAAAATTTATTTAATTTGTCAAATGGGAGAAGGATTAAAAATTATAGGACTTTTTTTGCTGACTCGTGAAAAAAAAAGATTTTCTTTTTTTTTTTTAGTTTTTGTACCTGAACATGAAAAGGTTGGCATAAAAATTAGTCTAAATGAAGACACAAACAAACTCAACAAACCAATCACTGTGAGGAAAAAAAGTATGGTACATTTAATAAAATAAAACTTTTTAGATTGGCTATATATAACATATATATGTCGGATGCATGTAAATATAGTATATTGTTATGTTATAGTGTATAACATCATAGTTTAAAACACCCATTTACTAATCTTTCCCCTCCCTCGACATAGTTATCTATTTACAATATTTTAATGTCGGGACACGACTGTTTTATTTTCCTCGTTGACTTGCATTAAGTTACTCTTAAAATAAAAGGCAAGGCTATATCAACGATTCATTCATAAAACCAGTCTAGACCAGGGGTCGGCAACCTTTTGAGACGGAAGAGCCAAAAGTTACAATTTACAAAATTTCCCAGATTTTAAAGAGCCACTTACATTTTGGTTTCACTATTATGGTAATATTGGATTAGAGATATAAATTAGATTTTTGATTTAAAATAAATAGCTTTAAATATGTAATAATATTTATTCAATATAAAAACATACAAATGTTTCGTTAGCAGTGTTTGCGTATACATATTTACATTTTCGTCTGTTGTTCGTTGGCTGTATTATGTAACTGTCGTTAGAAATTCCGTTTCAGCTCATAGAACTGTTATCAACTGGATATGCGCCATACAAGCACCATTATTATTATTATTATTAAAGTATTTTAGCTAGCTCTGCTTGAATAGTACAATTAGTAATCAAATAATATAACTATGATTATAGAATAATAGATAGTTACAATAGTTACATGATACATCAATGGGAGCATTGGCATTGAATGCCTTTTCAAAGTTTGGTTAAATCTGGCTCAGAACTTGTTGTTTTCAGTTTCATCTACGACTCTAGATTCTTATTTGTTAGTTGGTTTCTTACTTTACTTTTTATTATATCCATGCAAGAGAACGCCTGCTCGCACGAATATGTTGACCTGAAGATCGTCAGCACTCAAAATGCCAACTTCTTCACCTCATTGTAGCATTCTGGAAGACTATTCCATGCGTCAAATATGAGTGCATCAACTTACGGCATTTCTTTTAGGGCTGTCCAGTTGTGCAGCGTGAATAATCGTTGTTACCCCTTTATGTATTCCTGACATACTTCTGGCTGCATCCGTTGCTATTGAAACTATTTTAATTATATCGATTTCAAAGTCTTCCAGTCATTTTTGCGCAGCATTTGCTTTATCTTCTCCACGAGTTTGGCATGAAAGCGGCATCAATCCTAGCAGTTCTCCTTTTGGACCTTGGGACGATATAAACCTGACGAAAAGGGTAACGTGTGCCGTGCCTTTTAAGTCACAAGACTCATCCATAGCAAGTGATAAAGCAGAAGCCAGTTGAATGTTTTCCACTTGCATATGTGTTACAATTGAAGACATTTTAGAAGTTCTATCTTGAACTGTTTTAGAACATAATGGCAAATCTTTGAGTTTCTTCATGATTTCTGTTTTGAAATCACGAAACAGTTCTTCAGCTCCATCTGCCCATCTACTCTCTACTCCACCTATTCTCACTGTTCTCTGTTGAGTGTTTTTATCTTGTTTGCAGTACTTATATATATTTTTTTTAAAGTATAATATTTTTTTTAGTTTTGAAAATAAAAGAACATAATTATTAATATTCGCGCATGGAACTGGAGAGCCGCATCTTGACACCCAAAGAGCCGCATGCGGCTCGCGAGCCGCAGGTTGCCGACCCCTGGTCTAGACCAGTTTAATACCAGACGCAGTCTGCCCGCGTAAGATATTAATATTCGCGCTGGCTGACAAAATGCAAACTCCTGGTTGGACGAATAGTAATTAGCCTCTGACGTCACTTTTCGCGCCCTTTACGGCACATATAAGCTAAACGCCAGCGGAAACTTTCCCTTTTGCGCTTTTGCTAGCTAAGTTTTCGACAGGACAGACATATTGTTTGTTTGGACTGATCATGATACTTTTATTGTCCACATTTGCATTTTTCAACTAATACAGTTCATTCAAGGTTAAATAAAAGTTTCTGCATTTAAATAACAAGTCAAGGAGTTTGTTTTGAATAAGAATTACTGTTGAGATCATTTGGATAATGCCAGGCTAAGTTAACCAACTTGAGGAATCGCTGCAGACTATTTATCACGTCAAGAACGACGTGGGTTCTCGCTGGCCTTAATTAATCATACTCTAGACAACTGCCAAAAAATGATTGAAGTGAGAGCTGTAATCTAACATGTGGGCACTGTCCGGCATATAGTTTATCAGCAGTACAAGAGGTCTAACGTCTGGAAGTATATTCTGTGCTAATAAGTCAAGATTGAGTCCAGAATCGTGATATTATGTAATTTTATTACAGTGCAGTCTTAGAATATCCACTGAACAAACTTATCGCAAACTTATAAGATTCAAATTTAGCTTGTTTTTACATATCTAGTCTTTGTATTCCGGTAAGCATATAAAATGCTTATAATAAGTGTTTTTAAAGCTTTTTTTGAACAATAGAATTATTGTCACAGTTATAGTGTTTCTAATGTGGTGGTCTTATGCTATGTAGGTGCATGGGTTATTAGTTCTATAAGTAACAGGACAAATTATTAAACAACACTGAATAAGAATAAACATGATCTGGTTTAATAAATAAACATGGCTGACCGCCATCTTGCTTGTACCGTATGTAATACAAGGGCAGGCTACTCTAATAATGTTTGATTTACAAATCTGATTGCTGAATATAAGTTATCTAATCTTGAAACACTACATTCCTCCCTTTCTTGGATTAAATCTAACCTGTTTTAAATTGGTCAACAAATGAATAATATTAACGTTTACGTTTAACACTATAATAATTATAAAATGTGAAAACACTTCAAACTTAATTATAATTAATTATAAAATATGAAAACACTTCAAACCTAATTATTATAAAGTCCAATAGTGAATAAGTTTGAATAAGTCACACAACTATTTACATCAAAACAAAGTCATCATTTCTCCTGGGTAGAACACGGTTTCTAATTGCAGCTTTCCTGTGTTCTCCGGAATGACTACAGGTTCTGAACTGTTAGTGTTAGTTTGATTATCTAAAGTGTCTTCGGAAAAGTCAGTACTGGAAATATGAGAATCTTCTTCACTGTCCTCATCTTCCTGTGAAGGTCCTAAAGGAGATGGTTTGAAGATATTACTGTTTCTGGTAATGGGTTTGCTTCCTCTTCTAGCACTAAGCATTGAGCCTTTCTTGTTGATTATAGTTAAAGGTTTCAGTTCATAAGGTGTTAACCTAGTAAGTGAATTGCCTTTAATAAGAACAGAATCACCAATCTTCATATAATTCTTTTTGATGTAACGCTTGTAAGTTGTATGTTTCTGTAATTGTATCCTTCACTCGCACATCTCTTCGAGGCGTTCATAAAAGTACTAAACACTCCAGAACAGCAAATGATAAGTTTATTTATACATATAATATTATCTTCACAAATAACAAGAAATATCCATTTGACTGCTTAAACACGTAGCAATAATTTATAATCACTCAATTACATTTCAAGTATAATAGATTCACTGATATATAAAATACTATATCCATTACACAAAATCCACATAAAAACCATCGCTACTATCTCACAAGACTCGTTGCACACTACTGACCAAGGTCCAGTCTACCGTAACCTTACCTACAGATCCTCTCTAACCTTTCTCACTAAACACGTGAACTAACAAAAATCACTAAACTGCGCGACAACTGTAGTATTCTATTGTCATATAATAATTGTCTTTTTTTCTATAGTCTGTTTTTGCTAACTAAGGTCAATGTTTACTTTTCTTTTCATTGGTTATCTCTCTTTGACCATATATAATTTATTATGTTCTATTTCAATCACTGACACACCCCCTTGCCCATAAATAAAAGTGACATTCATGGCATTTTTAGATCCAATACATAAATAATACATCCATATAATTCATAAATCAATACATAGGTTATGTCATATATAAATAAATTATACATGTAATAATATTTGTTAGTATAGTTTGTTAGTTATTGTTAGTAGACAATGTTAGTAAGTGTAATTATGTACAATGAGTGTGTGACTGTTCACATGGCTAATCTTGACAATATGTCAGGTATATGATTGTCTGTCCCTTTAATACTTTGTATGTCAAACTGGTCATCACTAAGTTTCATTGCAAATTTATTGATCCTATTATTGTTCACGTTGCTCACATTGAAATTAATCAAAGGTTTGTGATCTGTAAATATTGTAAATTTTCGACCTAACAAATATCTTCTTAGTTTAGTTACTGCCCATACAATGGCCAAACCCTCTGACTCAATAACAGAGTACTTTTCCTATGCTTTTGTCAGTGATCTACTTATATACAATGCTGGTTTGTAAATACCCTTTTTTTCTTTTTTCTTTGTCATATTACTATTTTCCTCCAGACAATGTTTCATTAAACATGCACCAAGACCTTGCCTAGAGGCATCAGTAGCTAAAATGATTGTATCATTAGCTGAAATGGTAGTTAAAATCGGTTCTTCAGAAATAGTATTTTTAAATGTTCCATTGCTTTTTCACATTCTGAAGTCCAATTTATTTTTGTATTAGATTGACCTTTTTTTGTTAAATTTACAAGTGGTTTTACTATTTGACTGTAATTTTTAATGAAATCTCTATAATAACCAAATAGTCCTAACAAAGCTCTGACTTGTTTTTTTTTCAGGCTTTTTTATGTTCGACATCTTATCTTGCATTCTATCAATTGGTTGTATTACCTGATCTTTAAATTTATGTCCTAAAAAGTCAATTTCATTCTGGGCTAATTTCATCTTGTGTGGTGAAATAGTTAGATTATGTTCAGCTAGTATTGCTAACAATTGTTCTAGAACTTTTCAAATGTTGTTACCTAGTCTCAGTGAATATGCAAATATCATCTACATAATGAACAATATTGGGATGTCTAGGTATTATTTGCGCATCATTTGAGTAAATGTCGCAGTACTATTAATCAATCCAAAAGGCATTACATTTCATTCATATAATCCTTGATCTGTTGTAAACGCAGTGTATTGTTTAGATTGTTCCTGCATAGGAATTTGCCAAAACCCTCTAGTTAAATCTAAGGTTGAAAATATTTTTCCTTTCCCTATCTCATCAACAATGTCTTCTATATTAGCTAAACCTTCCTGATCTATTTTTGTAACTGCATTTAGTTTACGATAATCACAGCATAATCTAATGCTATTATCCTTCTTCTTTACTATCACCATAGGTGAAGAATATTGTGATATCGATTTGCGTATTAGTTCTTCTTTTAACAATGTATCTAACTCTTTTTCAACATTTGCTTTCTGCATTTGGGGTACCTGATATACTTTGGATCTAAAATGTGTTTCATCACTTAATTCTATACAGTGTTCTATTGTCTCTGTATGACCAGGTTTGTCAGAAATTACTTTATCAAATTTCTTTAATGTTTCCTTCACTTCTGTGATTTGTAATTCCTTTAAATGAGCGAAAGAAATGTCTTTGTAGCTTTGTTTAGTATTGATATTCTGTAGTACATTACAATTTTGTACTTGTGAAACATTTGTGTCATCATTTAGTTTTATCACTACATAATCTTCAGTACTAGTTTCAGATGTTACATTATGTTCAATTTTG
Source organism: Anisus vortex (assembly GCA_949126835.1). Classification (NCBI taxonomy): domain Eukaryota; kingdom Metazoa; phylum Mollusca; class Gastropoda; family Planorbidae; genus Anisus; species Anisus vortex. The sequence goes on along the minus strand of OX421496.1, from coordinate 29,332,225 downwards.
TTAATGTTTTCAGCTGTCACTGAATATTTTCTAAGATCATTGATATGAAACTTTTTTATAGATTCTTTTACAGATATTTCATATGAAACTGTATTAATTCTTTTCTTAACAGTGTATGGTCCATGCCATGCTTTATTACTATTTGTTGGTATTGGTGAAAAAACCAATACTAGATCATTATGTTTCAATGTTCTCAAATACCTATGTTTGTTTTTTATTTCTCTTTGCTTTTGTCCTGACATTTCTAAATTTTCATTAGCTATTTTATTTACATAACCAAGTTGAGATTTTAAATCTTCAATATACTCTGCTGTATTTTACTCAATATCATCATTATCAAGTATTGTATTGTTGAAATTGTCCAAAGGACTATTTGGCTTTTCTTCCAAACATTAATTCAAATGGTGTCTGGTGTTTAGCATTACGATATACGAACAAAAGCATAGGTAAATAAACATCACATTCCTGAGGTTTATCTATACAGCATTTTTGTATCATTAGTTTAATTGTCTGGTTAAATCTCTCCACACATCCATTGGATTGTGGATGATATCGAGTGGAAAATATCTGGGTTATTTCTAGCAATTCATGGAATGCTTTAGTTAAATTAGAAACAAACTGTGTTCCATTGTCACTTAATATGTCTCTAGGAAAACCATACTTTGTAAATACCGACAATAAAGCCGTACAAACGCGTTCAGATGTTATGTCTTTCAGTGGAATAACTTCTACCCATTTTGTGGCTAAGTCAATAATAACTAGAGCAAATCTGTTTTAAATTTTTTTTAGTCATTGTCATCGGACCTATTATGACTATCGCAACCTTATGAAATGGTATTCCTATCACATTAAATTCTTGAATGGGAGCTATGTGAGTAGAAGTGTTCTTATTTTTTTTTAAACAACTATTACAACATTCTATTATGTGATGTTGAATGTCTCTTTTCATTCCCTTTCACCAAAAATTTCTTTTTACTGTATTATTACTGTCTTATCGGTACCTAAATGTCCACTTAGTGGTTTACTATGTCCAGCTACAATTACTGTATTTACTAATGTCTTGGGAACTATAATCTGCTCTTCTCTGTTATGCATTTGTGCATCTATGTTGACTCTAATAACTATTCCATTCTTTATTTCTATACCTTTATTCTGTTTGAATTCTCCTTCTTTAGTATTTGTTTTGTTTTCTAACAATTTATTTATGTAGTCATCCTTTTTCTGTTCAGCTTGTAAAAATTGATGAGTAATTTTACCAATTTCTAGCACTAATTTTTCATTATACTTTACAGTGTTTATTTCAGCAAATGTTTGCTTCTCTACCTGATTTTTTTTCTGATTACTTATTTGTGGTTTATATGTCTCTTTCTTGCTAATAGCTACAGTTAAATGTTTATTTAAGACATCTTTTTGGTTTTCATAGTTATCCAAATGATCATTTGCTAGCTTTGAAGCTTTATCATAATTTCTAACATGCTGAGTCAAAATTATAGATGTCAATTCAACAGGAACATTCAATTCATTACACTTATTTTCAAAATCATCTATGTATTGACCAATTTGCTGAGTATTATTCCAATTATGGAAGTTATTTTCTTTACTTTTTAGCTTCACAGGTTCCAACATATTTATCCGTTCATGTGATTGAACATTATTTGACTTTAAAATACATAGATTTTGATATAGTGTACTGATAGGATCATTATTGAATTCATTCAAAGTCATAGGATTCTGAATTTCTTTTATATCTAGTCTATTCCTAATCCATTCTTTAAAGATTTGTACTGAATTGTCTGGTTTAACATTGGTTGCATTCCCTATGATTAGTGGAGCGGTGCATTTGGGCATTACGACAGCTTTTACTTTCCCTGCGATCCAAGGAGTGTCAATTAAAATATTTGCACATTTGCATGTAATGGAACTCCCATCACCTAGTGTAATTACTTCTATGTCATCAATATATTGATCAGACTTAACTAGATTAGCTTGTACTATTAAGCACGAGCAGCCAGTGTCTCTCAATGTCATGGTTTGAATGTGATTCACATAAGAAGGGAACAAGTATAACTGTCCACCTGCTTCTTGCATGTTAGTAAAGTTTTGTCTAGTATTACCATGTGGTGCTACATTTGAAAAATTGTTACTTTGAGAATAGTGACTGTTATCCAACTGTTTAGGTTCAGTTTGTTGGCTCTGAATATTAAAAGGTGATGAACAATTATAAGATATGTGCCAATAACCCTGACAATTTTAACAGTTTATTAATGTAGAATTATCATTCATCCTATTGTTATTGCCTCTAGACTGATTGTAATAACCTCTGTTGTTGTTACCTCTAGTTTGCTTAGAGTAACCTCTATTATTATTATAGTAACCTCTATTATTGTTGTTACCTCTATTGGAAAATCTACTATTATTTCGGTTAGTGGAATTATTATTTCTTGGGGGTGAGAAACTATGTCTCCTGAAAGGATAGTTAGTGTTCCTAGCATTACTCCTATTTTGGTTTCTTGATCTGTTATCCTGATTTTGATATGCATTGAAAACATTCAAGTTGTTTTCAAAAGCATGCAAATTATTTGTATCTTCATTTTTACTAAATGCCACACCAGGATGACTGTCCTTGTAATTAGTTAAGGCTGTTTTCAATTCTTCTACATTTCTAATGTTTTTTTCTTTAAGATATGTAAATAGTTCTGGAGTCGCCATTGTGAGAACTTTATCAATAATTATCATGTCTAATATTTGTCTTGGATTATTTGTGTCCACTTTACTTAGTGTTAACCATTTTTCTAGGTATTGGCTTATGTCATTAATGAACCTATCAGTGTTGTCACTAGCTTCCATTTTAACCTTATGAAATTGCTTTCTATAATGATCAGGTGTAAAATTATAGAAATTGAACATTGCTGTTTTTATTTGTTCATATGTTCTACCTATTCCTTCACCTACTGCCTTTAGCCCCTTTTCTTTAACTGCTCCTAATAATTTAGCAGCCCATTTATCTTTTTGTAAATTATTAGCCATACAATTTTCCTCAAAAATAGATAAGAAACTATCTAAATTATTATCATTTCCATCAAAGGGCTGCACGTTAAATTTGTCATTAACTTTATGATGATTGTAAGATTCTGTGACCTTAATTTTTCCTAACTCTAATTCAGTTTCATACCTTTTATGTTCTAATTCTGTGTGCTGAGTTATTTTCAACTTTTCAATTTCTCTATCTTCAGCTACTTGAGCTAGCCTTAACTTTTCAATTTCTGTTTGTTGAGCTATTTTTAGTTTTTCAATTGCAGCTTCTGATCTATGTTTTTCCATTTCTTGAGCCCTAATTTCACTTCTGATTTATGTTTTTCAATTTCTTGAGCTCTAATTTCTGCTTGTTGAGCTATTTCTTCAGCTCTTCTATCTCTTTCCTTATTTTCTATCTCTTTTTGTTCTAAAGTCCAAGCCTGAACTTTTTCTTCAACAATTTTCCTCATCCCTTTTTTTTTCTATTTCATATTCTATAGCTAATTCTTTAGCCCTGGCATACATTTCTGCATTAGTTTCAAACGAAGCCATTTTTATTTGCTTATTTGTCCAGTGTTATTATGTATTTGTTATTACACAATTTTTAATTGAACTTATTTATTACACAAATTCAATTTAATTGTACTGTGACCAAACTCAATCATATACTCATATGATTTATAGCACAGATTCTATATATTAGTTATACTAAAATGTGACCCAATGATAATCAAAGCTTGATGACTTACGTGATTATTTGTTCACATTTATATTTTTATAGAATTCGTCAAAGCTTGATGACTTATATGACTATTCTCTTTCTTGACCTAATCACACTAAGTTCTAGAGGTAGGGCAATAAATGTGCAATGATAAAATAATATATTTACTCACCACGAATTACTTGAAAAGTCAATGAAATTTCAACTTCTGGACCCCCCAAAATTTACTATGTATCACAAAGCTTATTTTGTGACCATTTATACAATGTACTGAATCTGTATGTGCGCAATATTATGTTACTTCACAACTATATGTTATTGCATCTTATAAAAGAATTCAAAAATTAATTATATTATTTACAGTACTCAAAAGTTATTTGCATAATAAATTATTTGTAAATACCCTATCATGCTAAGACATTATCTTACAAAAAATGGATTTGCTCTAACAAGTTTACACATTTTTAACATATAAAATGCACATGAACACAAAAAACAAAAATAATTGCTGTTGTAAATAGACAATACCAAGAGGAATTCAACAATAGAATTACAATATATAAACATTGACCAAACAATATGATGTTTTAATAACAATACAACAATTATTTACGATCACAAACAAGACTTACACAGCTAACGACTATATTTGTAAATAAAACAAATATCCCTATTAGAATCATCTACATTAAAACCTCGAAAAGAAACAGAATTAGAGTATAGACAGAAGGAAAAGTAGTGATGTTTTAACATAGACTACCTCCAACCTCCCACACATATATAGTGTATACATATAACATGAAATTATTATATTTAACAAAGTAATTACTAATAAAGAAAGGCAGTAATTACACATAAGAAAGAAAAGATAGTGACGATCAGTATCAGTTTCTTCAATGACTTGATGCAATGTTGACACAATATTTCGACTACGAAGAGTCTGAAAGTATTACATATCCATGTATGACTAGCATACGGTAGGCACACTATGACAATTTATGTGATCTGTCAATATGTGTGATCTGTATTCACTTCACGTGAACTCTGCCATCTCCGATGAGGAACTGCATACATGATCTTTACATCAGGACTTCCGGCCAATCTGTTTACTGACATTCGATGTCACGTCGGGATATATATGCACAATAAAAATAAATAGTCAAAGTTGAAGTTGATAAAGTTCAACAATAATTATTCAAAGTTCACTGATGCTGTAAAATATTTGAAGAACGAAGGTGATTGTCAACAGTGTGCCGCCATTTTGAATCAACAATAAATATTCAAAGTTCAAGGTTGAAGAACCAAGGTGCGCCGTCATTTTGAATCCATTAGTAAATTAAATCAATTCAAAAATGTCTAAAAATGTCTAAAATGTTTTCCGTTGACAAAACTTTATATTTGAGATATTGAGTTCATAGTGTTATTGGTCTTTGCTTTAGTAGTACTTTGCTATGTAGTACTAGTGTTTACACGCAATTCAAGTATATACTTGATATTAAAATATTGAGGGTCGGCAAATTGTTTATGCCCTGGGCCTCCACTGCATAGGACGTATTGTACGACGAACGAAAATTTAGATTTTTATTACTTGCCAACGTTTTTTCTTTATGGTAGTTTCCGCGTGCCACCAGTTGTAAGTTGTATGTTTCTGTAATTGTATCCTTCACTCGCACATCTCTTCGAGGCGTTCATAAAAGTACTAAACACTCCAGAACAGCAAATGATAAGTTTATTTATACATATAATATTATCTTCACAAATCACAAGAAATATCCATTTGACTGCTTAAACACGTAGCAATCATTTGTAATCACTCAATTACATTTCAAGTTATAATAGATTCACTGATATCTCAAATAATATATCCATTACACAAAATCCACATAAAAACCATCGCTACTATCTCACAAGACTCGTTGCACACTACTGACCAAGGTCCAGTCTCCCATAACCTTCCCTTCAGATCCTCTCTAACCTTTCTCACTCAACACGTGAACTAACAAAAATCACTAAACTGCGCGACAACTATAGTCTTCTCTTGTCATATAATAATTGTCTTTTTTTCTATAGTCTGTTTTTGCTAACTAAGGTAAAGGTTTACTCTTCTTTTCATTGGTTATCTCTCTTTGACCATATACAATTTATTATGTTCTATTTCAATCACTGACAACTCTTTTTGTCAGCATATTGTTTCATTTTCTCCTTTCTTTCATTATCCCTTTTTCTGATTTCTTGATCTGGCAATATTTGAGTTATTTCTGGAAGTTTTGTTTTTATGTTTCTTCCAAAAAGAAGTTGAGCTGGTGATTTTCCTGTCGTTGTAGCTCTGTAAGATAATAAGAATCTATACATTTTTTTTGTGGCCAACACTTCTGTTGTGCAATAGCTGCTTTAATAGTCTTTTTGATAGTGCGCATAAATCTTTCTGTTTCTGCGTTAGCTCTGGGCCATAAAGGAGTAATCTTGCGATGTTTGATGCCCATGCGATTGAGATACGCAGCAAATTCATGACTGGAAAAAGGAGGTCCATTGTCAGTTTTAATGGATTGTGGAATTCCAAATTCTGAATATACTTTGTCCAATTTTGGAAGGACTGTTCTTGCAGTGATGTTATTGAAAATTTCAACAATTACAAATCTTGAATATTCATCAGTTATGACAAGAATTTGTGATCCATCTGGTAGATGTCCAAAATCCGCACTTAATTCTAGCCATGGTCTATCTGGTAGTGGAGACATATTCAAAGGTTCTTGAGTCGGAGTAGGAGTGCCAATTGGACATGTCATACAGTTTCTTATGAAATGTTCTACTGATTGATGCATGTTGTGAAACCATACATTTTCTCTTAGTAATGATATAGTCTTGACAATACCTTGATGACCACTATGTGCAAGTTGTACAGCTTGATTCTGTAATGATTTAGGTAGAACTATTTGTCTTCCTTTTAAGATAATCTTGTTCTGTGTTACAGAAAGTTCTTCTCTGCATAATTTCAATGTTTCCAAAAGTTTGTCATCAACATTTGGATTTTTGTTTGTTATCCAGAGTCCTTTTGAAATACACTCTATGACATATGATTATGTTGGATCTTGAGCTGTTTCTAAAGCAACTTGGTCTGCTGTCATAGTTTTGGGAATGGATTTTTCCATAATGCAATGTATGTTTTCTTCTGCAATCTTGAGTTCTCTGTCACTTTCAGAAGTGTTTGAAGGATGTCTACTCAAAGAGTCTGCAGGATTGTCTTTTCCTGGACTGTTACCTAGTCCTTGAAATTGAAATACATTTGGAATCTCTTTTGGAATTTCTGATGTGATTGAGCTTAATAAATCAGATACATTGATTAATTAAGGAGCAATGGCAAGTTGGTAGTTTATTACACATCCATTGGAACCTTGCAGTACATGAAATGTAGACTTGATTATATCTTCTTCATGAGGAATAACAGTCTCAAATGTTCTAAACATTGATTTTTTAATTATTGTAAGCAAATACTGTAGTATTAGATTTGTTGAGTTTGGGTGTGTTTCTTAATTTCCTGAAATGCTCATCATCTATGACATTAATAATTGCTCCAGTGCCTATGGGAAAATTAATATTTGTGTCCAAAATGTTTAATTGTACCCTTGGCATATTCTTTTTCATGTTGAATGAAAATACATATTCATGTGTGGAATCATCATCTTCCAGATAATGTATTATTGAATCTTGTTTTTTTCCTTTATTTTTTTGTGTCAGTTCTCAGTTTATTTTTACACACAGAAGAAAAATGGTTGAATTTTCGGCAATTGTGGCATGTTTTACCATGTGCTGGGCAATTGCTTTGTCCACCTGGATGAGGCCATTTACCCCCACAATTCCTGCAACTGATATTATGCAGTCTATCTTTACCATGAAAGGAGTGATCATGTCTTATATGTTGTTTCTTACCAAAAGTTGTTGAATCAGTGCCTATTTTCTGAACTTGATCATTATAGATTCTTTTATTCAAGTCTTCAGCCAATTCAATTATCTTAGCATATTGGAGTAAGGCATTGAGAGACATCTCCGGAGTGGATAGACCTTTTCCCCTCACTTTGGAAGACTTGCATCCCGCGATCAATTGAGATTTGATTTTACTTTCTGCATTAGTAAAATTACAAGTTTTGGCAAGTTGATACAGATCTTGGTAGAATTCCTCTATTTGTGTTGACTGTTGTATTTTATGTCGAAAAGTATATTTTTGCATCTCAACGTTCATTTTTAAATTGAAGTAGCTTGTTAGTTGCTTTACACTTTGACTAAATGGATCTTCCCCCTCAGTCTCAGCAGCTGTTGTACTTGACTGTGATAGTGGTAACGATTCTATTAGGTCATTGAGTTCTTCACCACCATAGCCATATGTTAATAGTAAAGCCTTTTTTTGCTCAACATTCGTGATGTTGTAAGCTGTGAAAAGATTTTGTAGTCTATTTATCCATTTCGACCATCGGATTGTAACTCCCTCTGATTGACAATTAAATGGTGGATATTGTGGCAACATAAAAGACGTCATGTTCTATTCTATTTTCAAAGTGTTCCTTTGAGTTGTCTGATGCAATCTCAAACGAAGAAATGTAATGTAATTACTTATGAATATTATATTCCTGTTGGAACTTAAAATAACCAACCTTCTCGTCAACAATATATAGTGTTTCTTATGTGGTGGTCTTATGCTATGTAGGTGCATGGCTTATTAGTTATATAAGTAACAGGAAAAATTCTTGAACAACACTGAATAAGAATAAACATGATCTGGTTTAATAACTAAACATGGCTGACCGCCATCTTGCTTGTAATACAAGGGCAATTATGTGTGTATAATATCATTTGGATTGGCACTTGATGATTTTGTAATTAAACCAATTATTTGTTGCTTTTACACAACTTGGTTTACGTCGATCTATCGCCGTTAGCTACATGTATGTGTGTGTTACTTATACAACTATAGTAATTACCAACACCACAACTCAACACCACGATACTTATATAAATAATTATACATGAAGGAAAATCAAATGAAACTCTACTCTACGTTATGTAGATTGCCAGGGGATATGTGGAACCAGGAATACCTTAGACTACAATAAATTAATATCAGACTGAAATAATAAAACCATCACCAAGTGAAAGTATAATCACACTAATTATAACAATATAATAACTATTATTTCATGAACTGAATGGGGGCTCTAGCCGAAATAACACTATAACTACAATTTGACCAAGTGTGATGTAATACATGGTGGCTCGTTCCAGTAATTAAATACTGCCACGTAATAAAATGATGTCTCCTGAATGGATTATATTATAGTGGATATTCCGTCACTTAATAATAGAATAAGCGTCTGTAACATATAAGAAAAGATAAGATTCAATACCATAAACTATTTATGAAAAAATGACATTAAACAGACGTTAGGTACTAGGACCTTGCAATACAACAGGTTTTTTTTTCATTTAATATATGTGGTAGACCTACGCCTCTGATGAAGGCCCTGATGAAGCTACACTGAAGACCCATGTTTGAACTTTGCTTGCCTGTAAATTATAGATTTATAGAACAAGGCGCGTCGCCAGAAATGCTTACATTATCTGTATTATTTAATGGATAGTAATGATAATATCCTAAACCTATATTCTATAATAACCAAAAAGTATTCTTTTTATGTTGCTGCATTGCTAGCCTGATACAAAATTGTTTCAAGCTACATAAATACTGAAACTGAACCGAAATTAGGGTCCTACTGAACTGAACCTAACCTGAACTTAAGGTCTCACTGAACCGAACCCGCACTTCAAAAAGTGGGTTCGATTCCCATGTCTACTAAATATTCATACATAAACTTTTCAATAAAAGTCACCATACAATATTTTATTATTTGTGTCAAACATTAAAAAATCTTAAAACTTAAGTCAAAGGGAATGTAATATATGAAATTAAATTGTTATTATCCAAAATAAAAGACATAATATAAAACTATTTATTAATATACATGAATTATTTCACTAACTAAAACAAAAAACATAATGTTTATCCTAGTACATTATGTATTGTGTTTATAAAAAAAGTGTACTTATTGAAGTGTGCCTTTAATTTTTCTCTTCAAATGTAGGACTACTAAAGAATTGGTTGCATGAGTTGTCTTACGACTAGTATACAGGAAGACCAACAATATGAAACAGGTAGGAGAGTACTTTCTCATTTTCATTATATGGATAGTTTATTTTTTCTCATTTTTAAAATAATAAAAATAAAATAATAAAAATGAGAAAGACAAAACATTTGATTATTTGTGACTTTTAAAACGAGAGATTTGTGTGCATTTCATCAGATGTATTTTAACTTATCTTATATGCTAGAGACTCTCCTTCTATGAAGAGGATTAATGTGTCCTACGCTCATCCAGCTCATCCATCTTTATCAGACTTTATCAGACATCACTTAATCTGTGTACTTAATCTATATGCTAAACGGCTTACTAATTAGTAGGCTATACCCTAGAGGACTAGGACCAATACAAAAATTGCCGAATTAGGCTCACGTTATGCTATGACAATACAAAATCAGTCTAAAATTCTAAAGAAAAGGGCGAGGGGGTCTGAAAATATTTGTCCATTTCAATTTCAGTTATATAAAGATATAATATTTGCACCTAATAACATTTTTTAAATGTAAAATAAAAGCCCAAGCAATAGCCTAGTAATTCTACATCATAACAACCATGGATACGGGTGATAGTTGCATTTTCATGACAGATAGATGTTTTTAGTACTTTTTCAAAACTACGTCCAGTGTAGGTACAGGTCGCATCTCTAATTTTCATTGAAATTTTAAGTTAAAAAACTGCGACCTACAAATGAGTATATAAATGAATACAGATATCATATTAATTTTATATGGTACTTCTTTTTACTATGAGCCATAATTTTAAAAATTCATTGTTAACACAATGGTATGGTACATCTTTTAATATAAGCCATCATAATTTAAAAATTTTCATTTATAAAGATATGGTACCTCTTTTTACTATAAGCCATATTTCTAAAAATTCATTTTTAACAATATGGTACGGTACATCTTTTAATATAAGCCATCATAATTTAGAAAATTCATTTATAAAGATATGGTACCTGTACAGCTTTTTACTATGCCATCATAATTTAAATAATTCATTTATAAAGATATGGTTGATCTCTTTTTACTATAAGCCATTAGAATACAAAAATAATTTAAATTTTATAACCATCTGTTCTTCAATGTTTTTTCTACTAGATCAAAAGAAAGAAAACATTTCAGTAGAGTCCGCTGCTTTAGAAAATTGAAAGTGTCATTGAAGTAAATTGTCTCAATTAAGATTTCATGATTGAAAGTGTCATTGAAGTAAATTGTCTCAATTAAGATTTCATGATTGAAAGTGTCATTGAAGTAAATTGTCTTAATTAAGATTTCATGATTGGAAGTGTCATTGAAGTAAATTGTCTCAATTAAGATTTCATGATTGAAAGTGTCATTGAAGTAAATTGTCTCAATCAAGATTTCATGATTGAAAGCGTCATTGAAGTGCAAGTGATTGAAGTAAATTGTCTCAATCAAGATTCTATGATTGAAAGTGTAATTGAAGTGCAAATGATTGAAGTGCATTGTCTCAATCAAGATTCCATGATTAAAAGTGTCATTGAAGTGCAAGTGATTGAAGTGCATTGTCTCTATCAAGATTTCATGATTGAAAGTGTCATTGAAGTGCAAGTGATTGAAGTGCATTGTCTCAATCAAGATTTTATGATTGAAAGTGTCGTTGAAGTGCAAGTGATTGAAGTGCATTGTCTTAATCAAGATTTCATGATTGAAAGTGTCATTGAAGTGCAAGTGATTGAAGTGCATTGTCTCAATCAAGATTCCATGATTGAAAGTGTCATTGAATGAGATGTTCTGCTGCAATTGGTTTATGAAGGTGTTAGAAATACCTTTTGTTTTTGCTGGCTTGTTTTGTGTTAGTATTGTTTATTTAGTATTGTTATTGTTTTAATGGATGCCATTTGATATCCTTACGGCCGATATTTGTTTTGATTTTATGGCACCTATTTATTTTGTATTGTGATGTCGCTATTTATTTTGTATTGTTGACGCTGCTATTAATTTTATGTTGTTAGGGCCACGATTTTTTGTTATGGCCCTTTTTTATTTTATATTGTTTTTACCCCTTTTTATTTTGTACTAGCAGATATGTGCCCAATTCTCCGAATGGGTTTTGTATAGACAATGCTTGACACATTATAGTGTTGTATTTTTCTTTTTGTTTGTTTTTGTGGTCAGTATTTATTTATTTATTGTTGTTTTGCAGACTTTAATATGCACCAGTTCAATATACAACTAAAAAGGAAAAAAATAAGAATCAATTTTTTTATTTCTTGGTCAAAGTGTGATCTAATGGTGTTATTGAGTAATTAAACTCTTTCTGTAAAACATAACTCCCATGTCATTTCGACAGTACTTTTAATTTAAAAATTATTGTTTGATATATTTTTTCTACAACATTAAGTCATAGACTTATTTTGCTATTTTTTGTTGGTGTTATTTGCTATTTATTTAGTTATTGTTGCTTTGGAAGCAAACTTAGAATACAGTTTCAAATTAAACAGGAAAAACAATAACAAATTGAAACCCATATGAAACAAAGTTTTTAAAACGTATACAACACGAATTAAAACTTTAAAACATTGCCGGGCAATTTAAACAAATAACAATTTCCCACTACAAAGTTTATAAGATGTATACAACAGGAATTAAAACGCGAATGAAACTTCAACACTGGAAGAAGAAACATTTCCCGCTACAAAGATAATTTAAGTCGTTTACGACACGTAGGCTATTTAAACATGAATTTGAATTTCCTATTCATTGATAAAAAATCCATGCTCATAGTTTGATGACGTCAATTTAAACATGGATGAAATTGTCTCCCTTCATTCATAAAGTTAATTCGCAAAAATTGATGTCATCAAAATAATCTTTGCACATTATTTTTTTTATAACTTTGTGACGCAAAACTATAAAAAGTTGGACCGGCATTTTCAACGTGAAACCTAAGTTGTCTTTTTTTCGCGTTTTTTGACCAAACTGACCACTGCGGTCATTTAAAAAAATTTAAAAGCTTGGCAGTGTTCACCGCAGAAGCACAAAGAAGATTTGTAGAAATTTTCACTTCTTTCTGTCCAGTATTAAAAAAGATCATAGGGTATGTACACATCCATATACCCACATATCTTTAGAGATTTATATATATGATTGTTATGACCCCTTTTAATTTTGTATTGTTATGACCCCTTTGTATTTTGCATTGTTATGACCCCTTTTTCTTTTGTATTGTTATGACCCCTTCTTTTAATTTTGTATTATATTAGATTTATCTACTGAAAACATTTTAGGAAAGTTTTAAGTCCTAAATTTCTTACTTTCTTTAAAAAAAAGTAATAGAACCCTAACCACTATGCTAGGGGAATCCACATTTCAAACAGGGATTACAAAAGTAAGATACGAGACAGTAAGGTCAAAGACAGTAAGGTCACGTGTCTTTACATAAACCAATTTGATTGGTTAAACACACACACAGACTACTTTATATACATAGATTAGTAAAGGATATTAGAAACTTAAGAAGGGGGAGGGATAATATTTAAGTTTAAGGCTGTGAAAATATTGTATAAGGATATTAGTTGAAGAAGTTATTATTATGAATGCAATTTAATATCCTTATGGCCAATATTTATTTTAATTTTCTGGCTCCTTTTTATTTTGTATTGTAATGGTCGCTATTTACTTTGTATTGTTAACGCTGCTATTCATTTTATGTTGTTATGGCCACTATTTTTTGTTATGGCCCTTTATATTTTGTATTGTTTTGATCCCTTTTTATTTTGTATTGCTATGACCCCTTTTTATTTTGTATTTTGATGACCCCTTTTTATTATATGCATGCTAAATTCCCTGGCATTGCCCGGGGAAAAATTAACTAGGCCTTTATAAGCTACAGATAAACATTTCATAAACTACAATGAACAGAAAGATATAGGCTAGATGAAATGATTAAACAAAATATAAATATTATTTACTGAAAACATTTAGGAAATTAATTTAAAATAAATATTATAAATGGGTTAAAAATAGGCAAGTCTTTTAATTAAACCAAAAGCTAAATTGCCCGACGATGCTCAGTGAAAGAAATACATAGGCTAAGGAAGGCCCAAAGCTACATAAAAAATATTTATAAACTACATTGAACAGAAAGCTATAATAACTTGAAAAAATACAATTATTATTAATTTACTGAAAACATTAAAAAAACGTTATTTAAAATAGATATTGTAATTGTGTTAAGAAAAGCATGTATTTTTATTTAACAAAAAGTTAGGACTATCCCTGATCAGAATCAAATACCCGTCTTCCGCATGTGTCTAAAAAATAACATTTAGATATTATTTACTCAAAACATTTTAGAAAAGTTTTAAGTTCTAAAATTCTTACATTCTCTAAAAAATAAGTAATATAAACGGAAATTGACAGTAAGGTAATGTGTTTTCACATAGACCAATTTGATTGGGTAAAGACACACATACTACTTTATATTTAACTAGCGAATATTCCCAATTAACAAGAGTAACACCATTAGTCAAATCATTAAACCTCGAAACACTAGAAGACAGAAGGGCAAAGAGTAAATTAGTAATAATACATAAGGCTTTAAACTCTAACTTAGAAATACAACACAATGACAACCTGTTGCAAAGCTCAGATAAACATAAAGACAAAAACACTTTCCTTGTTCCTTATGCGAGAACAAATGCATATAAGTACTCTTTCTTCCCGAGTGGCATTCGGGCATGGAATGGGTTGCCTGAACAAACCAGGAAAACCAGTAACTTAACATCATTTAAAACATTAATAAAAATGCAAGACTAGACTCGAACCACGGATGAGCGTAGGACGCAATAATCTTCTTTATAGAAGGAGCGTCTGTAATGTATAAGATAAGATATATATAGATTAGTTAAGGATATTAGAGACTTGAGAAGGGGGAGGGTTAATATTTTATTTTAAGGAAGTTATTTTTACGGATGCCATATAATACCCTTTCATTTTAATGGAGTGGGTGACGGGATGTTTTTATAACGTCAATATTTCCAAAAGTTTTCAGTTTAAAGAAAAATCAAAAGCCGTTCCTTCCACTGTGGCCCAAAAACTAAATAATATTTTACACTGAAAAAACAATTCACGACCTGTGCAGAATATAGGTTTTAAGTAGGCCTACTGGTACTTTGTTTAGGTATGCGTATGTGATAGTTTATCGAAAACGTTATCATAGTGAACACTAAGTTGGCCTACCAGTCCTTTGTTTAGGTATGCGTATGTGATAGTTTATCGAAAACGTTATCATAGTAAACACTAAGTAGGCCTGAATAAACTTTTCTCCTGTGTGTAAGCTTATGTTATGAGGTCTTAAAAAATTTGTGTGGCTTAGTCTATTTCTGTATTTAATGCTAAATTGGTGGTCTCTGAGTATGAGGTGTGCTATTTTGATAATTTGATCAGACGAGAGCCACCTAGACTCGGAAAGGAAGAAGAATGTTCGCAACATCCGTCTTGCCAAAACCGGTGCCTGGCTGAGCTACATAGTTTGGTAATTGTGCTATCGGGCACAGTACATGTAAAGGAGCAATGTCAACATCGGGCGACAGTACATGTAAAGGAGCAATGCCAACATCGGTCGACAGTACATATAAAGGAGCAATGCCAACAATGGTCGACAGTACATATAAAGGAGCAATGCCAACAATGGTCGACAGTACATGTAAAGCAGCAATGCCAACAACGGTCGACAGTAGGCCTACATATAAAGGAGCAATACCATAAACGGTCGACAGTACATGTAAAGGAGCAATGCCAACATCGGTCGACAGTACATGTAAAGGAGCAATGCCAACAACGGTCGACAGTAGGCCTACATATAAAGGAGCAATGCCAACAATAGTTGACAGTAGGCCTACATAAGAGGAGCAATGCCAACAATGTTCGACAGTAGGCCTACACAAGAGGAGCAATGCCAACAATGTTCGACAGTACGCCTACATAAAAGGAGCAATACCAAAAATGTTCGACAGTAGGCCTACGTAAAAGGAGCAATGCCAGCAACGGTCGACAGTAGGCCTACATATAAAGGAGCAATGCCAACAACGGTCGACGGTAGGCCTGCATATAAAGGAGCAATGCCAACAACGGTCGACAGTACATGTAAAGGAGCAATGCCAACAACGGTCGACAGTAGGCCTACATATAAAGTAGCAATACCAAAAACGGTCGACAGTACATGTAAAGGAACAATGCCAACATTGGTCGACAGTACATGTAAAGGAGCAATGCCAACAACGGTCGACAGTAGATCTACATATAAAGGAGCAATGCCAACATCGGTGGACAGAACGTGTAAAGGAGCAATGCCAACATCGGTGGACAGAACGTGTAAAGGAGCAATGCCAACATTGGTCGACAGTACATGTAAAGGAGCAATGCCAACAACGGTCGACAGTAGATCTACATATAAAGGAGCAATGCCAACATAGGTGGACAGAACGTGTAAAGGAGCAATGCCAACATCGGTGGACAGAACGTGTAAAGGAGCAATGCCAACATCGGTGGACAGAACGTGTAAAGGAGCAATGCCAACATCGGTGGACAGAACGTGTAAAGGAGCAATGCCAACATGTTAATGAGCTGAGGGGATTTCTACAGGTGGGGATAATATAGTACATGACATTGACGAGACTGTACTCTGGCATTCTGTATGGTCATATTACATATATAGTACATGACATTGACGAGAAAGTACTCTGGCATTCTGTATGGTCATATTACATATATAGTACATGACATTGACGAGACAGTACTCTGGCATTCTGTATGGTCATATTACATATATAGTACATGACATTGACGAGACTGTACTCTGGTATTCTGTATGGTCATATTACATATATAGTACATGACATTGACGAGACTGTACTCTGGTATTCTGTATGGTCATATTATATATATAGTACATGACATTGACGAGACTGTACTCTGGTATTCTGTATGGTCATATAGTACATGACATTGACGAGACTGTACTCTGGTATTCTGTATGATCCAATATATCAGACAGGTTTCTGGTGTGCCCCTCCCTCCTCCGCTTTACGCCCTGGACGTTTTAGAGCCAGAAGTGTCGTCCGGTTTTTAAAGAGACATTAAAATTATATATTGGTATCGTAGGTGTGAAGATTAAGAATATTTTGTATCTCCTTTTCTTAGCCACTAATTTTTTTTTTACCTCAAAAACAGCAAAATAAAAGTGGATCTTGAAACTTTCTGAAGGGTGACCTGCAATATTAACAGATTCATCTGTTGATTCGTAATCAACCATACATTTTTTAAATTCGGACCTTCTCTCTCTCAAATACTGGTTGTATTCCATGCAACTTCTTGATACTTTTGAGAATAATAAACAATCCTGGGACTTCATGTTTGAATGATTCCCCCCCCATTAACTTCAACCAGAACTCTATTGAACAATAAATCACTCCTAGCTGTAACCAAAAACTCTTTGGGTTCTTTTTCCAGGTGAATAACTGCTCTCTGGAGACTCAAGTGCTTTTCTTGCAGTATCATACTAGTTATCTAATAATATTAAACGACAAAAAATTGGGGGTATATTTGTGGGTTTGTGGGTTTGTTTGTTTTGTGTCAGCGCTCTCGAAAACGGGCCCTACGATTTTTGCAAAAACTGTCCTATTGATGTATTCTGGTGAGAAAATGCGTTTTTGATCAATCTCATTTCTTTTGAACCTCTGCTTGACCCTAAATTTTTGGAAAAAAACACTGACCATTTCTAAAAATAGCTTTTAAATTGGGCTAAAAGAAAAAAAAAAGCTTGTCATTGGATCCCCCATACAGCGCGATCGCGTTCAATACAACTCTTTTGACGTCATAATCAAGACGACTTTAATTTACGCTCAGCGCTTCGGTGATTCATGTTTTAAAGCATTTAAATCGCTACCATTTTCGCCGCGCAATGAAATAAAATCAGCATGACATTGTATCATCAATAAAAAAAAAAGTTAAGATATGTTTTAACTTTGTATTTTGCACTCCAATTAGTTTTTAATATGCTTCTTTTAAACTGAAAGTGAGCTTTCGTAAACATCTTTTAACTACAAGCTCTATACACAACGTGTTTACGATTTGTGGCGATGCATTCTTCTACACATATATTATTATGTGTATTCACGGATACACTAGATAGTTTATGTTTCTGAGATGGGTAAGATTTAAAGCTATTATCAATATCTTTTTTCTATCGTTTAAATGTGTATTTAATGTATGTTCAAAACTAATTTCTTTTTGCACTGGTTGATTGTAGTGTAAATAAATAGATTAAAAAATACCAGACTAGACTCGGACCACGGATGAGCCTAGGACGCAATAATCTTCTTTATAGAAGGAGCGTCTATAATGTATAAGATAAGATAAGATGGGGTAAGATTAGTTTGATAGTTTATATTATGATTGAAAGAGTCCAAATTGATTTATCCTAACCCTTACCGATACATCAAACAATTAGGGTACTGTTAAAGTTGTGGAATACATTAAAACTTATATCGTTAATTGCATGGTTATGATGGTAAGTAATTTATACAGTCTTAAAAGTTTTAACATTTACAACTTCAGTAAAATGCTTGGCAGACGAAAAAAGAATAATTATATTTTAAACTTGAAAAAGAGAAAGGCATGGACACAAGCCTATGTAGCGCCCAAGGGCAAAAGTTTCAGCAACGCACACTTGCATACTGTAACTGCTTCATGTAATACTATATTTAGATAATATCTGCCGCCACCCCCCTAGAAGTGTAGCCCCCTCCCCCATGTGAGGCCACTGCTGATGATAGTGCTGAATTAGACACTATTTCAAAAATTATTTCTTGCATGACTTCGGATGTAAATGATTCAGTGGATACAAATATAAAACCAAACAGAGCAGCCTACCTAACGTGCATTAACAACAATTAAAGAATAAACAAATGTGTAGATTACAGCAGCTAGACAATGAAACTATAGATGAGACAGAAACGAGAATGGATTATCAAAGAAAGCGTAGGACAAAACAATTAGAGGAAGAAACTGCAAAAGAACGAGAAAGACAATTGGAAGAAAAAACAAGACGGAGGAAAAAACAACTAGATAAGGAACTTATGTTTCGCATTGGCTTCGTTGAACGTAGATGACGATCGGACAATCAATAAACACGGAATCTACAGCTTCCTAGCAGAAGGACAAGTCTACCAAAAGATGAATATGGCAGTAAATCCAACACAAAATGTTAAGGGTGAATTTAAAAGTCCACAATACGGACAGATGTACTTCTTAGATTCAGATGACGCCGTCACCGAGCAACTGAAACATCCACTCAATTATGAAATCAGTCAATCTCTAATTAATTCATTGGAACAAATCATTAGATCAAGCAACTCTCTTGCACAAACTTTTATGATGATGAGAGAAGTGGAAGAAAAGGTCAACCGTCATGCTACTGAAGAAGGACATGCACAACCGTATGTGCGGCTTATTTTCACATCGCCAGAAGGATCCGTATAAAAAAAAATAATGCACTTTTATCCGGCGAAGTATGTACTGTCGTTACATTAAATTCAGATCAAAGCAATCCAGATAACGAAATGGTGGTTCATAAGCGTGTCCAAAATAATTTTACTTTGAAGAATTTAGACAGCCGCGTAGAGCCTTTTACTTACCCGCTGTTTTTTTCTAAAGGGAGATTATGCTTATCATTTGATATGCCTATAAAAACACCTTATGCGAGCCGACAGCACCTTACACGCTTTGAAATGGCCCAGTACCGTATTGCTTTTCCACCCCATCTTACCAAAAACCTACATTCTCAAGCTGACTGTGTGGTTCCTGATATGCGAGAAATTAAATTCAATGCCCTGCATTTTGGAGGCCGGCTTTTTCAGCAGTATCTCGTTCGATTGGAACGCGATCGTATTCAGTAGGTCAAGAACAATCAAAAGAAGATACATGCTGACAAATACATAGGAGTCCCCCGTTTTCTTTAAGATCTGGAAGAAAAGAATAATGCTGATATTGGTGAAAGTATTATTCTACCCTCATCGTTTCCAGGCTTGAATAGAGACTACGGTGAACACTTTGAAGATGCTGCGGCTTTTGTTCGCTGTTATGCTCTGCAATTTTGATTAGTCATAAAGAATCTCATTGAAGATGGAGTTGTTCTACTAATAACAGCTTATCAATGGGCATTAATTAAATTATATCACCAAGTAATTGTTCTTTTGAAAGCCCTTAAAGCAGATTACAATAGATATTGTAATGAAAAAAAAGAGATGACTACAAAATACATTTGTAGGCCCATACCTGATTAAATATACTCCCTGTAAATAGTAGCCTAAATTGTATGTATGTATCTTATTGTTTTAAAGATCTTTGATGTTAAAGATATGTATCAAATATTCTAACAATATTATTAATTTCACCATATAAAGACCGATCTCAGATCGGTCACCCCGACATTGTTTACTTGAAACAAAATGTTGTGCTATTACGTATAAGTTTACAGAAGTTCCTTCTAGATAGAAGATTATTGCGTCCGTTAGGCCCAAAACTCCTGCAGGGCGACAGGGATGCGTCGGTGGCAGAGATAGAATCCGCGACGTGTCAGTTGGTTTTTGGTTGACAGTCCGGTGAACTAACCGCTGGACCAGCCGGCTTCACGACATGTGACAAGTGCAACAATAAACTTGAAGTTTGAGAAACTTTTAAGTAACCCAAGTGCTTCTACTTTCGCAATACTGCCACTAGATCCAATTAGTGTCTTCAGAAATATCTTCCAAAGCATCACAAACATGAGATAACTGGTAGCGCAGAGGTGTTAGTGAATCAATTCGACTGGATGATCTTGTGCTACTTAGGGGATTTAATGTAGGCCTACTCGTTTTCGTAATTATCTGTCTGAAAATGCAAAAAAAAACACAACTGCATTGCCAATGCAAACAACTCAGCGCCCTCACGACTTACGATTCACGAACTGACTTGAAGGACACTGTCACGTCACTTCATTGTGATATTCCGCCGCCCCATCGCATCCAGGGTGTGACCGGAGGAAGTTAGGGGTTTCCTTTTTGCACTCCGCTACGCACAGCAAGGTTGCCGAACTAAGTACTGTTAGGGCATAGTTTCCTATTTTCTAGGCAGCCGCCTAGTACGCCGATATGGATGAACCGGCCCTGCTTGCATCGCAAACGATATTTGGAATTTGAGAAAAAAATAATAGGCCTATGAGTTGCCTATGACTAATTAGTGTTTGCAAGGTATTTAATGTCAAGGATTTGTTTTGTGCTAATAATGCATGGTTTTAAAACATTTCTTTGCGAATAAATTAGTGTTTGCAAGGTATTTAATGTCAAGGAATTGTTTTGTGCTAATAATGCATGGTTTTAAAACATTTCTTTGAGAATAAATTAGTGTTTGCAAGGTATTTAATGTCAAGGATTTGTTTTGTGCTAATAATGCATGGTTTTAAAACATTTCTTTGAGAATAAATTAGTGTTTGCAAGGCATTTAATGTTAAGGAATTGTTTTGTGCTAATAATGCATTTCTTTGAGAATAAAGAATAGGTGGCCGTGCGGCAGTGCGTTTGGTTGGCGTACCGAAGGTCCTGGGTTCGAATCCTGGTGCGGGCTAGGATTTTTTCCCGGGTCTGGAGGGTGTCACTGAGTCTACCCAGCTCTGATGGGTACCTGTCTTTAGTTGGGGTAAAGTAAAGGCAGCTGTGCATAGTGCTGGCCACACAATCACCTGGCCACGGAAACTGTTGAACGCTGCTCCACCGGCTCTATGAATTAATTTGATCCGACGGGATACTTTTGAGAATAATAAACAATCCTGGGACTTCATGTTTGAATGATTCCCCCTCCCCAACTTCCAACAAAACCGAAAATCGGTTTCAAGTTTGATAACAGATTTTTGATTTTCAAAACGAAAATGAGATTTCCGGTTTTAATTTAACATCCCTCATTGGTTCTGGATGTGTATTAGGCCATGGTCTAAAATAGAGTTCACTACGTAATTGGTTCTGAGTTAATATGTATAATTTTATTCACAATTATCAATAAGCAGAGTAATAGATGCAGCACTTGCATTGCAGTTTGAATTTTTAAAGTTAAAACAGATATTCGGCTGTTGACCGAAAGTCAATATTAGTTTCGGCTGAAACCGAAAGCTTACTTTTTTTTACTTCGGCTGAAACTGAAACCGAAATAGAAATATCGGTCGGCCTCTACCCTAAATATGCACCTTGGACTTCAACACACCTGGGCCTTAAATACACTTCTTAAATACACCTCAATACAAACATGGGCCTTAAATACACACCTGGAACTTCATTACAGACCTGGGAACTCAATTCAGAACTTGGCCCTCAGTAAACTGTCTTAAAACACACATTTATTATACCAATTTTATAAAAAAAACGTGCAAAGGTCTTTTGTCAACCAATTCTTTTTATAAATGGATAGTTCTTCTAGAACTGAGTATATTTTAAGGAAAATAAACCCTACAAATAAAGTTATTGGTATAAATCCTTTTTATGCATTTTGTTTGCCATTATGTTTTCAACGCTATTTTTTTATTCCCCCCAATATTTAACGTATACGATTTAAAATGCACAAGAATCTACCGGTGATTTTCGATGGCAGGGAGAATATTTCTTTCATTAGAATGTCTTATCAATAATACGTATTTGTTTGAAGTGTCAGCTCGATAGGGTGACCTTAGTGGGTCAATTTTGATTTTGTCAGGCAGCAAGATAAGTGGCAAAGTTTTGTGAAGTTAATATATAAATTTTTTAAATAATGCAACACTTTAAAATGTTTGTATTCCATTTGTAGCTATCACATTTAGCAACTTTTAAAGTAAATTATCAAATTGTTGGGCTCTCTACTGTAGCCTAATTAGATAATACTAAATATAATATATAACACATTAGAACAGAGAGAGAGAGAGAGAAACACAAAAAGCATATTAAGAAATATCATCTAGTTTTATTTTCATTAATAATACACAAGTTTCATCAGATGCCAGTTATAAAAATATACATTTTTATGTATTAAGGTGTACATGTACCTGAAACAAAAATTTTGATGACATAATATTAGAAATAATCAAATTAACATTAAGACACTTTGACAGGTTTATCATTCATAAAGAAACTTAAATATCGATAAACGACATGGCCCCCACAGGGATTCTAACAGTGTCCATATATAATTTATAATTTAACAAAAGTAATACTTAAGTCATTACTCGCAAACAGAATGATAACTTGATTGTACTTGTAATAATTTCTCTCAACATTACTCGCAAAAATAATGATAACTTGATTGTACTTGAACAGTACTTGTAATAATTTCTCTCTCTACCGGCTGGGTGCCCATTTTAAAATACATTAAATTCGCTCAAGGTCAACGAATTTCACCACCAATAATTACAGACACAAGAACTTATAATATATTAATAGACAGTAAATGAGTTTTAATATTTAAATATAAATTAAATAAGTGCGCATTTTGTCAAAGTCGGTCATAGAATATTTTTTTCTACCGCCTTTTTAAGGCATTTGTATCGGTTATTTGAATAAACCAATTGTTTGCTCCTCGTTCTATTTAAAAAATAAAATGGTGGGACTAAACTTATCAAGTAAAATGAAAAGTGTATAAATGTATATTGAACGTTTAATGATAAACTTGACGAAAAGATTCCACATCCATGGTGGTATGACCAACGAGAAATTTCCAAAATCGTTTACGCTTTTAGACTATTCTTTCTCAACGCAGACAAAGTATGTACCATTTATTTATGTCGTATGCTATATCTTAAAAGAAGATATTTTTGGGTATCAAAATATGTTCACAATCTGGCGAAAAACATGAGTTTTATCACGATACTCTTATTTCATTGGAACCCGATTTGGGACACATTCGAATTAACGAATGTAGGTTTTTACTTTCTAGAATATAGAGTAAGTTAACTTTTTATAACAGCTAGTGCTTTTTATAACAGCTAGTGCTTTTTATAACAGCTAGTGCTTTTTATAACAGCTAGTGCTTTTTTTTGCTTGCAAGGGCTTGTATGGTCAGCACAGTGATCGGTAACCTTTACTTTTCCAACGGATTTAGTACCGATACTAAGGCATGTACACATTATCCAGAGTAGGTTTACTATTAATGAATATTCAGGCAAGCCCACATTACTCAGAGTAGGTTTACTATTAATGAATATTCAGGCAAGCCCACATTACTCAGAGTAGGTTTACTATTAATGAATATTCAGGCAAGCCCACATTACTCAGAGTAGGTTTACTATTAATGAATATTCAGGCAAGCCCACATTACTCAGAGTAGGTTTACTATTAATGAATATTCAGGCAAGCCCACATTACTCAGAGTAGGTTTACTATTAATGAATATTCAGGCAAGCCCACATTACTCAGAGTAGGTTTACTATTAATGAATATTCAGGCAAGCCCACATTACTCAGAGTAGGTTTACTATTAATGAATATTCAGGCAAGCCCACATTACTCAGAGTAGGTTTACTATTAATGAATATTCAGGCAAGCCCACATTACTCAGAGTAGGTTTACTATTAATGAATATTCAGGCAAGCCCACATTACCCAGAGTGAGTTTACTATTAATGAATATTCAGGCAAGCCTACATTACTCAGAGTAGGTTTACTATTAATGAATATTCAGGCAAGCCCGCATTACCCAGAGTAGGTTTACTATTAATGAATATTCAGGCAAGCCCACATTACCCAGAGTAGGTTTACTATTAATGAATATTCAGGCAAGCCCACATTACCCAGAGTAGGTTTACTATTAATGAATATTCAGGCAAGCCCACATTACCCAGAGTAGGTTTACTATTAATGAATATTCAGGCAAGCCCACATTACCCAGAGTAGGTTTACTATTAATGAATATTCAGGCAAGCCCACATTACTCAGAGTAGGTTTACTATTAATGAATATTCAGGCAAGCCCACATTACCCAGAGTAGGTTTACTATTAATGAATATTCAGGCAAGCCCACATTACTCAGAGTTGGGCAAATCCCACGACACATAGAAGCAGGGTTAATCTACGTAGAAAGTTTTATAGTATTTGACAAGTGTTTGGCGATCCAATAATAGATCACTAGCGGGTATCAGCCCAATACTCTATATGAAACCACAGGGCACTGCATATACCGATAAAATTGTCTTGTTTTATTGTGGTCTTTTCTAGGTGCATTAACAGGTCAATAAAAACTATAAAAACCTGAATGTCTGGTGATAAATTATATAAGCTGTACTATGGTTGACTTACCGATCAGTGGATTGTTAGCACCAAAAACACAGACCCTGCCTTCAGCACAAGGGCAAGTTGTAGTTGCTGGATCTACTGTACGACGACAAGCTAGATAACAAAATAATCTCGTTTAAAATATTTGTTTTTAATAAAAGTATTATTTTAATGTAAAAACCAAGTAGACCATATAGATAATGTTTCATAAATACTTTTGCCAAGTAAAGATTTGGCCATTTTTTTGTTTTTAAAAATAAATAATTGTATAGGTCAGGCACTAATATCATTTTGAGTAACATTCTCTATATTGTTATAAACTCATTTTATACTCCCACAATGCCTTTCATCGAGTTTCATTTCTTTGTATTGTTGGGCCTTAAAATCAGTAGCCATTTCCTTGACCTATTTATGCTTAAGAATAAACTTGGTATTAGGATCAATGCGATAAGCCAATGATAATGAAAACATCATAAAATGATAACAATAACATCCACTCAATTAGGCCTAGTATAATGTAAGGTTTTAGACAGCGCCACATTAGCCGATCATATAAAACATGCGATCACAGCAAGTTAAGACAATTAGAAAACTTCGGAAACATTTATGGGGATCAGTTTGCAACAACTAAAATACCCCTTTGTCTGAGACTAGACATATTTTAAGGACATTAACTAACTATCGGAGTCAGAAAAATCTCATACTAGACACTTTTTAAGGACATTAACTAACTATCAGAGTCAGAAAAATAGTTTTTAGTTTTAAATGTATTTTTAAAGTATTTTTTTTATACAACTAGTTTGTAAAAATATATTATTCCCCCATTTTAATAAATAGGAAGAACAACAACCCAGAAACCAAACGGCTGAAGGTTTCATAACTCCCTAGATTATTTATACTGATAAACTATGTGCTCTGTTACATCAACACGCAAATGCTTAAGTTTTGTTTATGGTATTTATTTGTGTCTCGATAACATACGATTACATTTAAATTTTGTCATTATATACTGACCATTGAGAGGCGCAGTAGCAGACTTTGGTATAGCAAGAATACATTCACCACGTTCAGTTTTGTAGTTATTCCCATTGCCACTTCCGTAATTGCTGTTGTAATTGTTGCCGTAATTGTTAAATGTTGAATCCAACAAATCCAATCGAAGTACACAGCAGTGTCCGGCTGGACAGTCACTAGTACTGTAACAACGTTTATGTCTGACACAAACAGCTGTGGTGATAAAGTCAAGAAAAACTGAACAAAACAATAGAAAGAATGGATGGATGAAAACAATGGTTGAATGAAAGAATTCATACATTGATGACTATTGGGATGAATAGAAGGACAATTGAACGAATGGATATCGGAATGGATGGCTGGGTAAATATATGATGGGCGATGAATGGAAAAATAGATTGATGGAAAGACTATGTGGAAATGGATGACTAAATGAATGGATGTGTGCAAAAATATGAATTGATGCAAGAATGTGTGTCTCTATTGATGATTTGATGGGTGGATGGATGGAATATTTGATGGATCAAAAAAATGATTGTTGAAGAGGTTGTATGGATAGACACATAAATATAAAAATAAATTCACGATTGGAACAGTGTAGGGAGGAATGAATAGATAAAAAAGAGGAAGAGAAAAAGAGATGGATAGATTTAAGGAAGAATGGATGTTGTGAATGGATGTTGTGAATGGATGTTGTGAATGGATGTTGTGAATGGATGTTGTGAATGGATGTTGTGAATGGATGTTGTGAATGGATGTTGTGAATGGATGTTGTGAATGGATGTTGTGAATGGATGTTGTGAATGGATGTTGTGAATGGATGTTGTGAATGGATGTTGTGAATGGATGTTGTGAATGGATGTTGTGATGTGTAAGGATAATATTAGTTAACTCGCTTCCTTTGTGATAACCTCCCCCTTATAACTGGCGGTCACAGGGCGCATTGTTTTGGTGACCTTGCGTGACCCTTGTCCGTTTTGGTCTGAGCGATCACGCGGGCAAGAACGGAGTGTGTTTCTGTCATGTGGTGTGTTGTTAAAGAGAGACTGTTAGGTTGTGTTTTTTATATTTGATACTGCTGGTGTTTACTTAAATTATTTAGTACGTGTGTTATAGTCTTTGTCTCTTTCATATCACATTAAAGTTGTTAGTAATTGTTCCATATGTGTTTTTATTAATCGCTTGGGTGAAAGCAGGACGTGAGAATTCAGAATTCAACAAGGGTAAAATAAAGACAGCGAGACGTAACAATGTGTTAAGTTGTGACGGTATTAGACATGAATTAGACAAAAACATAAGATAGACAAATCTCAGTCTTTTGTTTTATACCCATATGACATTTTATAACAATATACTGTCTCAGAGACAAATTATTGACACTTTTCTACTGTCTCAGAGACAAATTATTGACACTTTTCTACTGTCTCAGAGACAAATTATTGACACTTTTCTACCGTCTCAGAGACAAATTATTGACACTTTTCTACTGTCTCAGAGACAAATTATTGACACTTTTCTACTGCCTCAGAGACAAATTATTGACACTTTTCTACTGCATCAGAGACAAATTATTGACACTTTTCTACCGCCTCAGAGACAAATTATTGACACTTTTCTACTGCATCAGAGACAAATTATTGACACTTTTCTACTGCCTCAGAGACAAATTATTGACACTTTTCTACTGCATCAGAGACAAATTATTGACACTTTTCTACTGCATCAGAGACAAATTATTGACACTTTTCTACCGCCTCAGAGACAAATTAATGACACTTTTCTACCGCCTCAGAGACAAATTAATGACACTTTTCTACCGCCTCAGAGACAAATTATTGACACTTTTCTACTGCCTCCGAGACAAATTAATGACACTTTTCTACTGCCTCAGAGACAAATTATTGACACTTTTCTACCGCCTCAGAGACAAATTATTGACACTTTTCTACTGCCTCAGAGACAATTATTGACACTTTTCTACTGCCTCAGAGACAAACAATTATTGACACTTTTCTACCGCCTCAGAGACAAATTATTGACACCTTTCTACCGCCTCAGAGACAAACAATTATTGACACTTTTCTACCGCCTCAGAGACAAATTATTGACACTTTTCTACTGCCTCCGAGAC
Source organism: Anisus vortex (assembly GCA_949126835.1). Lineage (NCBI taxonomy): Eukaryota > Metazoa > Mollusca > Gastropoda > Planorbidae > Anisus > Anisus vortex. The sequence continues at coordinate 29,303,863 of OX421496.1, read as the reverse complement.
AAATTAATGACACTTTTCTACTGCCTCAGAGACAAATTATTGACACTTTTCTACCGCCTCAGAGACAAATTATTGACACTTTTCTACTGCCTCAGAGACAATTATTGACACTTTTCTACTGCCTCAGAGACAATTATTGACACTTTTCTACTGCCTCAGAGACAAACAATTATTGACACTTTTCTACCGCCTCAGAGACAAATTATTGACACTTTTCTACCGCCTCAGAGACAAATTATTGACACTTTTCAACCTCCTGAGAGACAAATTATTGACACTTTTCTACCGCCTCAGAGACAAATTAATGACACTTTTCTACCGCCTCAGAGACAAATTATTGACACTTTTCTACTGCCTCAGAGACAAATTATTGACACTTTTCTACCGCCTCAGAGACAAATTATTGACACTTTTCTACCGCCTCAGAGACAAATTATTGACACTTTTCTACCGCCTCAGAGACAAATTATTGACACTTTTCTACCGCCTCAGAGACAAATTATTGACACTTTTCTACTGCCTCAGAGACAAATTATTGACACTTTTCTACCGCCTCAGAGACAAATTATTGACACTTTTCTACTGCCTCAGAGACAAATTATTGACACTTTTCTACTGCCTCAGAGACAAATTATTGACACTTTTCTACCGCCTCAGAGACAAATTATTGACACTTTTCTACCGCCTCAGAGACAAATTATTGACACTTTTCTACTGCCTCTGAGACAAATTATTTCACCGCGTTCTATGGATCAATGGTCCTTCGTATTATTTTTTTAGTATAATCAATGCAAATTTGTCTTTTTCAAACTGTAACTTACTTTGCCCCGGGGGCGGGGAGGGGAAACAGAAAATTGGTAAAAAAAATACGAAGCTGTTGAGAAAAAAAAGTTTATTAACGTCCCTATTGTGAAGTAGAAGACTGAAGACGGATTATTTAATCACTCCAAAGAAATTACTCAAATAGAGTGCCCACAATCTAGTTAATATTACACATAAATGTGCAGTCTTTTGAAATAATTTGTTTCGCATTTTCGTTATTTTTTTTGGTTTCGGCTTCGGTTTCGGCCGCAAGTCAATGTATAATATTCGGTATGTTTTCGTTTTCGGCCGAAACTAAAAATTTGGTTTCGGTCGGTCTCTACCAGGCCCCACGAGAGGGGGGTACAGCCGGTACGCCGTACCGGGGCCCACGAAAGTTTAGGGGGGCCCATGAAGCCCATGAATATTAAAATTTTAAATGAAATTGGCAATTACGCAAGTATTTTTTAATTATTAAGCTAAGAGGAGATGTCCCAAAACCTTCTACAATCTCACGTGGCGCTGGGGGCCCTTAATTTTGATATTATTTGAATGTGTACTTGAACATTTTGTTAAATATGGAATGAAATCCTTAAGTTGTAATATAGGGCCCAATTATTTCCGATAGCATTTAGGATCTTAGTTTTCGTCCTGATTCGTCTGCCTGCGCTGCTGTTGTTGGTAATGTGGAGGAGTGCTGTCAAATAGTTAAGGCATGAATGGCTGCTAACAACTTAAATTAAATGATGACAAGACAGAGACAATTATCTGTGGTTCTGATGTCAGTCTTCGGAAAATAGCTATTACTACAATCAAGGTTGGGGCTTCCTAGATAACGTTGTCCAACACGGTTAGAGACCTTGGCCTTTTTATTGATAATAAAATATCAATGGTTCCACATAACAGTGCTGTGGTTAAAGCTTGTTCGTCTCATCTACGCACCCTGGGTCAGCTGCGACCTCAACTCAATTGAAGGACGGCCAACGCCGTAGCAGTCACTCTTATCCAGTCAAGGTTGGATTACAGCAATAGTTGCATGTGGGGTTAGCCCCAGAACCAACTGCAGAGATTACAGAGAGTGCAGATCACCGGGCGCGCATTGTTTCGGGGGTGAGGAGGCAAGATCATATCTCCCCGACACTGAGGGATCTCCACTGGCTCCCGGTGATAAAGCAAGTACCTGGAAGTGCGCTCATTTGAATCAGTTGTGTCTTCTTTATGGAACAATTTACCTCAGACCAGTGGCGTAGCTAGGGGAGGGGGAGGGGGGGTCCAAATTCATAAATCCGCCCGGGCCCCTACTTCAGGGGGGGGCCCAAAGGAGTGTTCAAATTGTTTTTTTCTTGTCATAATGTCGAATGTCAAAATGCAGGGGCCCCTAAAGAGGCCAAGCCCCCCGGGCCCCCAAATCCCTTGCAACGGCACTGCCTCAGACACTGAGAGAATCTGGGAAAAAGAGAATCTTTTAAAAAGAATTTGAAGACCTTTCTCTTTGGCTAATACATCTGCCACTGCAAATCAAACCCAGAGCGCAATAAGCATGCTAATTTAATAGCATGGATAGAAGCACAATAGGAAATGCCCATTCTTATCTTATCTTCTTATCTCTTTTTTATTTTTTTTCTCCAGGACGATTACAGATATAGACCTATAAGCCTTAAAGGCTTACAGTTCTCCCTGTTAGCTTATTAGTCTAGGCCTACATACTCTATGTCGCTGCATACTAGTACGGCAGTCAAAGCTAGTTAGTCGATTCTTTTACACTTTAATTAATGATCTCCTGTGCGGTAGCCACGAGGGGAGGTTGAAGTAATCATAATTTTAAACAACTGTAAATACACATTATTCAGTTGCAGCCTCAAGAGGTGGAAAATACTGTCAAAGCTTCATGGCCTTTCTAGCACAATATGGTCAGATGGAATTGAAAATGTAAAACAATTTGTAGCTCATCGACCAGGGGTTGAGTTGGCTATGGAAGACCTGTTAAAGCTGAATCTTACTCCGAAAACCAGAAACGAAATTCATGAAATGTATATGTTATGTCGGTTCTTTTACTTGCATTATAATGTCAATCGTTTGGCACAGTATACTAGTCTCTTTTGGCTTCTGCAACAAAGTCATTCAAGCTTGTGATGCGACTATAGATATGGAAGTTGCAAACATAGAAAGCTTATAATATGCACAACTAAGGGCTTTGCGAAACAGTTGGAAAGCCATGTGGAATGAAGCTAAGCTTGTTAAATCCCACCTGCAGATAGAAGTACAATAGTTTAGGAACAGCAATACAACTGCCAGTAAAAAAAACAAGATTCCATGACGAAGATATATACACCTGATGAAAATGTGAATGAGATGAACGAAAGAGAAGAATGCCATGAGGAAGACCACTTTCGAAAAACACATTATTTTATGTTGTATTGGATAATGACATATTGTTATTGGAGGGCTTACAGTTTACAGTTCGGTTCAATTAAGTCAAAGATATTTCTAACACATTCAGCTTTCTTTGGAACTGCCAAAAGATTTCAGAAGAAGACTTGAAGTATAAAGCTACTAAGTTAGCAGAAAAGTAAGCTTATTGTAATATCATAAGTTGTGAAGACTTTCTTCAGGAAATAATTCACCTAACAATGGTTCACAATGCAAATGTTGGTAAAGAACAGTTGGGTGCATTGGAACTGTTAAATGTTTTGGCAAATTCCAAATTAGAAAATATTTTTCATAACTTAAGTGTCAGTTCGAGGATGTTTCTTACATCACTAGTCCAGTAGCATTAGCAGAGAGGAGCTCCAGTAAACTTAAGCTCATCAAACATTGCCTTAGGTCCACCATGAGTCAGGATCGCCTGCACAACTTGGCTAGGCTCAGTATTGAGTCTGGCATGGACAAGTCTTAACGTGTATGCATGCATAAAAGGTCACGTGCAAAAACATTTCCGTTCTTATTCGATCATTTTTTTCGAAACAATGTCTGTGTGCTACTTTACTGGTTGTACTCAAATTTGTTGGGGATTAAAAATTTATTTCATTTCCAATAGATGTTTACAAAACAAAACAATGTATTGTGAAAGTCAGAAATGAAAAATCACCTTTTTAAAATATCAAACTTATTGCTTAATGCAAAATAATTTTTGTTATTCGTTTTTATGAATTTGAACATTTTGTTTTTCAATAACCAAGAAAAAGCAACTCTTGACTCATTTATTTTGTAAACAAATAAAACTTTTACCTCACGCGATTAACACTTGAGTATTAATTTTCGCCTGTTTACTTTTGATGTTAAAAACGGATTCCTCATAACTAATATTGTATCCTTTGTATAATTCTAAAAGACTAGAACTGGCCGTCGAGGTTGAAATCAATTGTCAAACACCAGCAAAAGCATGCTTTTTTTTGTTTATTAGTTTAAAAATAGAACAGGAAGTTCACGAACATTTGGGTTCAAAAGTTCACGCCTCATTAAGACTTGTCAATTGCAAGACAATAAACTTTGACACAATAATTCGTGGTTTTGCCAAGAAAAAGGCACGCAATTTAAGTTAGCCCTGTTTTAATAAAACTATTCTTTTTCCTCTCTTTCTTATCATTCATGTAGACCTTTTGATGTATTTTCTGTTGACTATTTCTTTTCACCAAACAGTAAGCATTCAAAAGATGAATGATTTGGGTATATGTTTGTAAATAATTAGATCAATTCTGATCAATACTGAAGCGGAGGACCAATTAGATCTACAACAATTTAACTAAGAATATTTGATTAATGTATTTTTGTAATAGACCTGTAAGGCTATGATTGAAATTATTACACTCTAATGGTAAATGGTTACACTTATGTCAGTTTTGCAAAATGATCCACAGACCTTTTGAAAAGATTCCTGTCCTGATTTTTCAAACGTATGTAATACAAATAAATCATCAAGATCTGAATAGTGTTAGAAAAAAAAAGGTGTTTGGCGGCGGGGGGGGGGGGGGGGGGGGGGGGGGGCACAAAAGATCTCGTACCGGCATCTTTTTTTTCTCTCGAGGGCCCTGGTCTCTACTACAGGGCCCTCTCTATGGTGAAAATTTCCTCTGAGCTTTAACCCTTTATCACGATATAATGAAGAAACGATTGTCCCACATGTACTTCTCTTTGTCCATTTTACCTGATCTGATCTTTGTGTGAAATTACAGCAGTGTAATGGACAATTAGCAAACGCTTTCTTAGACTTGATGACTAACTTATTCTCACATGGAGCGGGGGAGCAATCATTAGTAGAAAGTAAGTTAAAAAATGTTCTGATGTTACATGTTTAGAATCCCTTTTAAAAACGGTATTATAATACAACCTAAAAATTAATTTGGGTATTATAATACAACCTAAAAATTAATTTGGGTATTATAATACAACCTAAAAATTAATTTGGGTATTATAATACAACCTAAAAAGCTAATTTGGGGGTTAAATTTTAGATTTGTTCTTTCGCTTTTTGTTTGGTTTTTGTTTTATGTTTTTTACTTTTCTTAGTATTTTTTTTTCTTATATTTACTTTTTTTTTACGTGCCCATCAAAATACCACCCCCTCTGCGACGTACCTACTTGCTAAGCCACTGCTCTAAACTAAATTAGCATTTCTGTATAGGTCTAAATATTCTTATAATACACAATCTCAGAGTATAGAGAATTACAGGATATCTCAAAACTTTATACACCAAACTATAAAATAATATATAGAAATTTATAAAATATTGTCATTCTTTTCACCGTAATTTTGATTGGCATAACAACTAGTACGATCATAAAAAACATTATTATTATATTCTTTAGCTTACCTGCTGAATCAGCTCCATATAAAGGAGTTGCTAAGGAAGGTACACAAACGTAACTTTTTCCATTGAACTCACAGCATTCATTACTAGCACAGGTGTGGTCAGTACAATTTCTGTAGGCTGTAGAGGTAAGAACATTTGATAAACCAGGCAAACTTGCACTAGTAAAAGATCATAGCTTAAAATGTTAAAGTACTTACAGGTATAGCTGTTTGTGTAGCTAGGATTGTTGTAGGGCTGTGGATACATCATGGACGCGTAGGTCTGTGGTGGCTGAGGATAAGGTGATGGCTGAGAGTACCCGTAGGGAGGGACTGGGTTGTAATTAGTTGATGGTGCTTTGTAAGGTGCATTATTAGCTTGAGGTTGTGAGCTATAGGACGCATAGTTTAATGGTGTGGCGCTGTAGGTAGCTGTGAAAGATTTGAGTGGTGTGTAGAAGTTGGGGTTGGACGGTGAATACACTGGGGGAGGTGATGGATAGGAATAATATTTGCTGTTGGTCTGTGCAAAACTTAAAGTTGCCTGAAAATAAAAGAAAAAACAATTTTATCATAACCACGTTAACACTAATAAATTGTTCTTTGGAAACATCTGTTTTAAGCGCTGCGCTTCCTATAAACTAAGAAATTATGTTTTTCATTTCTCAAACAATAAGACCAAGATATTATTTATGTTGTCTTGAGGTAAACAATAATCTTTCCTTTGTTTTTAAATTAGTGCTAAAAGCTGACCGGGCAAAGTGGTAGAAGTAGAAGGAGGCAGGTCTGAAGTATATGCTTTGAATTGTCTGCATGGGTACATTTCATTGGATACATTTTGTAGTTTCGTAGTTTCCGGAACAAGTTAAACAGAGAAATCATTTACCGTAAGTATAATTTTACTAATATCACTTATACTACTATACATAACACAAACATGAGACAAACATGACAACAGCTCACTGCATGAAGGGTGTCTTTAGCTTGTATAATAATTATCTGAACGTATCCCTGTATGTAAGGAAAAAGCAATATTCTAGTTTCCATACATTGGAACACAGTGTGTTATATTGAAATATGACATATAATTATTTTTTTTAGTCTTCATGAGTAAAAATTTATACAAATATTTCTGTTTTTTTTTATGGGTTTCATACTAATAATTATATTTGCTACACAAAAACAAAACAACTCAGCCTACTTATCATTACATTCATATTTAATTCATTAGTCTCTGTATTAAATTAACCAGACTGCTAAGATGTTTGCAAAGAGATCAGTCCAAGCCAGACAAATATACGCCATATTTTTTTTATAGCCTCAATTGACAAGTCTTAATTAGGCGTGACCTTTTGAACTGGTGTGATCGTAAACTTCCGGTTCTATTTTTAAATGTCTAATTATTTTAGGCATTTCCGTAAACAAAAAAGCATGCTTTCGCTGGTTATTGATAAGCTTAGTTGATTTCAACATCGACGGCTAGTTCTAGTCTTTTAGAATTATACAAAGGATACAATATTTGTTATGAGGAATCCGTTTTTAACATCAAAAGTGAGTAGGCGATAATTAATATATATATAAAATAAAATAAAATAAATTAGTCAAGAGTTGGGTTTTCTTGGTTTTTAAAAAACAAAATTCGTAGATTCATAAATACGAATAACAAAAATTCTTTTGCATTAAGCAATAAGTTTGATATTATAAAAAGGTGATTATTCCCTTCTGACTTTCACAATGCATTGTTGTTGTTTTTTTTGTAAACATGTTTTGGAAATAAAAGAAATTTTAATCCCCATGAAATGTTCATACAACCAGTAACCCAGCACACAGACAGGTTTCGAATAAAATGATCGAATTCGACCGGAAATGTTTTTTCTTGTGAACTTTTATGCATGCATACATACTTTTTAAGACTTGTCAATGTCTTGATTATGATGTATTTGCGATACATTATTAGGTAAACTACCGTACTTGCTTGCATTTTCTGCACTTTTGTCGGTGAATTAAACTTTTACTGCTTTAGTGATACAATTAGGTTATAGGCATATTAAAGTAAACACTTTGAAGCAATGATTATGAGACAAATAAAGGGAAAACATACATTTATTTATTGGTGCTCAAAAATATAGCCTACATTGTTAAAAGTGTGCGTTTTCTTTTGTTTTATAAAGTGATTCAAAGATTATAAATAAGAAAAAACCGCTTGCTTTGATATTTGTGCTATTCGATAACTTGAAATACTGTAATCTTTTTCGGAATTTCCGATGCCACCCTGTTCTTTAGATTTCCGGTTTAGTAATTCGCTTTGATTTTCTCAATGGAAAATTAAGAATAAAATCGAAAGTTGTGTACAGCGGAAAACTTTAAGTACGTTTAGGAGTCATTTAGGAGTCAGCGTTATTGACTGCGCACGGAAAATAAATAACAACACTTAAGTAGCCTACTAAAAATAGAGCAAGCAGTCCAACTTATTATAGTCTTTGGTTTTATGCATTTACATTTTATACGATCGAACGTGTTTGGCTTTTAGAACATGATAAGAAAAATGAATTTGGAAAATTGCGACTAGCGTTAAGTAAGGACGACTAATTAAATTCACCCATAAGTTTTAATAGATATATAGTTACAGTAATGTTTAATAGGATTACGGTTCATAAATTGAAATGAAGTTTTTTTTATAACAACATTATAACTTGAAATCTAACTTTATATCAAAGCAAAACAATCGTTTATTGTTGAGAGTGTTTTTTTCAATAGTAGAGAATAGGCTACTTTAGAAAAATAAACAACAACAAACAAATAGAGAATAAATGACCTCAAGAAATCGACACACACAAATCGTGATATTTACCTGAAATATTAAAGCGATCAAAGTTTCGGTTGCCATTATGGAGTGTAATGCTGAAGACATGTAGAATGGTAGGACGGTGTGCGTTATATACTAGTGTTACTTTACTAAATCGTTGAGATGGAATGTCTGATACATGAGAATGGCCACGCCGGCATGTATTTTATGGCTCGTCATTAGCTTAAAAGATCTTAAATCTCCTCCCTTCAGGGTATTTCACGGATTATACTGGCCGCTTGACCACTTGTACACTCATCTGATTTTCACCATTAGCTTTTCTAAGTTAAGGTCGGGGTGAAGGGGGAGGGGACGGAGGAGGAATAATGTATTTGATAGCTTTAAGCATCGAGAAATATCGAATTGAAGAGCAAAATAAAAATGTTTGTTATTGACAGTTGAAATTATCTCTAACATTTTCTCCCCTGTTTCTTGTACCGTGAT
>OX421496.1:28053784-28056284 GCA_949126835.1 Anisus vortex | reverse complement strand
CTGGATGACTACGCCCCAGTGACGGAAAAACTTGTTAGTGACAGACCGGACTCCTATTGGTACTCCCCTTTAGTTCGGAAAGCGAAGTCAATCCGTCGTTTAGCTGAAAAGCGTTGGAGAAGAACTCGACTTGAATGTGACAAAAAAATATTTCGGAAAGAAAGAAATAGGTTCGCTCAAGTGATCAGGCATGAAAAGTCGGTTCATATTCAATCTCTTCTAAAGTCTGCAAGAACGGACTCACGCAAGATGTTCTCCATTGTCAATGATCTTCTTGGAAAAAGATCTGAAACCCCCGTTCTGCCTGACATGAGCAGTGAGAAAGCAGCGGAAACACTTAGCAAATTCTTCACTGACAAAGTCGAGAAAATTAGGAAAAGCTTTGAAGAGCGTGATTCTTTGCCCCTAGTGGATGATGTCTTCGCAGGTATCCCATTAGTGGAACTCATCCCTGTTTGTGAGGAAGGACTTAAACGTATTATTCTATCATCTAAACCTACATATTCCACTGTTGACCCCATCCCTACCAAAATTGTGCTGACATGCATGGACATTCTACTTCCTGTGTTTGTACGTATTATAAACACCTGCCTACTGTCTGCCAAAATTCCACGCCCATTCAAAACGGCGATCATTAAGCCCCTCTTGAAGAAAAATGGCTTAGATATGAATGACTGCAATAACTATCGCCCGGTCTCAAATCTCTCCTTTATTTCTAAAATACTTGAGAGAGTTGTGTCGCAACAACTTGTGCAGCATCTTAATGCTAATAATCTACTTGACCCGTTCCAATCTGCCTATCGTCATGGCCACAGTTGCGAAACAGCACTTCTGCGAGTCCTAAATGATGTACTTTGTAGTGCTGATCGTGGCGAACTATCACTATTAGTGTTGCTTGACTTAAGTGCAGCTTTCGACGTAATTGACCATGAGCTTCTTCTAGCCAGGCTTAAAAAGGAGATGGGCATCACGGGTAATGCGCTGCGGTGGTTCACGTCTTATTTGGAGGATAGGACCCAATATGTTGTGGTAAAACAAGCTTCTTCGCAGAGCACACCACTGAGGTGCGGAGTACCACAAGGCTCTGTATTGGGACCTATACTATTCTCTATCTATACTAGTAAACTCGGCAAAATCATTAGTACCCATGGCGTAAATCGTAAGCTATTTGCTGACGACACGGAATTATACATTAGTTTCAATCCTGATCCTGCTTCCTGTGCTGCGGCTGTAAAATCTCTTGAAGACTGCTGCCTGTCAGTGAAATCGTGGATGGTGGAAAATAGGCTAAAGCTAAATGATGATAAAACAGTGGCAATATTGTGTGGGTCTCATGCTAAACTTAAAACCTCTAAGCTAGAAGCAATAAAAGTTGGCACTGCTGAAATTACCTTATCTGACTATGTAAAAGATCTTGGCTTGTTTATTGACAGTAAACTTTCAATGACTACCCATGTCAGCTCTGTCGTCCGGGCATGCTCTATGCAATTACGAGCCTTAGGTCAATTGCGACCTCATCTAAACAAGAAAACAGCAAATGCTGTTGCCGTCTCTCTTATTCTCTCAAGACTTGATTACTGCAACAGCTGCTTGTGGGGGATTCCAAAAAAAGCAGATTGAGAGACTCCAGAAGGTGCCAAACAATGCTGCACGCATAGTATCTCTGGTCGAGAGGTCCGCTCACATCACCCCTATACTTAGGGATCTCCACTGGCTCCCCGTGCAAAAGCGAATTGAATTTAAGCTTCTTTCCCTGGCATTCAGCTGCTTGGATGGCACTGCACCTAGCTATCTTCAAAACATTCTTACAACATATGTTCCAGCAAGAAATCTCCGTTCAAGTGAAAAGTCATTACTTAGGACTCCCAGTCTTATTGGACATAGAAAGAAAACCTTTGGAGTGCGCGCCTTTGAGGCGGTGGCGCCCGTATTATGGAACAATTTGCCTATTTCACTAAGGCAAACTGAAGCAAAGTCTTTTAAAAAGAACCTAAAGTCCTATATGTTTAAGTAATCATTGTCTAATTTGTGCTCTTGTATCTATGTCATGACAGCGCACTGGGCATGCTATTATAGCATGGATAGTTGCGCTATAAAAGAGCTCATTATTATTATATTAAATAAGTATGTAAGTAAGTAAGTTAGTAAGTAAGTAAGTAAGAAAGTAAGTAAGTAAGCAACTACATAAGTAAGTAAGTAACTAACTAACTAAGTAAGTAAGTAAGTAAGTAAGTAAGTAAGTAAATATCTAAGTAAGTAAGTAAGTAAATAAGTAAGTAAGTAATTAAGTAAGTAAGTAACTAAGAAATTAAGTAATTAACTAAGTAAGTAAGTAAGTAATTAAGTAAGTAAGTAAGTAAGTAAGTAAGTAAGTAACTAAGTAAGTAACTAAGTAAGTAAGTAAGTTAATATGTAAGTAAGTAAGTAAGTAAGTAAGTAGGTAAGAATGTAAGTAAGTAAGTTAGTGAGTAAGTAAGTAAGTAAGTAACTAAGTAAGTAA